>CM040125.1:188162865-188564574 GCA_022559845.1 Amorphophallus konjac
CGTGTTGTTTTTCACCTCGAGTCGTTTCCTTATACTCTGTCCTCGTGTTGGTCTCTCGCTTTAGTCTTCATGTCGGTTTCTGTCGTAAGCCCGTATTGTCCTCGTGTTGTTTTTGCATTCGTAACCTCGTGTCTCTCTTGCGTATAACCTCACCTCGTGTCATTATCTTCTGTATATCTGATCTGTTACAGAATTTCTCGTGTCGTTCTTATGACATCTCGAGAAATAGTCACGTCGTGTTGTTGTTACTATACCTCATGCAGTTTTGGTTTTAATAGCCATGCAGCGTATTAATGGACTTAATCTCATTACAGGTCCGAGGAAGAACATTCCACACTCCAGGGCTGCACGTGATCCGAGACAAGAGGAACCAATTTGAAAAAGGCACGTGACAGGATACTTCTGGATCGAGCGTGGGAGGCACACGCATTTCATGCCCTATCCATCTGCTGTTGATGCTATAAATAGAATCCTTCGTCCTCAGATGAAAGTTATCGAAGTAGAGAGGCATAGAAGAAAACAGGGAAACAGAGAGCCCTTCGATCCAGAAAAAAGAAAAGAAAGAAGAAAGAATAGCAGAGAGAAATAGAAAGAGAGCAGAAGAGTGTTCAGAAGAATTGTTCTGACTTGCGGATCAAATCCGAAGTCTATTGCTCTATATTGAGCTACATTGTTTCCATTGTCTGGCATTTGATTTCCTTCGTTCGTATTTTTCATTTCTTGTTCTTATCTTTCTTCAACCGTTATTGTTTGTGTTTCCGATCCTCTGGACTGAGGTCGGGGTCCTCCTGTGAGATCAGGAGTAGGGAGAGTCAATCTCCGGTTTGCAAGCAGCAGGTGAGCTGCTTGTAGGTACCCTCCGGGTTGGGAGGAAGAGGGGTCTTCGACCTCTGGTTCACTAGTAGCAGGGCTGCTACTAGTGGGGTTTCCCTCTTGGTAAAGAGGAAGAGAGACGTGAGTCTCTGGGTTCTAGTGACTGCTGATCGCTAGAGGTTCCCTCCGGGTAGGAGGAAGAGGAGAGGTTGTTCTCCTGGGAAGCTGTGTATCAGCAGTTGTTTGGCAAGCTGTGTTGCCCAGCCTTTAGTGAAGCCACACTCAGGTTGAGTGTGGGGTGGATGTAGGTCTGAAGGACCGAACCACCTTAAAATCCTCTGAGCCCTTGTGTGATTGATCGTGATAATATTGTGGTATGCCTTCTATTTGCTTGAGCTATTAACTGCACTGCATCTTTTACGATAGTCAGAACTCGAGGTTAGCTCCGTTTAGCAATATACTCTGCAATAATTTTTTTAAATCTACGAAAACAGTGATCTATTCATCCCCTCCCCTTCTAGATCACTTCATATTGTACTTATCAGTTGGTATCAGAGCAGGTTTTTCCCAGAATGTGGTCCAACGGCCAGGGAAACGGATCCAATGGTCCGCGCAGTTTCATAGCTGATGGGCAGTCTATCACCCGCCCCCCTTTCTTTGATGGTAATAATTACTTCTTCTGGAAGAACAGGATGGAAGTCTTTATCAGGGCCCAAAGCAACAAGCTATGGAAAGTCATTACAGATGGTCCATACACCCTTCCACCGAATGAAGATATGTGGACAGAAGATCAGGTCAAACTCTCCGCACTAAATTGGACAGCTCTTAACATCATACAGTGCGCCGTCCATCCGGAAGAATATTCAAGGATCTCAGCATGCAAGACTGCAAAGAATATGTGGGATGATTTGCAGTTAATTCATGAGGGCACATCTCAGGTGAAGGCTACCAAGATCAACATACTTACAACTCAATATGAGTTATTTAAGATGAAGCCAGAGGAGCCGATCACAGAAATGTATGCCAGATTATCTGTGATCATCAACAGTCTGAAAGGCCTTGGAAAGGATATTCAACAAGAAGACATAGTCAGGAAGATCCTTAGGTCTCTAACTCCCGTCTGGGATACCAAGGTGACTGTAATAGAGGAATCAAGAGATTTATCCATCATGACAGTAACCCAGCTGATTGGTTCTCTCATGACCCATGAAATGAATTTCACACGAGGAAACGATGGGCATGACAGAAAGGGAAAGAATGTTGCTCTGAAGGTTTCACGACATACTAAGAAGAGCAACAACAGCAGCAGCAGCAGCAGTGATGATAGCAGCGAAGGGTCTGATGGATTCTCAGACTTGGACAAGGATGAGCGAGCTATGCTCACCAGGCAGTTCAGAAAGTTCCTAAGAACAAAAGGAAAATTCTACAGGAGGAAGAAATTTAATGCTGCAATGAAGTCTCCTGAACGAAGATTTGAGAAGAACCGGTCTGCTAAGAAGATCACTTGCTATCATTGTCAGAAATCCGGTCACATGAAAAGTGAATGTCCAGAGCTACAAGCTAAGGCTCCAGGACACCAGAAGAATGTGGTGCACAAGAAGAAGAAGGCCATGCTGTGCACATGGAGCGATGAGGAGGAGGACCCAGAAGCCACTTCGTCCAGTGAAAATGAAGAGAAGACCTGCCTCATGGCCGACCATGAGAAAGAGGTAACAAATTTATTTGAGAATTTTACTTTGGATGATTGGGAGGACGCCTATGGCGACCTGTTAAGTAAATATAATTGTTTAAACAAGGAGCATAGAATGCTTAAACGTAAGTTTCATTCTCTGTCTGAAGAACACTCTTCTATTGTCACTGATAGCATGAAAACCAAGGAGATGGCCACTGAGCTAGATCAGGTTAAAGGTGAGATTGAGAGGTTGAGAATGGAAAGAGAAGAGAATCTAGCTAGAATAGATGAGCTGAAGTGTAAAGCTGAAGAGTCTAAAGGAGAGATTAGACTGATGGCTGAAAAATATGAGGCAGTTAGAACAGTTAATCAGGAACTCCAGGACCAATGCAATGAATTTCAGAAGGAGATTGAGGACAAAGAAAAAGTGCTTGAAAAGTTTACAGAGGGGAGAAACAACCTGAATGTCCTTCTGGGGTCGAGGGTAAACTTCAATAGGGAGGGATTAGGATACAATCCTACTAGTAAAAAACCCTTTGAATTTAAGACTATCACGTTCTGCCCCGCCAAAGGCAAGGAGAAACTGGAAACACCATCCGGTTCCAAATCTGTCTCTACAATGAAGTCTTCGACCAGTAAATTCATTCACTCCACTGGTCAGCAGTCTAAGTCAGGAAATCCTGAGACAAGCACTGCTCATGTACAGCAGGCGTGGAACAAAGGTCCTCACAGGACCAGTCCTATAGAGGCCACAAAAAGAGCGAAAAGTTTTGTTAAGAAAACTCATCATGCTAATCATCAAGTAGAGCATGGCAACGATCATCAGTTTCAGCACAAATTTTATTGGAGTAAAAATGCTTACATGAATTATGCTCAACACACACGCACATCTTCTAAGAGGCCAACCAACAATGTCTTTGTTCAGAAACAGCATAGTTCAAATAGGAATAAGCTTATTCAACACCCACCAAGAAATAACAAAAGGGAAGAATCAACCCACATAAATCCACTGAAGAGAACTATAAAACAAATATGGATTCCCAAGTGCTTTCTGCATAATCAGAAAACTGGTTTTGGACCCAATTTGAATTGGGTCCCACATTACTCTGTCTGAATTTTTGCAGGTCAGCCTGGCAGCTGAGCATAACAAGTGGTATCTTGACAGCGGCTGTAGCAGGCACATGACAGGAGACCGGTCCAAATTCAGCAAACTAAAAATGAAGTCTGGGGGCTTGGTCAAATTCAGAGGAAATAACAGAGGAAGAATAATTGGAATTGGCACGGTTGGTAAGTCCTCCACTAACTCCATTGAAGATGTGTATCTTGTAGAAGGACTTCAGCACAACTTGGTAAGTATAAGTCAACTTTGTGACAAAGGACACAAGGTACTCTTTGACCACAACTCGTGCACTGTTTTTGAGCTGAATTCTGATAACATCATGTTCAAAGGTCATAGAGTAAATAATGTGTACATCGTTGATCTTGATGATAATTCTGAAACAAACTTGTGTCTGTCTGCTAATTCTGAACAGGTTGCTTTTGACTGGCATAGGCGTCTAGGCCACGCTAGTGTGTCTACCTTGAATAAACTGTCTAATTATAACCTAGTCAGAGGTTTGCCCAAAATAAAATTCCAGTTAGGGTCCAAGCTCTGTGATGCTTGTGCTCAAGGTAAACAGACTCGTGCAACTTTTAAGTTGAGAACTGAGGGTCTCTCATCTAAACCACTACAGCACTTGCACATGGATCTCTTTGGTCCTACTCGAATACAAAGCCTGTCAGGTAAGAGATATGGTCTAGTCATAGTTGATGACTTCACTAGATTTTCCTGGTTGTTCTGTTTAGCAAATAAAAATGATGCTTTTGTTCACTTTGAAGAACTTTTTAATAAAATCAAACTGCAAGGTGAACATAATATCATTACAATTCAGTTTGACCATGGAGGAGAGTTTGAAAACTCTTCGTTCTCTGAATTTTGCTCAAGAGAGGGAGTGACTCACAGATTTTCTTCTCCCAGGACACCGGAGCAGAATGGAATTGTTGAGAGAAGAAACATGTCAATAATTGAAATGGCCAGGACTATGCTAATTGAGAGTGGACTTCCAAGGAGATTTTGGGCAGAAGCTGCAAATACAGCATGCTACATTTTAAATCGAGCATTGGTAAGACCTACTCATAAGAAAACTCCTTATGAACTCCTCAAGGGTAAGCTGCCAAACATTTCTTACTTTAAAATTTTTGGTTCCAAATGCTTTATCCACAATAATGGTAAGAATGGTTTGGATAAGTTTGAAGCAAGAAGCTCTCCTGGAATTTTTCTCGGATATTCAGAAACCTCTAGGGCTTACAGAGTCTTCAATAAAGATGAGCAAACTGTTGAAGAAACACCTCATGTGGTGTTTGATGAGAATGTTCTATCTGACAAAAGGACAAATGATGACAGGGAGTCACCTGATGAGGGAGATTTCTTGGAGAAAATTGAAGTAGGAGAGATGCAGCAAACTGCACAACCAGAAAACTTACAACAAGAAGGAGCAACTGAGGTAGGTGAACCCTCAGGTGAGGTAATATTTCACAAAGATCATCCTAGTGAAAATGTCATAGGTAATTTGCATGATCCCACTAGGACAAGGTCTCACTTTAGAACTGTCCAAGAACAGGACTTAGCTGCTGTAGATTCTAAGAAATCCACTTAGAACAATTAAAAGGAAAAAGAAATGAATAGAAGAATGGGAAAAGAGGGAGAAAAGGGGAGCATGCGTAGGATGCTAAGGGGATGTGTGATCGCCAGAGACGCGAGGGCCTCAAAGGATATAACCAATAACAATATGGAGGGATCGCGAAAAATACCTTAAAAGCGCGGGATTGTGAGTACTTTCCTTTCTCTTCCGATCGGCCGGCCGATGAAGAGAGTTCTTCCTTTTTGATTACCCTTGCAAAGATCAAAGACAACAACCAATAAAAATAGGAATTAGAACCAAGGTGAGTGTAGCATCAAATTCATAATAAAGATGAACATGAAAATCATGTATGAGAACACACCTTGTGGGTGTTGGCCCTTAAACCCCCATGCAAAAGGGTATGGGAGATATGATGAATGATATGCAAATAGGGAGGTGTGCAAGTGTTGCACTAAGGAGATCTCAACATGGTGATAAAAAAAAAATTAAAGGAAGAGATGGAATAATGATGCATGCAATTAACTAAAGAAAAATAAGAGATAGGAGGGGGAAAGCTTAGTGGTTTCTCCAATTGGCTTCAAGATCTTCAATAGAGGAAGAAGAGGATGTAGAATTCCATGGATGTAGAGGCTCCAAATCTTCAATAGAGGAAGAAGAACTCTGTGGATGTAGAGGTTTCAAATCTTCAATAGAGGAAGAAGAACTCCGTGGATGAAGCTTTTAGGTGCATGGGAGTCTTCCTCCTTGAGCCTTTGGTCCGGCAGCACCTCCCCTTGAATTGATCTTGATCTCTTAACACAAGGGAGAGAGGAGTCCTATTTATAGGGTTGAAATTCGAAATTAATTCCAAGAGAAATTAGGAAAATATGTTTTAGTGGGATTTGGAATGAGATAAACATTAGGCAAGTGTCCCTTCAACCTTGGAAAGTCATAAGAACCCTTTCCTAAGTGGAAAAAGAGATTAAATGAGGAAAGGAAGTGAAATTCGGAATTAAATCAAGAGAAAACAAGAAAACATGTTTTAGTTGGAATTTGGAAGAGATAAACATTAGGCAAGTGTCCCTTCAACCTTGGAAAGTCATAGGAACCCTTTCCCAAGTGGAAAAAGAGATTAAATGAGGAAAGGAAGTGAAATTCAGAATTAAATCCAAGAGAAAATAAGAAAACATGTTTTAGTTAGATTTGGAAGAGATAAACCTTAGGCAAGTGTCCCTTCAACCTTGGAAAGTCATATGAACCCTTTCCCAAGTGGAAAAAGAGATTAAATGAGGAAAGGAAGTGAAATTCGGAATTAAATCAAGAGAAAATAAGAAAACATGTTTTAGTTGGAATTTGGAAGAGATAAGCATTAGGCAAGTGTCCCTTCAACCTTGGAAAGTCATAGGAACCCTTTCCCAAGTGGAAAAGGAGGTTAAATGAGGAAAGAAGGGAAATTCGGAATTAATTCCATAAAAATTAGAAAATTTAGTTTTGGTAGGATGGAAAGGGGGATCCTTCCTCCAAGTGTCCTTTCAATATTAGGAAGCCATAGGAACTCTTTCCCAAGTGAAAAAGGAGTGTAAGTGAGGAAAGGAAGGGGTGCTTCTGGAGTTCGGAATTGAACAAGAATTGACGACCGAACAGACGGTCGCTAATTAAAGAAATGACGCCCCCTGACGGGGCGTTACTTAAATGACGCCCGGGTCCCTTCCCCCATTTGATTTAAGGCCCGAAAAAATGGAGAAATGGCTCAGAAAAAACTGGAGAAAAATGGAAAAACATGTGGAAAGCTTGGGGAAGTTGGATATTCAATAAAAAGGAGGAAAATCACTCAAATAAGTCGATTTGAGGGTCAAATGGGGCATCACAGTGCGATAGGAGATATGCTCAAAATGATGTCAATTTTAGTGTGTCTACAGCTGCCCCGCCTTGGCATCTGCTTTGCAAGGGAGTGACACGGAATGAAATAGAATAGAATGAAGTGAAGCAACATGGAATGGAATGGAATGGAATGGAATGAAGTGAGAGCGAACTGAATAGTAGATGCCAAGGTGTGATGAGACACGCAATCAACATCACTTGATGAGAATGAAATCAAAAGCTCGAGATGAAGTAAATCTCGGGAAATCCAACGAAATCAACAATGTTTGGATAAAAGGGGAGATGTGCACGCGGTGCACGAAGGAGATAAAATAAAATGATCAACTTCCAGCGCGGTGGAAGTACCCCAGGTCACAAACCTGTAGATTTCACCATTGGGGAGCGGTTACCAGCCAATGTGGACGTGCTGCAGCCAAGGTGGATCAAGGGGAATGATTGAAAAAATAAGATGATAAAAATCTAAACAAGGAGTTCTCGAGAAAAGACCCAAAACAGCGATAAAACGAACTGAGGATCCAATTCGGCAATGAAAATCTCATATCGAGAAAGATTAAGATCAATTCAACTCTCAATATCAGCTTATCAGAATGATTTTCCAACGTTAATTCAAAGTCCTACATGAATGCATGCTGGGCTAAAGGGAAAATAACAAATGAAAATATAATATAATCAAGGATAATATTGTTAAACTGCCAAGACTGGGTCAAGAAACCAATTCTGCGAGCTGATACTAAGCCGAAGCCCGTTTATCCACGCACCAACTCGTAAAAAGGGAACCATCGTCCCCAGTCTTGGACGGCTCAACGGCCTATCCGTGTGACTAAGACTTCTCTGGAATCATCATTATTTTTGATGAAGGGGAACTCAAATCCCAGATTTACCAAAGCCACAAGGTCCTTGATATAATCTAGTAACATATGTAACATATAGTAGAATGCATACAAGGAGATGGGGATATCAATAAGCATGGGAACTGAGAAATGAGCTACAAGCACCGTGGGACTTTGATGATGATGCCCAGTCGGCGGGACCAAGAGCTTCTTATCCTCGGCTCAAAAATTCATTAGCCAAGATATAAAAGATAACAAATAATGAAGAAGGCATTTAAGCATAGCAATCATCAAAGCATCAATTATAGCATGTATATGGCATGAATAGCATAAGTCAAATCATAGCATTGTTTGTTGTTTTATCATGAGGAGACAATCTGGCTAATCAAGATTTGGAGATGAATGATCAAGATCTGATATAATGCCCATCGGCGGAGTGATCAGATGAAATTAGCAGGAGTTGATTAAAAAGATTTGGAGATGAATAATCATGAGATATGATAATCAGAATGATATAGGGAGATGATAATCAAAAAAAATGCCCCTGGTGGCATGTCATGAAAATATCGAGAAAGAATCAATAGATTGATAGCAATAAGTAGAGAGAGGACCCATCCCGTGTTTTTGGTCTCTGCAAAGCTGTTCCTGCAAAACACCATCAGAAAATACAATGCAAATTTTTGGATTTTGGAAATATGCAAATTTTTATGAGTTTTGAAAAATATATGAATTTTTATGTGGATTTTGAAAATATTTTGATTTTTTATGAATTTTTGAAAATATTCAATTTTTGTTGGATTTTGATCAGGAAATATTCAATTTTTGTTTGATTTTGGCTTAGACAATGTTAATGCAGCATCAAAGGGTGTTTTGAACCACTGGCTAGGGGTCCTTGTTCCTTCCCTTTTCGCTAAAAACTGCCCAAAGCTGGACGTGCATTGAAAGTGGCATCCTATAACCGACCGTCTTTGATCAACGGTGCCCCTACCAAGGCCATACCCGAGAAACATTCGGTCTTGGAGGGAGAAGAGAAGAATAATTGAGGATAAACTTTGTGCAGGATGGGAGATATCGGGACTTGAATTCCTTCCAAGGTGTTCCCTTCAAAGAGGTAGTCTGTTGTGCCGGGGCTTTGTGCCTTTAATTTTTAGACCCTTGACATGCATACGACCAGGGTTTTCCCTGCGGGGACTTTGCCACTCTTGACATGCCATAATTCATACTTTTGCTTTTATCGAAATTTTGACTTGATTTTCATAATAGCCCTTTTGGCGAAATGTATATCATGAAAACTCATTTAATTTGGGTCAAGACTGCCCCTATTTGAGACTCCTCTCGTATTGGGGATTACCAAGGTTGGTCATCTCATCCGTCAACCTCTTGCCCCTGCATGCAGCCGAGTAAAGAAGAGAAAAGACTTTCAGATATACTCATGGCATGGCCAAGGTAGCAACGGTGTTTAACCAAAGGAGCCGGCTAAGGACGCCGTGAAGTGTGTGGAATGCCCAGCTAAGGGTTACTCTTAACAAGCGGGGAAAGAATGTTGAATTCTCAGCACGGGTTTTTATTAACCAGAGGTGCTGCAAAAAAAACAAGCCTAAAGGACTCTTTTGAGAATGATTTCAATTAAACAAAAGCTTAAGATAAAGGTTTAAAACACCACTCTTAATCTCGTTAAGAAGCACTTGATTTTGAAAATCATGTGTGAAGTAATGAGAAAATGATATCATTAAAATGCGTACTTACGCCAATATGTTACCTTGCAACCTTTGTAGAAGCAGCTGTCAGAGGCGAGGTTGATCATCATGGGATTTGTCCTCTTTGGCAGTCAAAAAGATTGGAAGCAAAAGATTTTGGGAGTGGCTTAACAAGAATGAGTGGTGCTCAAACCAGACTCAGACGAATAAGGAGAAAAGGAAAAGAGGCGAGGGCTAGAACTCCCTCACTAAGGCGCGAAGACCCTGATCACATGGAACAGTCTACAGAAGAAGCGGAAAATCAAGAAGAGGGGTGAGGACTAAAGACTCGGAAGCAATGGGAGAAAGGGCAGATGCCCAAGGCAGTGGATGTGGAAGAAGTTGGGTCAGACCCAGAATTAGGAGGAATCAGAAGAAGAAATTGGTAGATGGAAAGAGGTGGATCCAGAGGGTCCGGAGGTAGAGGAGGAGAATCATGATAGGAGGAATCCGGAGGCTCCGGAGGAATATTGAAAGAAGGGATGCGATGCCCTGGGGAGAAATAGGGAAAAAGATGATGGAAAAGGAAGAAGAAAATGAAGGATGTGATGTCCCGGAGGAGTAGAAAGATGAATCGGAAGAAAGATGGAGGGTCCGGAGGTTCCGGGGGAATGAAATCAGGAGGGTCACGATGCCCTGGAAGATGATAGAGAGAATAAGACGGAGAATTCGGAGGTTCCGGAGGAAGCAAATGGAAAGGGGCACGATGCCCGGGGAAAAGATGGAGACAATCAGGTGGAGGATCCGGAGGTTCCGGAGGAAGAATATAGAAAGGGGCGCGATACCCAAGAGAGAGGAATGAAGGAGGATCAGGAGGAAAATCCGGAGGTTCCGGAGGTAGCAAATGAGAAGGGGCGCGAAGCCCAAGGGGAAAATCTGGAGGTTCCGGAGGAGGAAGGTGGAAAGGGGCGCGATGCCCGAGAGAAAGGTCTGAAGGTTCCGGAGGAGGAGAATGGAAAGGGGCGCGATGCCCGAGGGGAAAGTCCGGAGGTTCCGGAGGAAGAAGATGAAAAGGGGCGCGATGCCCGAGGGGAAAGTCCGGAGGTTCCGGAGGAGGAAAGTGGAAAGGGGCGCGATGCCCGAGAGAAAGGTCCGGAGGTTCCGGAGGAGGAGAATGGAAAGGGGCGCGATGCCCGAGGGGAAAGTCCGGAGGTTCCGGAGGAATAGAATCAGAAAGGGCGAGATGCCCAAAGAGGAGGGATAAAATTCCTGGAGGTTCCAGGGAGATAGCAGGAAAAGGGACGCGATGCCCCAGGGATAGTGGATAAAAAGATGAAGATGAATAAGATGGGAAGTGCGGAATATCCGGAGGTGCCGGAAGGCGGGGAAGATACGGGTTTAGAAACCCGGGAAGCAGGAGGTGCAAATGCATGCAATGGGATGGATGCGATGAATGCAATGAATGCGCGAATGAAATGAGATGCAAAGAATATGGAGAATATGAAGGGCGAGAGGACGAGATCCTCCTCCTAACCCTGGGAATGGCCCATGGAAAAGATGTGATAGACAAGAAGGTGGATGAAATAGCGGAAGGCCTTTCGGCACCAAGATAACTGCCCCTCCACGGCAGTGAAAGAATACAGCCAAATGGCCTAATGGATGAAATACAAGCCCATGACGAAGCTTCAATCGTAAACGACAACTCCCTTGGAGGGTGAAAAGTAATGGTGTGAGGGAGTTGGAAAGTAGGGCTCAGAAGCATCATGTTGCCCAGGGGTTCAAGATTTGGAAGTTGGAACAGAGGGTGCCCTGCCCGGCCCTTACACAGCATCAGTGCTTGGCATGACGGCGACTTGGCCTCTTCAATCATGCCTGGCACAATAACCCGGATTGGCATCCGGTAAATGAACTCTTGCATTTTGAATAGCGCGGCCATGGCCAAATTCTTCTTTCGCAGCTCTTGATCATCCTCGGCACAAGTGTTTGTAGAAGCACTCCCCTTCCGAGTAGTAGAGGGAGGTGAAGCAGAGGCGGAAGGCTCCATGAATGGTGGGGGCGTAATGAAAGGCGTTGGAGAAAGGATAAGTGGAGGCGGAGGTATAAACACGTCGAGTTTCTCCCTTTGCTCGGAAGCAGTTGGGATTGGCTCGAGTGCAAAAAAGGGTGAATCCTGCTCAGGATTAGCCACGGGTAAAGGTGAAGGGTTATGTGGTGGAATAGGTGTTATATGCATAGTGGAGGGTTTTGAGGTTAAAGGGGTAATGGAGGGTTGAAGTGGTGGGATGTTAATTGGGGAAGGTTTAATGGTGGGTTCAATGGAGGCCGATGGTGTGAAGGTTAATGGTTTAATGGGTGGAGGTGTCATTGGTGGAGGTTTGATGGAAGGTTCAGGGGAGGGTGATGATATGAAGGTTGATGTAACTGGGGGAGGTATAACTGGTGGAGGTTTGGTGCGGGGAAAAATCCGGACGGGGCGAGCGGTGTTAGGAGTGGGAGGAGACTCAAGATGCGCCGGTGTGGGTGATTGGAGTATCGACCCATCATCGTAACACCAAGAGGTCTCGGAAACGGGGGTTGGATCAGGGATGGTAGCTTCGTCCTGAGCAGGGGGTTCATCAAATGATAGTGGAGGAAGCGGGAAGTTAAGGAAACTCAGAAGGGGTGCCTGCATAGCTTCATCATCATACATTGCTTCAGATTCTTCAATTGCCAGCTCTTGATTGCTTGAAGTGCCAAAGTCATAATCATCTCTCCTATCTTTCCATTCACTCTCCATCTTGGTAATGTCATCCAGGAAAGCGTGAAGAGAATTAACTGGAGTAGGAGGAGCGGGCCGCGGGCTCGTAACCCTCTTTAATTGTTCCTCCATAAGAGTGATTTTGTCAAGGAGAGTTTGCTGGAGGGGTGTGACCTGTGCAACCGAAGGTTGATAGGGCCTTGAAGGAGGAGGGGCCGTATAAAAAGGCCGTGGAGAAGAATTAACGGGCCGACCCATGGAAGAACCCGGATGGGCCGGATTGCAAGGAATAAATGGGCCTTGGGGCCGTGATGGAGGAGGAATAGAAGGAGGCGGGTGATGGGCCACCCGAGTAGAATGAATAGGAGGAGATGGGTGATGGGTCACCCGTGTAGGAATAAAAGAGGGAGGTGGGTGATGGGCCACCCGTGTAGGATTAGAAGGAGGAGGAGAGGAATGAGATGCACCCTCAATGGCGGCCTTAAGGGCTTGGATCTGTTGAGGGGTGAGATGATCTAATACATGAATGATTTGGGAAACCTTCTCATCATTGGGAGGAGACGGTCCCGAGGGAATAGTAGCTCGCAATTGGATTAAAAGACCATTGGATTGGACATTGCCCATGGGTCGGGCAACACCATAAGAGTGAGGATGTGGTCCTTTGAAAGAATTATGGTGAGAATTATGTTGATCATGTTGGAATTGAGGGGAATAAGATGTGCTAGGTTGATCACCCTCATGAACATTAATTGAATTGAACATGTTGTTTTGTCTATCAAAGTAAGCCATTATGTAAGCAATTTAATGTGCAAACAATTTACAAAGAAGCACACAAGTTGGAATGGTTACCTTGATTTTTTTTTATGTTTGAACCTTGGTGAATTAATGATTTTTTACAAAGATTTGGAATGATTCACACAAGGGAGGAACCTAGTTTCAATATGATTATTTCAATGCCAACTAGGAACACTCTCTCACCATGTATAGGCCAACTAAACTCGGGAACTTCAAGGGTACAACCTGCCCGGCGTCCGTGAGGGAATCCACGGGTGCGGGGACTTATGGAGGCTTGGTTTAGGAATTTCCAATCCAAAGAGACGGAATGCTCAATGGAGGGTCCTTCCTTCACCAAGGGGGTGTGTGAAATCCTAATGTAGAGAGAGGAGGTCTCCCAAGCCAAATGCCCTAAATGCAAGTCCTAATGCAAAAGACAAAGAAAAGAAAGTATGAACCATGATATGAGCCAAACCAAAGAAAGATAAGGTAAAACACTCACATGGCCATACAAATCATAGCAATCAACATAATATGAAGCATGGCATCCAAAATTTTTTTTTTAAAAAGATGGAGAGATAAGAAAGTGGAATTTTTCAAAAACCAACAAGTTAGCAATCACATAAGGGGAGGGGGATGTGCACGCGATGCACAAGTGATAAAACAAAAAGGAAAGTGCTATGTGGAGCACAAAGGGAGTTGCACCGAGGGTGCAAAGGGGGAAGGGTAATCAAAGAAAAACAATGGTGGTCCCACCGTGATCGCCAATTTGTAGATTCTAAGAAATCCACTTAGAACAATTAAAAGGAAAAAGAAATGAATAGAAGAATGGGAAAAGAGGGAGAAAAGGGGAGCATGCGTAGGATGCTAAGGGGATGTGTGATCGCCAGAGACGCGAGGGCCTCAAAGGATATAACCAATAACAATATGGAGGGATCGCGAAAAATACCTTAAAAGCGCGGGATTGTGAGTACTTTCCTTTCTCTTCCGATCGGCCGGCCGATGAAGAGAGTTCTTCCTTTTTGATTACCCTTGCAAAGATCAAAGACAACAACCAATAAAAATAGGAATTAGAACCAAGGTGAGTGTAGCATCAAATTCATAATAAAGATGAACATGAAAATCATGTATGAGAACACACCTTGTGGGTGTTGGCCCTTAAACCCCCATGCAAAAGGGTATGGGAGATATGATGAATGATATGCAAATAGGGAGGTGTGCAAGTGTTGCACTAAGGAGATCTCAACATGGTGATAAAAAAAAAATTAAAGGAAGAGATGGAATAATGATGCATGCAATTAACTAAAGAAAAATAAGAGATAGGAGGGGGAAAGCTTAGTGGTTTCTCCAATTGGCTTCAAGATCTTCAATAGAGGAAGAAGAGGATGTAGAATTCCATGGATGTAGAGGCTCCAAATCTTCAATAGAGGAAGAAGAACTCTGTGGATGTAGAGGTTTCAAATCTTCAATAGAGGAAGAAGAACTCCGTGGATGAAGCTTTTAGGTGCATGGGAGTCTTCCTCCTTGAGCCTTTGGTCCGGCAGCACCTCCCCTTGAATTGATCTTGATCTCTTAACACAAGGGAGAGAGGAGTCCTATTTATAGGGTTGAAATTCGAAATTAATTCCAAGAGAAATTAGGAAAATATGTTTTAGTGGGATTTGGAATGAGATAAACATTAGGCAAGTGTCCCTTCAACCTTGGAAAGTCATAAGAACCCTTTCCTAAGTGGAAAAAGAGATTAAATGAGGAAAGGAAGTGAAATTCGGAATTAAATCAAGAGAAAACAAGAAAACATGTTTTGGTTGGAATTTGGAAGAGATAAACATTAGGCAAGTGTCCCTTCAACCTTGGAAAGTCATAGGAACCCTTTCCCAAGTGGAAAAAGAGATTAAATGAGGAAAGGAAGTGAAATTCGGAATTAAATCCAAGAGAAAATAAGAAAACATGTTTTAGTTAGATTTGGAAGAGATAAACCTTAGGCAAGTGTCCCTTCAACCTTGGAAAGTCATATGAACCCTTTCCCAAGTGGAAAAAGAGATTAAATGAGGAAAGGAAGTGAAATTCGGAATTAAATCAAGAGAAAATAAGAAAACATGTTTTAGTTGGAATTTGGAAGAGATAAGCATTAGGCAAGTGTCCCTTCAACCTTGGAAAGTCATAGGAACCCTTTCCCAAGTGGAAAAGGAGGTTAAATGAGGAAAGAAGGGAAATTCGGAATTAATTCCATAAAAATTAGAAAATTTAGTTTTGGTAGGATGGAAAGGGGGATCCTTCCTCCAAGTGTCCTTTCAATATTAGGAAGCCATAGGAACTCTTTCCCAAGTGAAAAAGGAGTGTAAGTGAGGAAAATAAGGGGTGCTTCTGGAGTTCGGAATTGAACAAGAATTGACGACCGAACAGACGGTCGCTAATTAAAGAAATGACGCCCCCTGACGGGGCGTTACTTAAATGACGCCCGGGTCCCTTCCCCCATTTGATTTAAGGCCCGAAAAAATGGAGAAATGGCTCAGAAAAAACTGGAGAAAAATGGAAAAACATGTGGAAAGCTTGGGGAAGTTGGATATTCAATAAAAAGGAGGAAAATCACTCAAATAAGTCGATTTGAGGGTCAAATGGGGCATCACAGTGCGATAGGAGATATGCTCAAAATGATGTCAATTTTAGTGTGTCTACAGCTGCTTTGACATCTCAGGTAGAACCCAAGACTGTGGAAGAGGCTTTAAAGCATGATTCTTGGGTATCCTCCATGGGTGAAGAATTAAATCAATTTGAGAAAAACAATGTATGGAAACTAGTTCCTAGACCTGAAAACACTCATGTCATTGGCACTAAATGGGTCTTCAAAAATAAGATTGATGAAAATGGTGCTATCTCTAGAAACAAAGCAAGACTTGTAGCTCAAGGCTACAGTCAGGAATTTGGTGTGGATTTTGATGAATCCTATGCACCAGTAGCTAGGATGGAAGCTATAAGAATTCTGTTTGCATTTGCATGCTCTAGAAAAATTCGGCTACAGCAAATGGATGTCAAAAGCGCATTCTTAAATGGGTTATTGAAGGAAGAGGTATATGTTGAACAACCTCCTGGGTTTAATTTCTCTGTTCAGCCTAACATGGTTTTTAGGTTGAATAAAGCCCTCTATGGATTGAAGCAGGCTCCCAGAGCCTGGTATGAGAGACTTTCTGAGTTCCTTGTGAGCAAGGGGTACACTCGAGGTAAGGTTGACCAAACTCTCTTCACCAAAAGTCTCGGAAAGGAGTTAATTGTGGTCCAGGTATATGTTGATGATATCATTTTCGGATCTAACAACTCAAAATTATGTAAAGATTTTTCTGAGTCTATGTCCCAAGAATTTGAAATGAGTCTAGTTGGGGAACTAAAATATTTTCTTGGGCTGCAGGTCAAACAAATGGAGGATGGTTGTTTCATAAATCAAACCAAGTATACTCTGGAGATGCTGAAAAGGTTTGGAATGACCAACCTCAAGACAATCTCAACACCCATGAGTACCAGCTCCTCACTGGATTCAGACGAAAAAGGTAAAGAGGTGGATGCTAAACTATATAGAGGTATGATCGGTTCACTCCTCTACTTAACTGCATCCAGGCCCGACATTCAATTTAGTGTAGGGATGTGTGCCAGATACCAGGCTAGACCTACTGAATTGCATCTGGCAGCTGTAAAGAGAATCTTTAGATACTTATCTGCCACTCATGATCTAGGTCTCTGGTATCCTGCATCATGTAACTTAGATCTCATTGCATACACTGATGCAGATTATGCAGGATGTAAATTGGACAGGAAGAGCACTAGTGGTCACTGCGAATTTCTAGGAGGATGCTTAGTCTCTTGGGGATCCAAGAAGCAACACTCTGTGGCTCTCTCTACTGCTGAAGCTGAATATGTGGCAGCAGGGAGCTGTGGCACACAGGTTATATGGATAAAACACCAGCTTCTGGATTACTCGGTTGAGCTAGGTTGTACTTCTATCTTTTGTGACAATACTAGTGCAATAAACATTGCAAAGAATCCTGTACTTCATTCTCGAACTAAACACATTGAAATCAGGCATCATTTTATTCGAGATGAAGTAGCAAAGAAAACTTTTGAGTTGATCCATGTTGGCACTAACTCACAAATTGCAGATATCTTTACTAAGCCACTGGATACTGAAAAATTTAGCACTATGCGCAGAGAACTAGGTATTTACAGAATTTCATGATTGAAGATTTGATTTCTGAATACCATGTCCTGTGTTATTATGCTTATCATATTCATCATGGTGTTCTTTTTGAAGTGCATTGAGGGTTGTCTTGGCTAAGTCTGTATTGGGGTCAAGTTCTCAGGGGGAGATGATTTATAATAGGTGTCTTGATCTTTGACCTATTTTGAACATACTCTGAACGACATTTTGCTGACATCATAAGAGAATCAGGTTGATTAGGTGTATAAAAGAAAATGTTGGATGCTTTACTCTTTAAGGCTGTTCATCTAATTTCTTGTTGGAATTTTCAGCTGTTAGTCCCACTGAGATCAAAATCTGAATTCAAGATTAATCTTCATACACTGTAACTGTCTTCTGATCTAGTCAGTACAGCATACCTACTTAGTCAATGGTGAGTCCAAAATGAGGTATTGTGTGTTTTAGTCTGAATCACCTTGGATCTGGTGTATTGTTCTCAAACGGACTCAAGCTTCATTAACAAGGTTTTAAGAGCTGGTAAATAAAAACAAAATTCATAAAAGGTTATCAACTTTGTTAACTGCTCATTGAGAAACTGGGATTTTCATCAATGAAGTGAAAGCTTCCCATGTCATGAGATGGCAGTAATCATCTGGTCTTAATAGTTGTCTTGATCATACAGAGCTATGGTACATATCTGGTTAGTAACTGGGGTGTCTGGCCTCAGATAAAGGTGTCACCTTAATGTCAACACCAGCTAGAATACTATCTCTGTCTTCTTATCAGAAGGGGTAATGTGGTCCTGCCACCGAGTAACTGGGGATTCTTGCCTCTAAACAAGGTGTCTCCTTAATGTCAAAGGTGTACTTGACAGACTTATCTCTGATCTTGACCATTTTTAAAGATCCTGCTCACTTGAAGTATAGCTTTTGATTTGTTTGTTCTCAATACCACAGGTCATTGTCTTCTGGCTATTTTACATAATACTCTCTCAGTAAAGACTTATTTTGATCAAACTGGTATCTTGTACCTCACTTGCTTAGAATCTGGTTCTGTGTATGGAGCAAATCCTTAGTCACAGTTTTTGCACAGTCTGACTAACTGTACCTCAAAAATCCTCACATAAAATTAATGGCTTTCTTGATTGACTAAACATCTCAATAGTCTCCATTTATCTGCCTTACTCTGTCCTGTTTTCTCTCTATAGTCAGCAATTTTCCCTTCTCTGTATCTTCAGATTTGACCCTAGTTTTGATGATGTCAAAGGGGGAGAGAATTGAGTTCGTTATCAAGTCTGAGGTAAACTGAAATTGTTGCTGTGTTCAGGGGGAGTGAAGGGGAGTGTTCAGGTGAGGGGGAGTGTTCAGGTTTCATCAAGGGAAGTAAGGAAGCAAGTATGCTTTAAGTTGTCTGCATTAAATATCCTGAATTGATCTTTTTTTTGAACTTATCTCTCACACTTAATATAGTGTTGCCATCATCAAAAAGGGGGAGATTGTTGGATTGTGTGTCTTCCCTAAGTATTTTGATGATGAGCAACACTATGTTAATTGTTCTTGTTGTTTTTGATCAGATATCTTGCACTTGAGTTATCCATGGTTTTATATGAAATAACTGCTAAAGAGGTAACACTTCGTGTGTTCGTTCATGTTCTGTCTTCGTGCTGTTTTTCCTCAAACATCATGTAGTTCTTGCTTCGCGTTTTCACCTCGTGTCGAATTAGCCATGTTGTCGTCTGTTTGAGTGTTGTTCTTTCACCTCGTGCAGTCTTTGATTACTGTGTTGTTTCCATGTCATCCTTTGTATTCCTGTCTTCGAGTCGTTTCTTTGCATACTGTCTTCGTGGTCGATTGGCACTTCGTCTTGGTTACAACACCTCGTGTTATACTGTTTGACTTCGTGTCAGTTTCGGTTACAGTCCATGTTGTTTTCATGTCGTTCTCTTTTATTGCCACCTCGTGTCATTTTTATTATTAAGTCTTCGTGTCGTTTTACCTCGTGCAGTGTTATCCCGTGTCATTTACTGTTTCGACCTTGTGTCGTTATCAGCCCGTGTTGCTCTCATCTCGTGCTGTTTTCACTATCCTCGTGTTGTTCTCACCGCATGTCGATTACTGTTTTTCACTTAGCATTATTTTTATTTCGTGTCATTTTTCTGTGTAGTGTGTGTTTGTCACCACTATACTTCGTGTCGTTGCTTCTTACTTCGTGTCTAACTTCACTTCGTGTTGTTTTTCACCTCGAGTCGTTTCCTTATACTCTGTCCTCGTGTTGGTCTCTCGCTTTAGTCTTCATGTCGGTTTCTGTCGTAAGCCCGTATTGTCCTCGTGTTGTTTTTGCATTCGTAACCTCGTGTCTCTCTTGCGTATAACCTCACCTCGTGTCATTATCTTCTGTATATCTGATCTGTTACAGAATTTCTCGTGTCGTTCTTATGACATCTCGAGAAATAGTCACGTCGTGTTGTTGTTACTATACCTCATGCAGTTTTGGTTTTAATAGCCATGCAGCGTATTAATGGACTTAATCTCATTACAGGTCCGAGGAAGAACATTCCACACTCCAGGGCTGCACGTGATCCGAGACAAGAGGAACCAATTTGAAAAAGGCACGTGACAGGATACTTCTGGATCGAGCGTGGGAGGCACACGCATTTCATGCCCTATCCATCTACTGTTGATGCTATAAATAGAATCCTTCGTCCTCAGATGAAAGTTATCGAAGTAGAGAGGCATAGAAGAAAACAGGGAAACAGAGAGCCCTTCGATCCAGAAAAAAGAAAAGAAAGAAGAAAGAATAGCAGAGAGAAATAGAAAGAGAGCAGAAGAGTGTTCAGAAGAATTGTTCTGACTTGCGGATCAAATCCGAAGTCTATTGCTCTATATTGAGCTACATTGTTTCCATTGTCTGGCATTTGATTTCCTTCGTTCGTATTTTTCATTTCTTGTTCTTATCTTTCTTCAACCGTTATTGTTTGTGTTTCCGATCCTCTGGACTGAGGTCGGGGTCCTCCTGTGAGATCAGGAGTAGGGAGAGTCAATCTCCGGTTTGCAAGCAGCAGGTGAGCTGCTTGTAGGTACCCTCCGGGTTGGGAGGAAGAGGGGTCTTCGACCTCTGGTTCACTAGTAGCAGGGCTGCTACTAGTGGGGTTTCCCTCTTGGTAAAGAGGAAGAGAGACGTGAGTCTCTGGGTTCTAGTGACTGCTGATCGCTAGAGGTTCCCTCCGGGTAGGAGGAAGAGGAGAGGTTGTTCTCCTGGGAAGCTGTGTATCAGCAGTTGTTTGGCAAGCTGTGTTGCCCAGCCTTTAGTGAAGCCACACTCAGGTTGAGTGTGGGGTGGATGTAGGTCTGAAGGACCGAACCACCTTAAAATCCTCTGAGCCCTTGTGTGATTGATCGTGATAATATTGTGGTATGCCTTCTATTTGCTTGAGCTATTAACTGCACTGCATCTTTTACGATAGTCAGAACTCGAGGTTAGCTCCGTTTAGCAATATACTCTGCAATAATTTTTTTAAATCTACAAAAACAGTGATCTATTCATCCCCTCCCCTTCTAGATCACTTCATATTGTACTTATCACAAATGGCCATGCCGATCATTCCAACATGACCTGGGTGATGAAAGTGACTTGTCAGAAATGATGGAATCCAAATCGGATGCCCGGTTTGAGCTCGGCGCTCAAAAGTTCATTTTCAAAATACACTTAGTTTAAATGAACTGCCAAGTCGGTTCTGGGGGTCTAAAACTTGAAATACCGGTCGGATGGCTGTGCCGATCATTCCAACATGACCTGGGAGATGAAAGTGACTTGTCAGAACTGACGGAATCCAAATCGGATGCCCGGTTTGAGCTCGGCGCTCAAACATTCATTTTCAAAATACACTTAGTTTAAATGAACTACCAGGTCGGGTCTGGGGGTCTAAAACCTAAAATACCAATCGGACGGCTGAGACGATCATTCCAACACGACCTGGGAGATGAAAGAGACTTGTCAGAACTGACGGAATCCAAATCGGATGCCCGGTTTGTGCTCGGCGCTCAAACGTTCATTTTCAAAATACACTTAGTATAAATAAACTGCCAGGTCGGGTCCGGGGGTCTAAAACCTGAAATACCAGTTGGATGGCCGTGCTGATCATTCCAACACGACCTGGAAGATGAAAGTGATTTGTCAGAACTAATGGAATCCAAATCGGATGCCCGGTTTGAGCTCGATGCTCAAAATTTCATTTTCAAAATACACTTAGTTTAAATGAACTGCCAAGTCGGGTCCGGGGGTCTAAAACTTGAAATATCGATCAGATGGCTGTGCCGATCGTTCCAACACGACCTGGGAGATAAAAGTGACTTTTCAGAACTGACGGATTCTAAATCGGATGCCCGGTTTGAGCTCGGCGCTCAAAAGTTCATTTTCAAAATACACTTAGTTTAAATGAACAGCCAAGTCGGGTCAGGGGGTCTAAAACTTGAAATACCAGTCGGATGGCCATGCCGATCGTTCCAACACGACCTGGGAGATGAAAGTCACTTGTCAGAACTGACGGAATACAAATCGGATGCCCGGTTTGAGCTCGGCGCTCAAAAGTTCATTTTCAAAATACACTTAGTTTAAATGAACTGCCAAGTAGGGTCCGGGGGTCTAAAACTTGAAATACAAGTCAGATGGCCATGCTGATCATTCCAACATGACCTGGGAGATGAAAGTGACTTGTCAGAACTGACGGAATCCAAATCGGATGGCCGATTTGAGCTCGGCGCTCAAACGTTCATTTTCAAAATACACTTAGTTTAAATGAACTGCCAGGTCGGGTCCGGGGGTCTAAAACCTGAAATATAGGTCAGATGGCCATGCCGATCATTCCAACACAACCTGGGAGATGAGAGTGACTTGTCAGAACTGACGGAATCCAAATTGGATGTCCGGTTTGAGCTCGGCGCTCAAAAGTTCATTTTTAAAATACACTTAGTTTAAATGAACTGCCAAGTGGGGTCCGGGGGTCTAAAACTTGAAATACCGGTCGGATGTCTGTGCCGATCATTCCAACACGACCTGGGAGATGAAAGTGACTTGTCAGAACTGACAGAATCTAAATCGGATGCCCGGTTTGAGCTCGGCGCTCAAACGTTCATTTTCAAAATACACTTAGTTTAAATGAACTGCCAAGTCAGGTCCGGGGATCTAAAACTTGAAGTACCTGTCGGATGGCGATGCTGATCATTCCAACACGACCTGGGAGATGAAAGTGACTTGTCAGAACTGACGGAATCCAAATCGGATGCCCGGTTTGAGCTCGGCGCTCAAACGTTCATTTTCAAAATACCCTTAGTTAAAATGAACTGCCTGGTCGGGTCCGGGAGTCTAAAACCTGAAATACCGCTCGGATGTCCATGCCGATCATTCCAACACGACCTGTGAGATGAAAGTGACGTGACAGAACTGAAGAAATCCAAATCGGTTGTACGGTTTGAGCTCGACGTTCAAAAGTTCATTTTTAAAATACACTTAGTTTAAATGAACTGCCAAGTAGGGTCCGCGGGTCTAAAACTTGAAATACCGGTCAGATGGCCATGCCAATCATTCGAACACTACCTGGGAGATGAAAGTGACTTGTCAGAACTACCGGAATTCAAATCGGATGCCCGATTTGAGCTCGGCGCTCAAACGTTCATTTTCAAAATACACTTAGTTTAAATGAACTGTCAGGTCGGGTCCGGGGGTCTAAAACCTAAAATACCGGTCAGATGGCCATGCCGATCATTCCAACACGACCTAAGAGATGAAAGTGACTTGTCAGAACTGACGGAATCTAAATCGGATGCCTGGATTGAGCTCGGCGCTCAAAAGTTCATTTTCAAAATACACTTAGTTTAAATGAACTACCAAGTCGGGTCCGGGGGTCTAAAACTTTAAATACCGATCGGATGTCCATGCCGATCATTCCAACACGACCTGGGAGATGAAAGTGACTTGTCAGAACTGACGGAATCTAAATCGGATGCCCGGTTTGAGCTCGGCGCTCAAACGTTCATTTTCAAAATACAGTTAGTTTAAATGAACTGCCAAGTCAGGTCCAGGGATCTAAAACTTGAAATACCAGTCGGATGGCCATGCCGATCATTCCAACATGACCTGGGAGATGAAAGTGACTTGTCAGAACTGACAGAATCCATATCGGATGCCCGGTTTGAGCTCGGCGCTCAAACGTTCATTTTCAAAATACACTTAGTTTAAATGAACTGCCAGGTCGGGTCCGGGGGTCTAAAAATAGAAATACCGGTCGGATGGCCGTGCCGATCATTCCAACACGACCTGGGAGATGAAAGTGACTTGTCAGAACTGACGGAATCCAAATCGGATGCCCGGTTTGAGCTCGGCGCTCAAAAGTTCATTTTCAAAATAAACTTAGTTTAAATGAACTGCCAAGTCGGGTCCGGGGGTCTACAACTTGAAATACCGGTCGGATGGCTGTGCCGATCATTCCAACACGGCCTGGGAGATGAAAGTGAGTTTTCAGAACTGACGGAATCCAAATCGGATGCCCGGTTTGAGCTCGACGCTCAAACGTTCATTTTCAAAATACACTTAGTTTAAATGAACTGCCAGGTCGGGTCCGGGGGTCTAAAATTAGAAATACCGGTCGGATGGCCATGCCGATCGTTCCAACACGACTTGGGAGATGAAAGTGACTTGTCAGAACTGACGTAATCCAAATCGGATGCCCGGTTTGAGCTCGGCGCTCAAAATTTCATTTTCAAAATACACTTAGTTTAAATGAACTGCCAAGTCGGGTCCGTCGGTCTAAAACTTGAAAAATCGGTCGGATGGCCATGCCGATCATTCCAACACAACCTGGGAGATGAAAGTGACTTGTCAGAACTGACGGAATCTAAATCGGATGCCCGGTTTGACCTCGGCGCTCAAAAGTTCATTTTCAAAATACACTTAGTTTAAATGAACTGCCAAGTGTTGGGTTCGGTGCAGTATTCAGAGGGGGGGTGAATGAATATAACCCGTTTAAAAAACTTTCACCCAATTAAAAACTAGAATACTAACAAGACTTTCACTCAATATAAAATATCGCCCAAACTAGAACTATGATGCTAACTAGACAGATTTACCAAATCTGAAAGCTAATCAACTATTCTGTTCTACCAGTTAGCAAACACAAGGAGCGCCCCTATGCATTCATCTAGCGGAAGCAAATCATAAGCAATCAAACCACAATGCAAGAAGGGTTTTTAGGTGGTTCGGTCCTCTAGAACTACATCCACCCTACACTCAAACCGAGTGTGGCTTCCACTAGCTCACGCTAGAAACAGCAGACTCAGTCTGCAATAAGTGCTGCCACACAGCTTGACCAGGGGAACAGCCTCCCCTCTTCCTCCCAATCGGAGGGAACCACTAGTGACACCAGTCACTAGCAAACCAGAGACACACAGTCTCTCTTCCTCCAGACCTGGAGGGAACACATAGTCTTGCAACCCACAAGACTAGAACAGGAGGACCAATCCTCCCTTCCTCCAATAACCGGAGGGAACCCCTGGACTTGCAGTCCACAAGCCCAGAACCGGAGATCAGATCTCCCTACCTCCAAACTGGAGGGAACCCACAAGTAGCACCAAGCTGCTTGCAACTGGAGATATCAATCTCCCTTCTCCTGAACCAGCAGGAGGAACCCCGACCTCTCTACAGAGTATCGGTAATACAGCAAATCAGAAAACAAAGGAAAAACAATAAACGAAAATAACTTCAGCAAAACAGAAAGCTGAAAAACGAAATGCACAATGTGGCTCTCAACGGAGCTGACTGGCCTGGATTTGATCCACGGTCCAGTAGACAGATCTTCAGGTAGGATCTTCCTTCTTCTCCATGAGCTCTCTCGCTCACTCTCTATCTTTCTTTCTCTTTCTTCTGCTCTCCTCTCACTCTCTGCTTCTTCTTCTCTTCACACTCTTCTCGAGCTCTCTACATCTCTTCTTCTCCTTCTGCTCTTCTTCTTTATCTTTTCTTTTTCTATCTGGATCGTGGCTCTCTGTATGAGCTTTTCTTCTCGCCAACTCGATCGATCTTCTTCAGTGGAAGAAGGCTCATATATATAGCAGCAGCAGCAGCAGCATTAGCCACGACGTGTGACCTCCACTTTTCCAGCCCTAATTATTCAGACCACGTGGCAGTCTCTTAGCAGGCTTCATTATAGCCTTGGATCACGTGCCCTCTTTAAGCTTCACGATCAAAGCACCTGTAAAATAGAGTATCGGATAAGTCATCAGTTTAAAGAACAACTTTGTATAGACTTATCAGAAGAACAACGTTTTAGAAGAAACCTGGACGAGGTTATAACGAAACAACACGAGCTAACAAACGGCAACAACACGAAGACAACACGAAGACAGAATAAGGAAACGACATGAAGTGACATGACAAAAATCGTCACGAGTTGAAAACAACACGAAGACGAACTTGACACGAAATGAAAACAACACGGAGTGAAGTTGACATGAAGTGAAAATGACACGAAGTGAAAACAACACGACATAACACATGAGGACGACACGTGCTGACAACAGAAACCGACACGAAGTGGTTACAAACAAGCAAGACACGAGGTCTACGTAAAGCAACACGAAGTGTGGTTAAAGCGAGAAAGACACGAAGTCTAAAGCGTAGAACCAACACGAAGTCAGAAGAGTGACACCGCTATCACGACAGGTGATGAAGCAGTGACACTGAAACAAAAAGGACTCGAGGAACAACAGTAAGTGACTCGAAGTTAAACAAACAGACATAAAAGATGACACGAGATGCAACTAGGAAACGACACGAGGTGGTATACAGAAAGCAACACGAGGTGCTGCAATGTTCTGCACGTAGTGGAACAAAAACGACATGAAGACACAGAAACAACAGTAACCGACACGAAGTACATGAGAGGAAAAACGACACGAAGTCAAAACAGTATTTGACACGAGTTGAAAACAACACGAAGACAGTGAGAACATCACGAGGTGAAAACAATACTAAGATAATGAAGATGATACGAAGTCAAAGAAACAACAGTAACCGACACGAAGTGTGGTTACTAAACAGGAACTACACGAAGACGGAAATAACAAAGAAAATGACTCGAAATAAGAACGACACGGACTGACAACGACACGAAGATAAAAACAACACGAAGACACGATAGGGAACATGACACGAGGTCAGATACGTCCTGCACGAGGAAAGAAGAAAATGACACGAGGTAAGAAAAACAAGAATCGACATGAAGTGTGGTCAAGGCGAGAAAGACACTAAGTCAAAAATGAAAGACCAACACTAGGACATAAGAGTAAACGACACGGACTAAGAACGACACGCGGTACAACACAAACAGACTCGACTTGATTACGTAAGACCAATACGAAGACAGAAACATAAAAATAGCACGGAGACGTAGACACTAAAACAACATGAAGATGAAGACAAGGGAAACGACATGAAGTCTAACCTCATACAAGCTTTCCTGTCACGCATGGAAATCAACACGAAGTGTTGTAAGCCCATACGACACGAGATCTTTTCGTGTTAGTGAGGGGAAACAACACGAAAACTCAAGTACAGAAACAGCACGAAGATGATGTACAATCTGATGTACAGACTTTGAAGAACAGTCCAAAGTATAGACTTCACGCTGTACAGACTTGGAAGACCAATGTTGAATGTGTAGACTTGAAGTTTATCAAGAAGGAAGGCCAGTGTACAGACTTGCTGTCCTCACAGCAGACGACTCCAGTGTATAGACTTGGAGGCCTGAAGGCGATGTGAGTAACAATCCAATGTATGGACTTTGACTCTAAACGAGACTGACAGTGTATACACTTAGCCAATGCAATGCACTGTATGGACTTCGACGCAACATGCTATGCAATGTACACACTTGATGTACTGCATGTCGATGTACAGACTTCAGTTGAAGTCAACCGAAGAGTGTATATACTTTATGAATGCATATGCCAAGACCAATGTACAAACTTGATCAGAATGTCTAGACTTCGCATGAACAGTCGATGTGTATGTCCAGACAATGCTGACAGAGTTTACACTTTGAACAAGTAATGCATGTGAAAGCTTTATGCAGGAGATAACCAGTCTGAACTTCAAATGCAGTGACTTACACAACAAAATGACTCACAGTAATTAACATCAAACACCAATCATCAAGACCAAAATCAATCACCAAAACCATCATCAAAACCACAGGGGCACAACAATCTCCCCCTTTTTGATGATGGCAACACTTTCAATATATTGAGTCATTCTGATGATGTGAGGCATTCTGAAGACTCAAATTATTCTCCCCCTTTGACTTCATCAAAAAGAAAACAATTTGAGAAATTAAAGCATGTATAAAAGTTCAGTCAAATTCTCCCCCTTTCAAGAACATGATTCTCCCTTTTTGGCAAACAATCTCCCCCTTTGATATAAACAAAATAAACCATGGGAAGGGTTAAATGCAAAAATGCAGATGCAACAAGGAATGCAATACTCCCCCTAAGTATGTGAATGCAAGGTCACAAATGATATGAACATGATTCAGTGTGACAAGGAATGCTCCCCCTGAATAGATGCCAATTGATATGAAATTGATGCAAGACTTGGAATCTCCCCCTCAATAAGTGGAATCTTATGAGATGAATAAGAAGGAGACCACAGGGGCAAACAGGGAGAAGTTCAGGTCAATGAACCAATAACATGAGCAGAAGAAATTCAGTTAACAGATTTTTCAAGGATGCTCCAAATCCAGAAAATTTCAGGCAGTTTTTCAAAGAGATATCAATCTCATAAATCTAAAACATAAGTTTTCAAAGTCTTCTATCATAAGGGCTTATGAATGACATTTATTGAACAGCATGGTTTAAACATGATGTATGCAGAGTTTATCAATAAAATTCTGTATTGATATCTAAAACCATGGTTTAATAAAAATGAACCAAGCCCTCATATTTATCTTGATAAGACTCCCTTTCTCTTACACAATCAAATTTATTGACTTCTTTAGGAATTACATGCATCAGTATTGAAATCAAGCAATTATGAAGTCATATGTTGTTGTCTAGGGTTGTAGCAATTTGATTTTAGCACCAAAATTCAGATATTTCAATTTGTTCAAGAATTTTCTTGCTACAAATTTTATGAGCACTCTAGTTCAGTTCACACCTTGTAACTAGAGGATATACCTTGATCAGAGACCAATATCCCTAAGCCCTTAGTGTGACTAACTGTCATGCCTTATGTGAACAGAGTTAGCATTTACACATCATGACACACTACAACTCAATTTTTAATGAGTGAATTGTATTTCTCAGTGTGCATGCCATTGCTCTGCCTGATTTTCAATGAATTCTTACAAAGTTAACTAAGGCACCTCATGACACAATCCTTTGGACATGTGTTTCTCAGTGACCAAGGTCATTGCTCTGACAATTACTTTACCCTTTAGACAATTCAGAAACATTCATTTGCTTCAAAACAATATTAATCTCATGTACTTAACCAAATAAAGTCATGTATTCAAAAGTGCAGATTTCAGAAGTTTTTGCAAGATATAGCATGAAACAGTTGGTTAAGATTTATTAAACATGATTCAGATATGTTAAGAGATTTTGAAGTTAAACTCCATGAATACATTAAGCTTAAACCACATGAGTTATTTCAACATTCATAAAAGCGTATAATAGAAGATTTCTAGTTCAAGATTTTTTTTTTCAGATTTATGACCGAGATAGCCCATTGAAATCTTCATGAAGGACTGAAATAATTCTGATATCAAATGATACCAATTGTTACCAATTGATAGGAGAGATTATTTTGAAGCTCAGCGTTTTCAAATTATGATCACGGTTTGGTCAAATAGAATCAATGAAAGGGATATACACACAAGGCAAGATATCAGGAGGTCAGGCAAGTTCCAGGATGTTCAAAGTTTACATGCAATGAACTCTGACATAAATGTATGCACATGACTGCTTTCATGCATTGTATTGACTCCTCCTGACACTATGCATTCAATTATCCTTTTTCGTATTTTCAATGCAGTAAAATGCAATGCAATTAACTATATGCATGCAAAGACTCAACACTGAATGCTATGCAAGGACATGCAAGTGACTCCCCCTGAAAACATGCAATGCTTGCACTGAAAATTGAGCATATGATTCCAAATGATACATGCACATTCAGACTGCCCTATCAAGCAACATGACCCATGGTACTAGGCAGAGCACTTGGTCTAAAAGACCAGCTCTCACATAGTAAGGACCTCCGGACAGATTTCCCTGTCTTTTGGTAGCTTACCATTTGATATACCATCGAGGTCATGAATAACAAGGTAAACTGGCAGATGATGAAAATAATCTGTCCCAAGGTCACTTAGTGCATGATCAGAAAATAATGCAATTGGCAGATGATGAATGAATATGCAAAAATACACCAAACCAGATATGCAATAAGTTTCAAAATGGGAAATACAGAGAGAGATTACCTGAACAATGTGAGAATGGGGTTTTCATTCTTGAGTGCCTTGGATCATTACCCCTTTTATTCCAGTCCCAAGGCACACCTGCAAATTATTGATCAAGTTGATCCTGTAGGAACCCAAGAAGTCTTGGGTCCTGAATTAACCCTCGCAGGGGTTCTAAAAGGTTTCTTAGCAGGATAATCATCAAATTCCATCAGATAGTAATTATTCATGGAATGACCAAGCCTTCCACAATATCTACATGACACCGCCGAATTAGCTGAAGTATGATGCCTATGTAGATGAGCATGAGTATTTCTTTGATTATCATGAAAATTTTTCTTTCCATAATCAGCTAGCCAACAGTTGGCAGCTTTGTGGCCTAGCTTACCACATTCAGAACATGTAGAAATCTTTCTTTTATATGCAACTTTATTTCTTCCAAAGTCATTTTTCTTTGTAGGAAATTTAGCATATTTGAAATTCACATTCCTACCCTGGATATGCCAACAGTCTTTGACTGTGTGGCCATGCTTTCTACAATGAGAACATTGAAGGGAGTTTCTTCTAAACGACCCTGACCAGCATTGTGCAGCAATATGTCCTATTTTTTCACAGTTATAACCATCAATTTTCTTATCCCACGGGACATGCTTTCTAGCCTGATTATTTTGAGCAGCTGCTAGGTCATCCTTTTCCATCAAATTACAATCATGCATCAAATGTCCGTGTTTGTGACAGTAGTGACAGATCATTTTCTTTCTAGATGTATGCGAGTGTGGGTGAGGACTGTGATCAATATGCATAGAAGAGTTCTTTCTATATGTTTTCTATTTTTCATTCTCTTTCTGATTTTTGTACTGAGGTGAGAATGAGGTAGAGGGCTTTTCTTGTTCTGAACTTTTAACGAAAATAGTCTTCAATTTTTCTCCAAAAGCCTTCTCAGCCTTCTTCATGTCTGGACTGTAACCCAGTCCCTCCTTCTGAAAATTCACATTCGCACCAAGGAGCTTATTCAAATTGTCTCTTCCCTTAACAAATTTTGACAGGGAGTTTCTTAGATCTTCAATTTCTCTTTCCAAAGACACAATGTGGTCCTCACACAAAATAAGTTGATTTTGCAATTCATCATTCAGACTCTTCAGAGTCTCATTTTCTTGTGTCAATGTGAATTCAATACTCACTTCATTTTCTTTCAGAATAGATTTCCCTTTTTCAACTGTCAGCCATTTTTCAGAGAAAATAGTATTAAGAACCATTAGCTTTTTGTTTTGTTCCTTCAGATGAAGGTTTTCTTCAATCAGTTTATCTTGTAATTTATCGGTTTCCTTCTTCTGACTCAGTAGTGAATCATTTTCTTCCTTCAAGGAAGTGATTAGTTTCTTCTGTATATTATCATCAGAGTCTAAATCTTCAATCAATTCCTTCAAGAATGCACATTCATTGCAAGCAGAATTATCAGAGCATTTTGTTTGAGCCTGAAGTTTTTCACATTATTTCTTAAGGCATTCATTTTCGGATTTCACAATATCCAATTCAGAGCTAACACATTCAAGTTTTTTCATCAATTCTTCATTCTGGTTTTTATGCATATGGAAATCAGATAAATAGGCGTCATGAGATTTCTGCATATTTGAACAATTTTCACATTGTGGAGTAGAACTACTTCGATCACTTTTATTTTTCAATTTCTTGTATTGTTTTCTTAATTGTTCATGAAACTCGAACAACTCAGCGTATGCATTCTCCCAATCATCTAAAGAAAAGTTTTCGAAGATGTTTACCTCCTCATCATTATCCTCTTCCTGATCATTTGAGCTTGCCTTGCCATTATCATCTTCTGGATTATGGCTGTCACTATAGTCTCCTCCATTTCCGACTAAGCACAGTCCCCCTTTTTCCTCATGTATGGCTTTCACTTGAGCCATGATTTCTTTTCCTGTTGAGCAACCTGCAATACAAGGAAACATGTCAATATTTACTGAGTCTCTCAGAATATTAAAGACCTCAGTATTCTCTTTAAACTTCCTCATGTCCCTCCTAGACCATCTGGCCTCATCCTGAGGCACTTTGTGTGGGCCCTTTGATATGAGATTCCATAATTTAGGATTAATGGAACTCAGGTGAATGCCAATGCCGCCCAACCAACTGCTGTAATTTGAACCATCAAATATGACGAGAGAAGACATTTAAACAAACAATTTTAGAACAGTAGTTGTTCGATGAGAGATCCAAGCAGCAGGACAGACACACACACAGATAAGAAACTTCACACGATGGCAGGATCCCCTTCAGATCGTTGGATCTGTTGAGCTAGGGAACTGCTCTGATACCAATTGTTGGGTTCGGTGCAGTATTCAGAGGGGGGGTGAATGAATATAACCCGTTTAAAAAACTTTCACCCAATTAAAAACTAGAATACTAACAAGACTTTCACTCAATATAAAATATCGCCCAAACTAGAACTATGATGCTAACTAGACAGATTTACCAAATCTGAAAGCTAATCAACTATTCTGTTCTACCAGTTAGCAAACACAAGGAGCGCCCCTATGCATTCATCTAGCGGAAGCAAATCATAAGCAATCAAACCACAATGCAAGAAGGGTTTTTAGGTGGTTCGGTCCTCCAGACCTACATCCACCCCACACTCAAACCGAGTGTGGCTTCCACTAGCTCACGCTAGAAACAGCAGACTCAGTCTGCAACAAGTGCTGCCACACAGCTTGACCAGGGGAACAGCCTCCCCTCTTCCTCCCAACCGGAGGGAACCACTAGTGACACCAGTCACTAGCAAACCAGAGACACACAGTCTCTCTTCCTCCAGACTTGGAGGGAACACCTAGTCTTGCAACCCACAAGACTAGAACAGGAGGACCAATCCTCCCTTCCTCCAATAACCGGAGGGAACCCCTGGACTTGCAGTCCACAAGCCCAGAACCGGAGATCAGATCTCCCTACCTCCAAACTGGAGGGAACCCACAAGTAGCACCAAGCTGCTTGCAACTGGAGATATCAATCTCCCTTCTCCTGAACCAGCAGGAGGAACCCCGACCTCTCTACAGAGTATCGGTAATACAGCAAACCAGAAAACAAAGGAAAAATAATAAATGAAAATAACTTCAGCAAAACAGAAAGCTGAAAAACGAAATGCACAATGTGGCTCTCAACGGAGCTGACTGGCCTGGATTTGATCCACGGTCCAGTAGACAGATCTTCAGGTAGGATCTTCCTTCTTCTCCACGAGCTCTCTCGCTCACTCTCTATCTTTCTTTCTCTTTCTTCTGCTCTCCTCTCACTCTCTGCTTCTTCTTCTCTTCACACTCTTCTCGAGCTCTCTACATCTCTTCTTCTCCTTCTGCTCTTCTTCTTTATCTTTTCTTTTTCTATCTGGATCGTGGCTCTCTGTATGAGCTTTTCTTCTCGCCAACTCGATCGATCTTCTTCAGTGGAAGAAGGCTCATATATATAGCAGCAGCAGCAGCAGCATTAGCCACGACGTGTGACCTCCACTTTTCCAGCCCTAATTATTCGGACCACGTGGCAGTCTCTTAGCAGGCTTCATTATAGCCTTGGATCACGTGCCCTCTTTAAGCTTCACGATCAAAGCACCTGTAAAATAGAGTATCGGATAAGTCATCAGTTTAAAGAACAACTTTGTATAGACTTATCAGAAGAACAACGTTTTAGAAGAAACCTGGACGAGGTTATAACGAAACAACACGAGCTAACAAACGGCAACAACACGAAGACAACACGAAGACAGAATAAGGAAACGACATGAAGTGACATGACAAAAATCGTCACGAGTTGAAAACAACACGAAGACGAACTTGACACGAAATGAAAACAACACGGAGTGAAGTTGACATGAAGTGAAAATGACACGAAGTGAAAACAACACGACATAACACATGAGGACGACACGTGCTGACAACAGAAACCGACACGAAGTGGTTACAAACAAGCAAGACACGAGGTCTACGTAAAGCAACACGAAGTGTGGTTAAAGCGAGAAAGACACGAAGTCTAAAGCGTAGAACCAACACGAAGTCAGAAGAGTGACACCGCTATCACGACAGGTGATGAAGCAGTGACACTGAAACAAAAAGGACTCGAGGAACAACAGTAAGTGACTCGAAGTTAAACAAACAGACATAAAAGATGACACGAGATGCAACTAGGAAACGACACGAGGTGGTATACAGAAAGCAACACGAGGTGCTGCAATGTTCTGCACGCAGTGGAACAAAAACGACACGAAGACACAGAAACAACAGTAACCGACACGAAGTACATGAGAGGAAAAACGACACGAAGTCAAAATAGTATTTGACACGAGTTGAAAACAGCACGAAGACAGTGAGAACATCACGAGGTGAAAACAACACTAAGACAATGAAGATGATACGAAGTCAAAGAAACAACAGTAACCGACACGAAGTGTGGTTACTAAATAGGAACTACACGAAGACGGAAATAACAAAGAAAATGACTCGAAATAAGAACGACACGGACTGACAACGACACGAAGATAAAAACAACACGAAGACACGATAGGGAACATGACACGAGGTCAGATACGTCCTGCACGAGGAAATAAGAAAACGACACGAGGTAAGAAAAACAAGAATCGACACGAAGTGTGGTCAAGGCGAGAAAGACACTAAGTCAAAAACGAAAGGCCAACACTAGGACAGAAGAGTAAACGACACGGACTAAGAACGACACGCGGTACAACACAAACAGACTCGACTTGATTACGTAAGACCAATACGAAGACAGAAACATAAAAATAGCACGGAGACGTAGACACTAAAACAACACGAAGATGAAGACAAGGGAAACGACACGAAGTCTAACCTCATACAAGCTTTCCTGTCACGCATGGAAATCAACACGAAGTGTTGTAAGCTCATACGACACGAGATCTTTTCGTGTTAGTGAGGGGAAACAACACGAAAACTCAAGTACAGAAACAGCACGAAGATGATGTACAATCTGATGTACAGACTTTGAAGAACAGTCCAAAGTATAGACTTCACGCTGTACAGACTTGGAAGACCAATGTTGAATGTGTAGACTTGAAGTTTATCAAGAAGGAAGGCCAGTGTACAGACTTGCTGTCCTCACAGCAGACGACTCCAGTGTATAGACTTGGAGGCCTGAAGGCGATGTGAGTAACAATCCAATGTATGGACTTTGACTCTAAATGAGACTGACAGTGTATACACTTAGCCAATGCAATGCACTGTATGGACTTCGACGCAACATGCTATGCAATGTACACACTTGATGTAATGCATGTCGATGTACAGACTTCAGTTGAAGTCAACCGAAGAGTGTATATACTTTATGAATGCATATGCCAAGACCAATGTACAAACTTGATCAGAATGTCTAGACTTCGCATGAACAGTCGATGTGTATGTCCAGACAATGCTGACAGAACACTTTGAACAAGTAATGCATGTGAAAGCTTTATGCAGGAGATAACCAGTCTGAACTTTAAATGCAGTGACTTACACAACAAAATGACTCACAGTAATTAACATCAAACACCAATCATCAAGACCAAAATCAATCACCAAAACCATCATCAAAATCACAGGGGCACAACACCAAGTAGGGTCCGAGAATCTAAAACTTGAAATACCGATCAGATGGCCATGCCGATCATTCCAACACAACCTGGGAGATGAAAGTGACTTGTCAGAACTGACGGAATCCAAATCGGATGCCCGGTTTGAGCTCGGCGCTCAAACGTTCACTTTCAAAATACACTTTGTTTAAATGAACTGCCAGGTCGGGTCCGGGGGTATAAAACCTGAAATACCAGTCGGATGGCCGTGCCGATCATTACAACATGACCTGGGAGATGATAGTGACTTGTCAGAACTGACGAAATCCAAATCGGATGCCCGGTTTGAGCTCGGCGCTCAAAAGTTCATTTTTAAAATACACTTAGTTTAAATGAACTGCCAAGTCGGGTCCGGGGGTCTAAAACTTGAAATACCGGTCGGATGGCCGTGTCCATCATTCCAACATGACCTGGGAGCTGAAAGTGACTTGTCAGAACTGACGGAATCCAAATCGAATGCCCGGTTTGAGCTCGGCGCTCAAACGTTCATTTTCAAAATACACTTAGTTTAAATGAACTGCCAGGTCGGGTCCGGGGGTCTAAAACCTGAAATACCAGTCGGATGGCCGTGCCAATCATTCCAACACCACCTGGGAGATGAACGTGACTTGTCAGAACTGACGTAATCCAAATCGGATGCCCGGTTTGAGCTCGGCGCTCAAAATTTCATTTTCCAAATACACTTAGTTTAAATGAACTGCCAAGTCGGGTCTGTGGGTCTAAAACTTGAAATATCAGTCGGATGGCCTTGCCGATCATTCCAACAAGACCTAGGAGATGAAAGTGACTTGTCAGAACTGACGTAATCCAAATCGGATGCCCGGTTTGAGCTCGGCGCTCAAAAGTTCATTTTCAGAATACACTTAGTTTAAATAAACTTCCAAGTCGGGTCCGTGGGTCTAAAACTTGAAATATCAGTCGGATGGCCATGCCGATCATTCCAACATGACCTGGGAGATGAAAGTGACTTCTTAGAACTGACGGAATCTAAATCGGATGCCCGGTTTGAGCTCGGCACTCAAAAGTTCGTTTTCAAAATACACTTAGTTTAAATGAACTGCCAAGTCGGGTCCGGTGGTCTAAAACTTGAAATACCAATCGAATGGCAGTGCCGATCATTCCAAAATGACCTGGGAGATGAAAGTTACTTTTCAGAACTGACGGAATCCAAATCGTAAGCCCGGTTTGAGCTCGGCGCTCAAAAGTTCATTTTCTAAATACAATTAGTTTAAATGAACTGCCAAGTCGGGTCCGGGGGTCTAAAACCTGAAATACCGATCGGATGGTAGTGCCGATCATTCCAATACGACCTGGGAGATGAAAGTGACTTGTCAGAACTGACGGAATCCAAATCGGATGCCCGGTTTGAGCTCGGCGCTCAAACGTTCATTTTCAAAATACACTTAGTTTAAATGAACTGTCAGGTCGGGTCCGGGGGTCTAAAACCTGAAATACCGGTCGGATGGCCATGCCGATCATTCCAACACGACCTGGGAGATGAAAGTGACTTGTCAGAACTGATAAAATCCAAATCGGATGCCCGGTTAGAGCTCGGCGCTCAAAAGTTCATTTTCTAAATACACTTAGTTTAAATGAACTGCCAAATCGGGTCCGGGGGTCTAAAACTTGAAATACTGGTCGGATGGCCATATTGATTATTCCAACACGACCTGGGAGATGAAAGTGACTTGTCAGAACTGACGGAATCCAAATCGGCTGCCCGGTTTGAGTTCGGCGCTCAAAAGTTCATTTTCAAAATACACTTTGTTTAAATGAACTGCCAAGTCAGGTCCGGGGATCTAAAACTTGAAATACTGGTCGGATGGCCATGCCAATCATTCCAACACGACCTGGGAGATGAAAGTGACTTGTCAGAACTGACGAAATCTAAATCGGATGCCCGGTTTGAGCTCGGCGCTCAAACGTTCATTTTCAAAATACACTTAGTTTAAATGAACTGCCAGGTCGGGTCCGGGGGTCTAAAAATAGAAATAACGGTCGCATGGCCCTTCTGATAATTCCAACATGACCTGGGAGATGAAAGTGACTTGTCAGAACTGACGGAATTCAACTCGGATGCCCGGTTTGAACTCGGCGCTCAAAAGTTCATTTTCAAAATACACTTAGTTTAAATGAACTGCCAAGTCGGGTCCGTCGGTCTAAAACTTGAAATAACGATCGGATGGCCATGCCGATCATTCCAACACGACTTGGGAGATGAAAGTGACTAGTCAGAACTGACAGAATCGAAATCGGATGTCCAGTTTGAGCTCGGCGCTCAAACGTTCATTTTCAAAATACACTTAGTTTAAATGAACAGCCAGGTCGGGTCCGGGGGTCTAAAAATAGAAATACTGATCGGATGGCCATGCCGATCATTACAACACGACCTGGGAGTGAAAGTGACTTGTCAGAACTGACGGAATCCAAATCGGATGCCCGGTTTGAGCTCGGCGCTCAAACGTTCATTTTCAAAATACACTTAGTTTAAATGAACTGCCAAGTCGGGTCCGGGGGTCTAAAACTTGAAATACCAATTGGATGGCTGTGCCGATTATTCCAATACGACCTGGGAGATGAAAGTGACTTGTCAGAATTGACGGAATCCAAATCGGATGCCCGGTTTGAGCTCGGCGCTCAAATGTTTATTTTCAAAATACACTTAGTTTAAATGAACTGCCAGGTCGGGTCCGGGGGTCTAAAAACTGAAATACCGGTCGGATGGCCATGCCAATCATTCCAACACGACCGGGGAGATGAAAGTGACTTGTCAGAACTGACGGAATCCAAATCGGATGCCCAGTTTGAGCTCGGCGCTCAAACGTTCATTTTCAAAATACACTTAGTTTAAATGAACTGCCAAGTAGGGTCCGGGGATCTAAAACTTGAAATACCGGTCAGATAGCCATGTCGATCATTCTAACATGACCTGGGAGATGAAAGTGACTTGTCAGAACTGACGGTATCCAAATCGGATGCCCGGTTTGAGCTCAGTGCTCAAACGTTCATTTTCAAAATACCCTTAGTTTAAATGAACTGCCTGGTCGGGTCCGGGAGTCTAAAACCTGAAATACCGATCGGATGTCCGTGCCGATCGTTCCAACACGACCTGTGCGATGAAAGTGACTTGACAGAACTGAAGAAATCCAAATCGGTTGTACGGTTTGAGCTCGACGTTCAAAAGTTTATTTTTAAAATACACTTAGTTTAAATGAACTGCCAAGTAGGGTCCGGGGGTCTAAAACTTGAAATACCGGTTAGATGGCCATGCTAATCATTCAAACACAACCTGGGAGATGAAAGTGACTTGTCAGAACTGACGGAATTCAAATCGGATGCCCGATTTGAGCTCGGCGCTCAAACGTTCATTTTTAAAATACACTTAGTTTAAATGAACTGTCAGGTCGGGTCCGGGGGTCTAAAACCTGAAATACCGATCAGATGGTCATGCCGATCATTCCAACACGACCTAAGAGATGAAAGTGACTTGTCAGAACTGACGGAATCCAAATCGGATGCCTGGTTTGAGCTCGGCGCTCAAAAACTCATTTTCAAAATACACTTAGTTTAAATGAACTACCAAGTCGGGTCCGGGGGTCTAAAACTTTAAATACCGATCGGATGTCCATGCCGATCATTCCAACACGACCTGGGAGATGAAAGTGACTTGTTAGAACTGACGGAATCTAAATCGGATGCCCAGTTTGAGCTCGGCGCTCAAACGTTCATTTTCAAAATACACTTAGTTTAAAAGAACTGCCAAGTCAGGTCCAGGGATCTAAAACTTGAAATACCAATCGGATGGCCATGCTGATCATTCCAACACGACCTGAGAGATGAAAGTGACTTGTCAGAACTGAAGGAATCCATATCGGATGCCCGGTTTGAGCTCGGCGCTCAAACGTTCATTTTCAAAATACACTTAGTTTAAATGAACTGCCAGGTCGGGTCCGGGGGTCTAAAAATAGAAATACCGGTCAGATGGCTGTGCCGATCATTCCAAACACGACCTGGGAGATGTAAGTGACTTGTCAGAACTGACGGAATCCAAATCGGATGCCCGGTTTGAGCTTGGCGCTCAAAAGGTCATTTTCAAAATACACTTAGTTTAAATGAACTGCCAAGTCGGGTCCGGGGATCTACAACTTGAAATACCGGTCGGATGGCTGTGCCGATCATTCCAACACGACCTGGGAGATGAAAGTGACTTTTCAGAACTAACGGAATCCAAATCGGATGCCCGGTTTGAGCTCGGCGCTCAAACGTTCATTTTCAAAATACACTTAGTTTAAATGAACTGCCAGGTCGGGTCCGGGGGTCTAAAAATAGAAATACCGGTCGGATGGCCATGCCGATTGTTCCAACACGACTTGGGAGATGAAAGTGACTTGTCAGAATTGACGTAATCCAAATCGGATGCCCGGTTTGAGCTCGGCGCTCAAAATTTCATTTTCAAAATACACTTAGTTTAAATGAACTGCCAAGTCGGGTCCGTCGCTCTAAAACTTGAAATATTAGTCGGATGGCCATGCCGATCATTCCAACACAACTTGGGAGATGAAAGTGACTTGTCAGAACTGACGGAATCTAAATCGGATGCCCGGTTTGACCTCGGCGCTCAAAAGTTCATTTTCAAAATACACTTAGTTTAAATGAACTGCCAAGTAGGGTCCGGGGGTCTAAAACTTGAAATACCTATCAGATGGTCATGCCGATCATTCCAACACGACCTGGGAGATGAAAGTGACTTGTCAGAACTGACGGAATCCAAATCGGATGCCCGGTTTGAGCTCGGCGCTCAAACGTTCATTTTCAAAATACACTTTGTTTAAATGAACTGCCAGGTCGGGTCCGGGGGTCTAAAACCTGAAATACCAGTCGGATGGCTATGCCGATCATTCCAACACGACCTGGGAGATGATAGTGACTTGTCAGAACTGACGAAATCCAAATCGGATGCCCGGTTTGAGCTCGGCGCTCAAAAGTTCATTTTTAAAATACACTTAGTTTAAATGAACTGCCAAGTCGGGTCCGGGGGTCTAAAGCTTGAAATACCTGTCGGATGGCCGTGTCCATCATTCCAACATGACCTGAGAGCTGAAAGTGACTTGTCAGAACTGACGGAATCCAAATCGGATGCCCGGTTTGGGCTCGGCGCTCAAACGTTCATTTTCAAAATACACTTAGTTTAAATGAACTGCCAGGTCGGGTCCGGGGGTCTAAAACCTGAAATACCAGTCGGATGGCCGTGCCAATCATTCCAACATGACCTGGGAGATGAACGTGACTTGTCAGAACTGACGTAATCCAAATCGGATGCCCGGTTTGAGCTCGGCGCTCAAAATATCATTTTCCAAATACACTTAGTTTAAATGAACTGCCAAGTCGGGTCCGTGGGTCTAAAAATTGAAATATCGGTCGGATGGCCGTGTCGATCATTCCTACACGACCTGGGAGATGAAAGTGACTTGTCAGAACTGACGTAATCCAAATCGGATGCCCGGTTTGAGCTCGGCGCTCAAAAGTTCATTTTCAAAATAAACTTAGTTTAAATGAACTTCCAAGTCGGGTCTGTGGGTCTAAAACTTGAAATATCGGTAGGATGAACATGCCGATCATTCCAACATGACCTGGGAGATGAAAGTGACTTCTCAGAACTGACGGAATCTAAATCGGATGCCCGGTTTGAGCTCGGCACTTAAAAGTTCATTTTCAAAATACACTTAGTTTAAATGAACTGCCAAGTCTGGTCCGGGGGTCTAAAACTTGAAATACCAATCGGATGGCAGTGCCGATCATTCCAACACGACCTGGGAGATGAAAGTTACTTTTCAGAACTGACGGAATCCAAATCGCATGTCCGGTTTGAGCTCGGCGCTCAAAAGTTCATTTTCTAAATACAATTAGTTTAAATGAACTGCCAAGTCGGGTCCGGGGGTCTAAAACCTGAAATACCGATCGGATGGTAGTGCCGATCGTTCCAATACGACCTGCGAGATGAAAGTGACTTGTCAGAACTGACGGAATCCAAATCGGATGCCCGGTTTGAGCTCGGCGCTCAAACGTTCATTTTCAAAATTCACTTAGTTTAAATGAACTGCCAGGTCGGGTCCGGGGGTCTAAAATCTGAAATACTGGTCGGATGGCCATGCCGATCATTCCAACACGACCTGGGAGATGAAAGTGACTTGTCAGAACTGATGAAATCCAAATCGGATGCCCGGTTAGAGATCGGCGCTCAAAAGTTCATTTTCAAAATACACTTAGTTTAAATGAACTGCCAAATCGGGTCCGGGGGTCTAAAACTTGAAATACTGATCGGATGGCCATGTTGATTATTCCAACACGACCTGGGAGATGAAAGTGACTTGTCAGAACTGACGGAATCCAAATCGTATGCCCGGTTTGAGTTCGGCGCTCAAAAGTTCATTTTCAAAATACACTTAGTTTAAATGAACTGCCAAGTCAGGTCCGGGGATCTAAAACTTGAAATACTGGTCGGATGGCCATGCCAATCATTCCAACACGACCTGGGAGATGAAAGTGACTTGTCAGAACTGACGGAATCTAAATCGGATGCCCGGTTTGAGCTCGGCGCTCAAACGTTCATTTTCAAAATACACTTAGTTTAAATGAACTGCCAGGTCGGGTCCGGGGGTCTAAAAATAGAAATACCGGTCGCATGGCCCTTATGATCATTCCAACACGACCTGGGAGATGAAAGTGACTTGTCAGAACTGACAGAATTCAAATCGGATGCCCGGTTTCAACTCGGCGCTCAAAAGTTCATTTTCAAAATACACTTAGTTTAAATGAACTGCCAAGTCGGGTCCGTCGGTCTAAAACATGAAATAACGATCGGATGGCCATGCCGATCATTCCAACACGACCTGGGAGATGAAAGTGACTTGTCAGAACTGACAGAATTGAAATCGGATGCCCGATTTGAGCTCGGCGCTCAAACGTTCATTTTCAAAATACACTTAGTTTAAATGAACTGCCAGGTCGGGTCCGGGGGTCTAAAAATAGAAATATCGATCGGATGGCCATGCCGATCATTACAACACGACCTGGGAGATGAAAGTGACTTGTCAGAACTGACGGAATCCAAATCAGATGCCCGGTTTGAGCTCGGCGCTCAAACGTTCATTTTTAAAATACACTTAATTTAAATGAACTGCCAAGTCGGGTCCGGGGGTCTAAAACTTGAAATACCGGTTGGATGGCTGTGCCGATTATTCCAATACGACTTGGGAGATGAAAGTGACTTGTCAGAATTGACGGAATCCAAATCGGATGCCCGGTTTGAGCTTGGCGCTCAAATGTTCATTTTCAAAATACACTTAGTTTAAATGAACTGCCAGGTCGGGTCCGGGGGTCTAAAAATTGAAATACCGGTCGGATGGCCATGCCGATCATTCCAACACGACCTGGGAGATGAAAGTGACTTGTCAGAACTGACGGAATCCAAATCGGATGCCCGGTTTGAGCTCGACGCTCAAACGTTCATTTTCGAAATACACTTAGTTTAAATGAACTGCCAAGTAGGGTCCGGGGGTCTAAAACTTGAAATACCGATCAGATGGCCATGCTAATCATTCTGACACGACCTGGGAGATGAAAGTGACTTGTCAGAACTGACGGAATCCAAATCGGATGCCCGGTTTGAGCTCGGCGCTCAAACGTTCATTTTCAAAATACACTTAGTTGAAATGAACTGCCAAATCGGGTCTGGGGGTCTAAAACCTGAAATACCTGCCGGATGGCCGTGTTGATCGTTCCAATACGACCTGGGAGATGAAAGTGACTTGTCAGAACTGACGGAATCCAAATCGGATGCCCGGTTTGAGTTCGGCGCTCAAAAGTTCATTTTCAAAATACACTTAGTTCAAATGAACTGCCAAGTAGGGTCCGGGGGTCTAAAACTTGAAATACCGATCAGATGGCCATGACGATCGTTCCAACACGACCTGGGAGATGAAAGTGACTTGTCAGAACTGATGGAATCCAAATCGGATGCCCGGTGTGAGCTCGGCGCTCAAACGTTCATTTTCAAAATACACTTAGTTTAAATGAACTGCCAGGTCGGGTCCGGGGGTCTAAAACCTGAAATACAGGTCGGATGGCGGTGCCGATCATTCCAACATGACCTGGGAGATGAAAGTGACTTGTCATAACTGATGGAATCTAAATCGGAAGCCTGGTTTAGCTCGGCGCTCAAAAGTTCATTTTCAAAATACACTTAGTTTAAATGAACTGCCAAGTCGGGTCCGGGGGTCTAAAACTTGAAATACTGGTCGGATGGCTGTGCCGATTATTCCAACACGACCTGGAAGATGAAAGTGACTTGTCAGAACTGACGTAATCCAAATCGGATGCCCGGTTTGAGCTCGGCGCTCAAAATTTCATTTTCAAAATACACTTAGTTTAAATGAACTTCCAAGTCGGGTCCGTGGGTCTAAAACTTGAAATATCGGTCGGATAGTCATGCCGATCATTCCAACACGACCTGGGAGATGAAAGTGACTTGTTAGAACTGACAGAATCTAAATCGGATACCCGGTTTGAGCTCGGCGCTCAAAAGTTCATTTTCAAAATACACTTAGTTTAAATGAACTGCCAAGTCGGGTTCGGGGGTCTAAAACTTGAAATACCGATCGCATGGCAGTGCCGATCGTTCCAACACGACCTGGGAGATGAAAGTGACTTATCAGAACTGACGGAATCCAAATCAGATGCCCGGTTTGAGCTCGGCGCTCAAAAGTTCATTTTTAAAATACACTTAGTTTAAATGAACTGCCAAGTCGGGTCCGGGGGTCTAAAACTAGAAATATCGGTTGGATGGCCGTGCCGATCATTCCAACACGACCTGGGAGATGAAAGTGACTTGTCAGAACTGACGGAATCCAATTCGGATGCCCAGTTTGAGCTCAGCGCTCAAAAGTTCATTTTCAAAATACACTTAGTTTAAATGAACTACCAGGTCGGGTCCGGGGGTCTAAAAACTGAAATACCAGTCGGATGGCCATGCCGATCATTCCAACACGACCTGGGAGATGAAAGTGACTTGTCAGAACTGACGGAATCCAAATCGGATGCCCGGTTTGAGCTCGACGCTCAAACGTTCATTTTCGAAATACACTTAGTTTAAATGAACTGCCAAGTAGGGTCCGGGGGTCTAAAACTTGAAATACCGATCAGATGGCCATGCCAATCATTCTGACACGACCTGGGAGATGAAAGTGACTTGTCAGAACTGACGGAATCTAAATCGGATGCCCGGTTTGAGCTCGGCGCTCAAACGTTCATTTTCAAAATACACTTAGTTGAAATGAACTGCCAAATCGGGTCTGGGGGTCTAAAACCTAAAATACCAGCCAGATGGCCGTGTCGATCGTTCCAATACGACTTGGGAGATGAAAGTGACTTGTCAGAACTGACGGAATCCAAATCGGATGCCCGGTTTGAGTTCGGCGCTCAAAAGTTCATTTTCAAAATACACTTAGTTTAAATGAACTGCCGAGTAGGGTCCGGGGGTCTAAAACTTGAAATACCGATCAGATGGCCATGACGATCGTTCCAACACGACCTGGGAGATGAAAGTGACTTGTCAGAACTGATGGAATCCAAATCGGATGCCCGGTGTGAGCTCGGCGCTCAAACGTTCATTTTCAAAATACACTTAGTTTAAATGAACTGCCAGGTCGGGTCCGGGGGTCTAAAACCTGAAATACAGGTCGGATGGCCGTGCCGATCATTCCAACATGACTTGGGAGATGAAAGTGACTTGTCATAACTGATGGAATCTAAATCGGAAGCCTGGTTTGAGCTCAGCGCTCAAAAGTTCATTTTCAAAATACACTTAGTTTAAATGAACTGCCAAGTCGGGTCCGGGGGTCTAAAACTTGAAATACTGGTCGGATGGCTGTGCCGATTATTCCAACACGACCTGGAAGATGAAAGTGACTTGTCAGAACTGACGTAATCCAAATCGGATGCCCGGTTTGAGCTCGGCGCTCAAAATTTCATTTTCAAAATACACTTAGTTTAAATGAACTTCCAAGTCGGGTCCGTGGGTCTAAAACTTGAAATATCGGTCGGATAGCCATGCCGATCATTCCAACACGACCTGGGAGATGAAAGTGACTTGTTAGAACTGATAGAATCTAAATCGGATACCCGGTTTGAGCTCGGCGCTCAAAAGTTCATTTTCAAAATACACTTAGTTTAAATGAACTGCCAAGTCGGGTTCGGGGGTCTAAAACTTGAAATACCGATCGCATGGCAGTGCCGATCGTTCCAACACGACCTGGGAGATGAAAGTGACTTATCAGAACTGACGGAATCCAAATCAGAAGCCCGGTTTGAGCTCAGCGCTCAAAAGTTCATTTTCAAAATACACTAAGTTTAAATGAACTGCCAAGTCGGGTCCGGGGGTCTAAAACTAGAAATATCGGTTGGATGGCCGTGCCGATCATTCCAACACGACCTGGGAGATGAAAGTGACTTGTCAGAACTGACGGAATCCAATTCGGATGCCCAGTTTGAGCTCAGCGCTCAAAAGTTCATTTTCAAAATACACTTAGTTTAAATGAACTGCCAGGTCGGGTCCGGGGGTCTAAAACCTAAAATACCAGTCGGATGGCTGTGTCGATCATTCCAACACGACCTGGGAGATGAAAGTGACTTGTCAGAACTGACGTAATCCAAATCGGATGCCCGGTTTGAGCTCGACGCTCAAAATTTTATTTTCAAAATACACTTAGTTTAAATGAACTTGCAAGTCGGGTCCATGGGTCTAAAACTTGAAATATCGGTCGGATGGCCATTCCAATCATTCCAGACGACTTGGGAAATGAAAGTGACTTGTCAGAACTGACGGAATCTAAATCGGATGCCCAGTTAGAGCTCGGCGCTCAAAAGTTCATTTTCAAAATACACTTAGTTTAAATGAACTGCCAAGTCGGGTCCAGGGGTCTAAAACTTGAAATACCGATCGGAGTGTTGGGTTAGATGGATGCAGTCTATCTCCACTAAGTGTGGATCTAGAGGGGGGTGAATAGATCAACTTGCCTAATTTAAAACTACTGTATGTTCTAAAGCGGAATTTAGGCAAACATCAGTTAAGCTAAATGAAGAGTGCTAAGCAAAGGGTCGACCCATGAAAGTCATTCACCATATCTTATATCGAAAGCTAGACATAAGTATGAGCGATATAATCAATGAAGCTAAGCAAAGGATACCAGCACATACAGTTCACAAGAAATCACACAAACACAATGCACACACGATTTTTAGGTGGTTCGGTCAACGACCTACGTCCACCCCACACTCAACCGAGTATGGCTTCCTACTGCGCAGCACAGCTTGCGTCCGCTGGACTTTACAGCTTGGCCAAACAATCCGCTGATACACAGCTTCGCTGGGCACTACAGCTTGCCGACCAGAGGATCTGATCCTCTGCAACCGCTGGGGAAATACAGCTTAACCCGTCCAGTGGAGACTACCACTGCAAGACCGCTGACACACAGCTTGAAGAAACAGTATTCGAAAATGAAAGACAGAATCAAAACGAAAACAGAAAAACTCAAAAGTAATATAGCTCTAAGAGTAAAGCTCAGCTCTGGTTTTGAACCACGAGACTGAGATACAAGCTCACTCTCAATCTCACTCTCAATCAGCTCTCTCTCAACTCATCTCTCTCGATCTCTTCTTCTCTCGTTTTCTTCTTCTCTATTTCTTTTCTTCTTCTTCTCTGTATCTTCTTCTTCTCTCTTTTCTCTCTGTGGATCGAAGGCTCACTGCTGCTGAGTGTATAGACTTTTTCTTCTTCTCCTTCGATCTGTCTTCTTCTGTGGAAGAAGGCTTGTTTATATAGCAACAACAGTAGCAGGCGTGTGCTCTCCACGTTTCCCGCCCAGCAATTTGGACCACGTGGCAGCATCCAATGGAGTGTCAGTACACGTGTCCTCATCTGGATACCTTGTCTTTCTCGGATCACGAGCCAGGTACCTCGGATCACGTGCCCCTCATTAGCTTCTTTAGTCTGATGTATAGAGTTCTCAGTTCACGTACTCAATGACATCAATCTGACTTGCTGCGTCGACGCTGTCAATCAATGGCGTTAACGTAGTGAGGCATTCCAGTAAGCCATTAGGTTCGTCTCTTTAGCTGCTGCGTCGACGCTGCTCAATTGTGGCGTTGACGCAGTGGAATAGCATGTGAAGGTCTCTGCTTCTTTAACTGCTGCGTCGACGCTGCTTGCTTGTGGCGTTGACGCAGTGGAAGTTATCGTGAAGGCTTCGTCAACTGATGCGTGTACGCTTTAAGCTCCCAACGTCGACCCTGTTCCCTTCAGCAACAAGAATGAAGTCATAAGATTTAAGTATGTACATTGCAGTGTATATACTTCGTTGTATAGACTTGTGAAGGCGAATGCAACGTACAGACTTGCCCAATGTGTTGACATCAACAAAGGAGGAAACGGCTGTATAGACTTTAAATCCTAAAGGCAGTGTATAGACATTGAAGAACAACAACCAATGTATGGACTTTACAATGCAAACAACAATGTATAGACTTCATGTAAAAGCCCAATGTATAGACATTGAATTCGAAGACCAATGTGCAGACTTTGGATTTGAAGACCAGTGTGCAGACTTTGAGTTTGAAGACCAATGTCCAGACTTCAAGTAACACTGTGGATGTACAGACTTGATGGAGCGAAGCGATGTGTAGACTTGAAGCTCCTGAAGCAATGTACAGACTTCAAAGAAGTTGGCGAGTCAATGTACAGACTTGATGAAGCGAAGCCAATGTACAGACTTAGTGTGTAGCTGAAGCCTTGAACGTAGGAATAGGCTAAAGTGTATAGACTTCAGGCTTCAAAACTGAATGTTCAGACTTCGCCTAAGAAACGTAGGGAAAGTCCCCAGTGTATAGACTTTGCCTTGAACGAAAGGTAAGTGATGAATGTATAGACTTTCACGATGTGTAGACTTGAATATGTGAAAGCTACAGTGAAAGAGTGTATACACTTGACCAGATCAAGGGCAATTCGGATGTACAGACTCTGAGGTTCAAAGCCAACGGCTGTACAGACTTAGAATATTAAGACTGATGTACAGACTTCATGCGTTGACGCTGTACACACTTAGCGAGTTGACGCTGTACACACATCCAATGAAGTGCGTTGACGTTGTACACACTTAGCGAGTTGACGCTGTACACACATCCAATGAAGTGCGTTGACGCTGTAACATGAGCCAGTGAGATGCGTTGACGCTGTACACACTTAACCAATTCAATTGAAATTCAGTGTGTGGACTTTATCTGAAATGGACGATGTATAGACTCAATCGATGTGAGATTTTCCAGTGTATAGACTCAGTCTAAACAAGTCTGCTGGAGGAGTTGACCCATCCTCTGATGTGTCGACCCATGACAGTGAGAAATGCAGACAGCAGTGTATTAAATGCAAAGAACACATAGTCAATCTGATAGAGCAATTTCATCAAATCCAAAAGCAGTTGCCAATCAATCAAAACAATGGTGTTGCCAATGAAATAAAGCAAGTGTCAACATCATCAACATAGAGGGGTCACAACAATCTCCCCCTTTTTGATGATGGCAACCCCATATGAAGTAGAATAGCAACATCCTGTCATATAGATATATGTTTGATGAAAGACATGATGTGTTATGCAGATTGACATGCAGATGCTATGAATGCATGCAACTCACTGCCTCAAACTCTCCCTTGGAATGAATTCAGAATTGAATTCAGAATTCAGATAGATATGTATTCTCCCCCTAGACATCCCCTATACAATATTCTCCCCCTTTGCCATCAACAAAGAGGAGGGGAAAATGAAATACAATGGAGGAATCAAGAGAAGAACTGACTGGCATTCTGAACAGGTGGTTCATGAATAAGCATTCTAAAGCATAGAGTCTTCAGTCATATGAATTTATAAACTGCTATCAGAAAGATTTCTGGTTTAAGAATGATAAACTTTGGAGCTCATGCACTACAAGCAATAGATAAGTTCACTGTGCATGATAAAACATAAACCAGAATCATATTTGCATGAAAGATTCAGTATTATAATATCTTACTTTCATAGTCTCATAAAAAAATATTGAGAGAAATCAAGTCATGTATTGAAACTAAACAAATTGACACTCATGAACTTTTCTTTTGAAGGAGCAGCATTATCAGTATTAGATCATTTTGAGCATTCAGGTACCATAAATCTTTCTGCGTAAGGGTATACGTTTATAAGACGCCAATACCCCTAGATACTCAACAAGATGGACCATTCTGCCTATGATCAAATTCAACAGAACTGAGTTACACCTTTTTGTGTGAGGGTACACGTTTATCAGACGCCAGTTACCCCCAGGTACTCAGTGAAACCAGCCTGCTGTTTTGAAACAGAGATAGCTGATACACTTCATGACATGAGTGTTGTCCACTTCTTTGATGGATCACTCAGTTTCTCAGTGATTTACCAGTCATTGCTCTGCCAATATATAAATTTACAATGATTTTCAATGTTTTTCAATATCTTTCTTAGCTGTCCTTTTTATGTTTCAGAATGACTTGTTTAAGAACAATACACATACTTAATCTCTCTAACATGATTTCAGATGAGTTTTCAGATTTCAGATATGATTAGCTTTGTCTGACATGAAATAAGAAAGAGGTTGAGAGTTTTATCAATTTTCAACTTACTTATATACTGATTGCAATCTTTAAACTCCAACCATTATAAGATTTAAACCATTACATCAGTCTTTGAACAATTCAAATTCTTATAAATGAAGAAGTCCATTTTCTACTGCTTAGAAATCAGAACTGACCAACAGATTGCCATAATGTCAGAGACAAGTATTCAGAGTTAAAGGTTGAATGACTTCAAGAAAGTTGAAACCACTCTGAATTTCTAGCAATACTCCCCCTGTCTATATGCATGCAACATGGCAAGAACTAATTGAGAGAGAGCTTATGCATAGGTCATGAATGAATGATATGCAAGGACATGCAAAGACTCGACAAGCTCCCCCTGAATATATGCAATGCAGGACAGTTCTACATCCACATTCACATCCACATGATTTATCCAAGCAATCAAAAACAAGTCCACATCAGAGATTTTATTCACAGCAATTAAACAATCATTCATCATGCTAAAATTTACATAAGCCAAGTTCTCTTCTAAGAAACTTAAATTTTTCATTCCCAAGAGGCTTAGTAAAAATATCAGCAATTTGTTTTTCAGTTTCTATGAAATTCATTTCAATCTCCTTTTTATTTACAGCATCTCTAAGAAAATGATGTTTTATCTCTATATGCTTAGTCCTAAAATGGTGAACATGATTTTTAGCAAGGCATATAGCACTAGTATTATCACATAAAAGTGGAATGCATCCCAGATTTATCTGATAATCAGCCAGTTGGTGCTTAATCCAAAGTACTTGGGCTGCACAATTACATGCTGCAACATACTCAGCTTCAGCTGTGGATAATGCTACAGTGTGTTTCTTCTTAGATGCCCAAGACACTAGACCACCACCAAGGAATTGACAGTAGCCACTGGTGCTTTTTCTATCTACTCGACACCCAGCATAGTCTGCATCAGTGTAGGCTAGAAGCTCTAACTCACACTTAGCAGGATACCAGAGACCTAGTTCTTGGGTGCCTAGTAAATACCTAAAAATCCTTTTCACAGCTTTAAAGTGATTTTCTTTAGGACTGGCATGAAATCTAGAGCATAAACACACAGGAAATTGTATATCAGGCCTAGATGCTGTAAGATAGAGAAGAGATCTGATCATACCTCTGTATAGCCTTTGGTCCACAAGTTTACCTTTAGAATCTTCATCCAAACTGGTTGAGGTACACATTGGAGTAGCTATTTCCTTGAGGTTATCCATTTTGTACTTCTTCAATAAGTTCTTTACATACTTGGACTGAGAGATGAAGGTGCCATCTTCTGTTTGTGTAACCTGCAGTCCAAGGAATAGTTTGAGCTCACCCATTGAGCTCATTTCAAATTCATCAGTTATTATTTGAGAGAATTCCTCACACAGTTTGGGGTTACTTGACCCAAACACAATGTCATCCACATAAATCTGAATGATAAGAATATCTGGATGGCTTACCTTGGTAAACAATGTTTGATCAACTATACCTCTTGTGAAGTTCTTATCGGTGAGGAATTTGCACAACCTATCATACCAAGCTCTAGGAGCTTGCTTTAAACCATAGAGAGCTTTATTGAGCTTGTAAACATGATTAGGAAAATTTAAACATTCAAACCTAGGAGACTGTCTCACATAGACATCCTCATTAATTTCCCCATTTAGAAAAGTAGATTTCATATCCATCTGCTGAAGATTTATTCCTAGGGAACATGCATAAGCCAATAAAATTCTTATTGCTTCTAACCTAGCTACAGGGGCAAAAGACTCTTCAAAAATTCCTGATTGTACCCCTTAGCTACAAGTCTGGCTTTATTTTTAATAACATTCCCCGCTTCATCAGTTTTGTTTCTAAATACCCATTTAGTCCTTATGACTGTTTCATGATCAGGAGGTGGAACCAAATGCCACACCTTGTTCCTGTCAAACTGATTGAGCTCCTCATGCATGGCATTAATCCAATGCACATCTTGGAGAGCACAGTCAATGGACTTGGGTTCTGTGTTTGATACAAAAGCATAAGCATTCAGTTCATGTTGAATTCTTAAGTGGCCTCTAGTCCTAGGGGGGTCATACAGATTTCCAATAACATTTTCTACAGGATGATCCTTGAGATATCTAATATTTGCAATTGGAGTATCATGAACTTGATTTACCTCCCCCTGAACTGTAGGCTCCTCTTCATTAAGCTCTTTATGTTCTTCTTCATCCTCGGATTTGTCTGCAGGATCTCCTTCCTTCAGAATTTCACCATTGTTTTCATTCCTGCATTGACCAACATTAGAATTTGCCAAGGATTCATCAAAAACTATGTGTGGAGATTCTTCAACAGTTTTAGAGTTCAGATTGTACACTCTGTATGCTCGGGTGTTTTCAGAATAGCTAAGAAAAATTCCTGGTTCTCCTTTAGGTTCAAATTTATCAAGGTCCTTTTTATCATTTATGTGAATGAAACATTTACAACCAAAAACCTTGAAGTGAGCAATAGAAGGTTTCTTACCTTTTAATATCTCATATGGTGTTTGCTAGGTAGAAGGTCTTACCATGGCTCTGTTAATTACATAACAGGCAGTGTTCACTGCTTCAGCCCAAAATTTCCTTGGTAGACCACCTTCGACAAGGAGTGTACGACCCATTTCCACTAGGGTTCTGTTCCTTCTCTCCACAACTCCATTCTGCTCAGGTGTCCTTGGTGAGAAGTACCTATGGTTGATTCCAATTGACCTGCAGAATTCATCAAATTGTGAGTTTTCAAACTCACCTCCATGATCAGACAAAATGTTTTCAATTTTCTGATTTGTTTTAACATAGAACTCCTGAAATTCTGAGAAAGCACCACTCTTATTAGATAAGAAATAAACCCAAGTATACCTAGAAAAGTCATCTACCATGACAAACCCATACATCCTCCCTGATAGGCTGACAGATCTAGTTAGCCCAAAAAGGTCCATATGTATCAGCTCATAGGGTTTGGAAGATAGATTTTCAGTTCTAGACTTAAAAGACTTTCTAGTTATCTTTGATTGAGTGCATGCATCACAGATTTTATTTTCTTTCTTGAATGAGACTTCAGGAAGTCCTCTAACCATGCCATGCTTATTTAATTTGTGCAAAACAGTGTAGCTAGCATGACCTAACCTACGATGCCATAAAAATGCTATGTCTTCTCTACTGGCAGTAAGGCAAAGGTTAGTGTGTTGAATTTCATCTAAATTTATCATGTAAGTATTATTTATTCTTTTTCCAGAAAATTTGACAATATCAGAATCAGGTTCAAAAACCTTGCAGCATTGAGAATTAAATAAAACATTGTAACCTTTATCACATAACTGGCTGATGCTAAGTAGATTATAGGCTAACCCTTCAACCAGCATAACATCATCAATGTAGCAGGTAGAACACTTACCTACCTCACCTGATCCGATAATCCTACCCTTTGTGTTGCTTCCAAAGGTGACAAGGCCTTCTACTTTCTCAGTCAGTATGCAAAATTTGGCCTTATCTCCTGTCATATGCCTGGAGCAGCCGCTATCCATGTACCACAAGTTGTTCTTGGTTGCCAGGCATACCTGCATACATAATTAGGTAGAGAAGTTTGGAACCCAAGACTGATTGGGCTCCAATGTAAATGAACTAGAAGCAAAACAGGAAAGCAAATGTTTCGGAATCCGCATTTGTTTAAATGAATTTTGTTCAGTGGATCCTACAGATTTTCTTCTGTTGTTGTTCCTTTTCTTTTTATTTTTCTTTTTCTCATTGGCAGCAGCATGATTATTGACAGTATTGTTATTTCTGTGCCAGTGCCTTGGCCAGGGTATGTCCACAAAATTTTGGCCATAGTAGTTCCTGGGCTGGCTATGAAAATATTGATTTCTAGATGTCCAGTAACCATACCCATTGACCCAATTTTCACTGTAAGGTCTTTGATTTTGAGCACCCTGGTATGCAAGACATGTAAACCTACCCTGAGTTCTAGACCAATTTGACCTATTGAAGTAGGTTGGCTGTGCATTGTAGTGGGTCTGAGCTCTGGGTTGATAAGAATAATTGGGTTGACTCCTAGCAGCACCCTGTCTCCCCTGTACTTTGGACCCTACTGACCTATACACAGGTTTGTATTGGGTCTTCTTAAGAGGTGGAGGTGTTGGTGGAGACTGGGTTACCTTGACCTGGGGTTTACTGGACTGTGTAGGTTGACCCCTAACCTGAGTCTGAGCCCTAGGATTCTGCTTAGATGTGCTAGCTCTACTAGGCTCACTGAGTTTTTGTTTACCCTTCTCCTCAGCACTAGTCTTTTTCAGATTAGCAGTTTTGTTCATTAAATTTGTTGAGTTCATGCTAATTAGAGGTCCCTTTTCCTTTTGAGCAACAAATGAAATTGTTTTCATTCCGAATATTTTTGTTGCACTAGAATTAAATCCTAGACCTTCTTTTCTGAAATTAACCTTTGACCCTAACAAAGCATTTAAGTTATCTATTCCTTGGGTCATTTTCTCAATGATTTTCATTTTATCCTCATTGTCTTTCTGAAGTTCATCAATATATTTTTTCAGTTCATTGTTGACATTGAGGACAACTTCATATTTTTCAGAGATAATTTTGACTTCACTTTCACATTTCTGAATCTTCAGCTTCCATTCATCAATTTCATTTTCAAGCCTTAGATTCTCTTCCTTAGAAGCTTTTAACTCATTTTTGATTTCATCTTCTTCAGAGCATGTGAGTTTCAATTCATCAATCTCAGATTCCAAACATGCAATTTTATCAGTTAGTGTTTTATCATTTTGCATGGAATTGATTTTTCTTCTAAGATGCCTATTCTCTTTTCTAATATCATCAGCTCTATCAGCTATGTCATGATAAGCATCTACCCAATCAGCAATTGTGAAGTTTTCAAATCTAGTGATTACCTCATCTGTGTCCTCCTCTCTATCTTCGGAGCTTGTTGCCATAAGGCAAATGGGCTGTTCAGATTCGGCTTCACTATCTGAGCTGCTGCTGAAAGAGCCTTCATCTTCATCACTCCATGTGGTGATCATAGCTCTTCCCTTCTTGGTTTTCTTCTTTGACCTGTCCTTATGTTTCTGATTGTCTGGACAGTCAATTTTCAGATGCCCTGGTTTCCTACATTGATAACAGACATTAGCTTCATTTTTCTTTGCAGGTTTAGATTTATACCTTTTATCCTTTCGGCCACCACTGTATTTCTTCTAGCCGAACCGTCCTGCTCCCTTTCTGAGAAATCGCCTGAACTCTCTAGTCATCATGGCTATCTCAGACCGAGTCACATCTTCTTCTTCATTTAGGCTCTCCTCTGATGATGATGAAGAGCTGCTGGAGCTGGATTTTATTGATTTGCTGGAACTAGCCTTCAGCGCTATCGGCTTCTTCTTCCTCTCGGCTTCATCTGTCCTTGGCATGTTTATCTCATATGCCATTAGTGAGCCAATCAGCTCATCAGCTTTAGTATTACGCAAGTCCCTTGACTCCTCCATCACTGTTGCTTTGGTGTGCCAAATGGAAGTCAGGGAGCGCAGAATTTTCCTCACTACATCATACTCTGTCTGAGGTTTTCCAAAACCTCTGAGGCCATTGGTTATGACAGTCAGCCGAGCGTACATTTCCCTGATGGACTCGTTCTGCTTCATCTTGAAGGCTTCATACTCAGATACAAGAAGATTGGCCTTCTGCTCTCTTACTTAAGATGTACCTCCATGAATTACTTCCAGCGCATCCCACATCTCCTTAGCTGATTTGTAAGCAGATACACGGGAGAATTCTGTAGGATGCAGAGCGCACTAGATAGCATTAATAGCACTCCAATTCAGCGTGGACCTTCTGATCTCCTCCTTGGTCCATACATCTTCATTCGGGGACAGCTCATAAGGTCCCTTGCTGACAATCTTCCAAATCTCATAATCCTTAGCCCTGAGGAACAGTTGCATACGGTTCTTCCAGTATGCGTAGTTTGATCCATCAAAGAATGGGGGCTTCGTTGTTGAGTGACCTTCGGCAATCATCCCTCGAGCATCCATCTCTGCCTATTCTCTTCGGGCGATGAGTCCCTGCAGAAGAGTTAGGCTCTGATACCAAGTGTTGGGTTAGATGGACGCAGTCTATCTCCACTAAGTGTGGATCTAGAGGGGGGTGAATAGATCAACTTGCCTAATTTAAAACTACTGTATGTTCTAAAGCAGAATTTAGGCAAACATCAGTTAAGCTAAATGAAGAGTGCTAAGCAAAGGGTCGACCCATGAAAGCCATTCACCATATCTTATATCGAAAGCTAGACATAAGTATGAGCGATATAATCAATGAAGCTAAGCAAAGGATACCAGCACACATAGTTCACAAGCAATCACACAAACACAATGCACACACGATTTTTAGGTGGTTCGGTCAACGACCTACGTCCACCCCACACTCAACCGAGTATGGCTTCCTGCTGCGCAGCACAGCTTGCGTCTGCTGGGCTTTACAGCTTGGCCAAACAATCCGTTGATACACAGCTTCGCTGGGCACTACAGCTTGTCGACCAGAGGATCTGATCCTCTGCAACCGCTGGGGAAATACAACTTAACCCGTCCAGAGGAGACTACCACTGCAAGACCGCTGACACACAGCTTGAAGAAACAGTATTCGAAAATGAAAGATAGAATCAAAACGAAAACAGAAAAACTCAAAAGCAATATAGCTCTAAGAGCAAAGCTCAGCTCTGGTTTTGAACCACGAAACTGAGATACAAGCTCACTCTCAATCTCACTCTCAATCAGCTCTCTATCAACTCATCTCTCTCGATCTCTTCTTCTCTCGTTTTCTTCTTCTCTATTTCTTTTCTTCTTCTTCTCTATATCTTCTTCTTCTCTCTTTTCTCTCTGTGGATCGAAGGCTCACTGCTGCTGAGTGTATAGACTTTCTCTTCTTCTCCTTCGATCTGTCTTCTTCTGTGGAAGAAGGCTTGTTTATATAGCAGCAACAGCAGCAGGCGTGTGCTCTCCACGTTTCCCGCCCAGCAATTTGGACCACGTGGTAGCATCCAATGGAGTGTCAGTACACGTGTCCTCATCTGGATACCTTGTCCTTCTCGGATCACGAGCCAGGTACCTCGGATCACGTGCCCCTCATTAGCTACTTCAGTCCGATGTATATAGTTCTCAGTTCACGTACTCAATGACATCAATCTGACTTGCTGCGTCGACGCTGTCAATCAATGGCGTTAACGCAGTGAGGCATTCCAGTAAGCCATTAGGTTCGCCTCTTTAGCTGCTGCGTCGACGCTGCTCAATTGTGGCGTTGACGCAGTGGAATAGCCTGTGAAGGTCTCTGCTTCTTTAACTGCTGCGTCGACGCTGCTTGCTTGTGGCATTGACGCAGTGGAAGATATCGTGAAGGCTTCGTCAACTGATGCGTGGACGCTTTAAGCTCCCAGCGTCGACCCTGTTCTCTTCAGCAACAAGAATGAAGTCATAAGATTTAAGTATGTACATTGCAGTGTATATACTTCGTTGTATAGACTTGTGAAGGCGAATGCAACGTACAGACTTGCCCAATGTGTTGACATCAACAAAGTAGGCAACGGCTGTATAGACTTTAAATCCTAAAGGCAGTGTATAGACATTGAAGAACAACAACCAATGTATGGACTTTACAATGCAAACAACAATGTATAGACTTCATGTAAAAGCCCAATGTATAGACATTGAATTTGAAGACCAATGTGCAGACTTTTGATTTGAAGACCAGTGTGCAGACTTTGAGTTTGAAGACCAATGTCCAGACTTCAAGTAACACTGTGGATGTACAGACTTGATGGAGCGAAGCGATGTGTAGACTTGAAGCTCCTGAAGCAATGTACAGACTTCAAAGAAGTTGGCGAGTCAATGTACAGACTTGATGAAGCGAAGCCAATGTACAGACTTAATGTGTAGCTGAAGCCTTGAACGTAGGAATAGGCTGGAGTGTATAGACTTCAGGCTTCAGAACCGAATGTTCAGACTTCGCCTAAGAAACGTAGGGAAAGTCCCCAGTGTATAGACTTTGCCTTGAGCGAAAGGTAAGTGATGAATGTATAGACTTTCATGATGTGTAGACTTGAATATGTGAAAGCTACAGTGAAAGAGTGTATACACTTGACTAGATCAAGGGCAATTCGGATGTACAGACTCTGAGGTTCAAAGCCAACGACTGTACAGACTTAGAATATTAAGACTGATGTACAGACTTCATGCGTTGACGCTGTACACACTTAGCGAGTTGACATTGTACACACATCCAATGAAGTGCGTTGACGCTGTAACATGAGCCAGTGAGATGCGTTGACGCTGTACACACTTAACCAATTCAATTGAAATTCAGTGTGTGGACTTTATCTGAAATGGACGATGTATAGACTCAATCGATGTGAGATTTTCCAGTGTATAGACTCAGTCTAAATAAGTATGCTGGTGGAGTTGACCCATCCTCTGATGTGTCAACCCATGACAGTGAGAAATGTAGACAGTAGTGTATTAAATGCAAAGAACACATAGTCAATCTGATAGAGCAATTTCATCAAATCCAAAAGCAGTTGCCAATCAATCAAAACAGTGGTGTTGCCAATGAAATAAAGCAAGTGTCAACATCATCAACATAGAGGGGTCACAACATGGATTGTAGTGCCTATCGTTCCAACACGACCTGGGAGATGAAAGTGACTTGTCAGAACTCACGGAATGCAAATCGGATGCCCGGTTTGAGCTCGGCGCTCAAAAGTTCATTTTCTAAATACACTTAGTTTAAATGAACGGCCAAATCGGGTCTGGGGGTCTAAAACCTGAAATACCGGTCGGATGGCCATGCCGATCATTTCAACACGACCTAGGAGATGAAAGTAACTTGTCAGAACATACGGAATCCAAATCGGATGCCTGGTTTGAGTTCGGCGCTCAAAAGTTCATTTTCAAAATACACTTAGATTAAATGAACTGCCAAGTAGGGTCCGGGGGTCTAAAACTTGAAATACCGGTTAGATGGCCGTGCCAATCATTCCAACATGACCTGGGAGATGAAAGTGACTTGTCAGAACTGAAGGAATCCAAATCGGATGTCCAGTTTGAGCTCGGCGCTCAAACGTTCATTTTCAAAATACACTTAGTTTAAATGAACTGCCAGGTCGGGTCCGGGGGTCTAAAACCTGAAATACCTGTCGGATGGCCATGCCGATCATTTCAACATGACCTGGGAGATGAAAGTGACTTATCAGAACTGACGAATCCAAATCGGATGTCCGGTTTGAGCTCGGTGCTCAAAAGTTCATTTTCTAAATACACTTAGTTTAAATGAACTGCCAAGTCGGGTCCGGGGGTCTAAAACTTGAAATACCGGTCAGATGGCTATGCTGATCATTCCAATACGACTTGGGAGATGAAAGTGACTTGTCAGAACTGACGAAATCCAAATCGGATGTCCGGTTTGAGGTCGGCGCTCAAACGTTCATTTTCAAAATATACTTAGTTTAAATGAACTGCCAGGTCGGGTCCGGGGGTCTAAAAATAGAAATACCGGTCGGATGGCCATGTCGATAATTCCAACACGACCTGGAAGATGAAAGTGACTTGTCAGAACTAACGGAATCCAAATCGGATGCCCGGTTTGAGCTAGGCGCTCAAAAGTTCATTTTCAAAATACACTTTGTTTAAATGAACTGCCAAGTCGGGTCCGGGGGTCTAAAACTTGAAATACCGGTCGGATGGCTGTGCCGATCATTCCAACACGACTTGGGAGATGAAAGTGACTTGTCAGAACTGACGGAATCCAAATCGGATGCCCGGTTTGAGCTCGGCGCTCAAATGTTCATTTTCAAAATACACTTAGTTTAAATGAACTGCCAGGTCGGGTCCGGGGGTCTAAAAATAGAAATACTGATCGGATGGCCATGTCGATCATTCCAACACGACCTGGGAGATGAAAGTGACTTGTCAGAACTGACGGAATCCAAATCGGATGCCCTGTTTGAGCTCGGCGCTCAAACGTTCATTTTCAAAATACACTTAGTTTAAATGAACTGCCAAGTCGGGTCCGGGGGTCTAAAACTTGAAATACCGGTCAGATGGCTGTGCCGATTATTCTAATACGACCTGCGAGATGAAAGTGACTTGTCAGAATTGACGGAATCCAAATCGGATGCCCGGTTTGAGCTCGGCGCTCAAATGTTCATGTTCAAAATACACTTAGTTTAAATGAACTGCCAGGTCGAGTCCGGGGGTCTAAAAATTGAAATACTAGTCGGATGGCTATGCCGATCATTCCATCACGACCTGGGAGATGAAAGTGACTTGTCAGAACTGACGGAATCCAAATCGGATGCCCGGTTTGAGCTCGGCGCTCAAACGTTCATTTTCAAAATACACTTAGTTTAAATGAACTGCCAAGTAGGGTCCGGGGGTCTAAAACTTGAAATACCGGTTAGATGGCCATGCCGATCATTCCAACACGACCTGAGAGATGAAAGTGACTTGTCAAAACTGACGGAATCCAAATCGGATGCCCGGTTTGAGCTCGGCGCTCAAACGTTCATTTTCAAAATACACTTAGTTTAAATGAACTGCCAGGTCGGTTCTTTGGGTCTAAAACCTGAAATACTGGTCGAATGACCTTGCCAATCATTCCAACACGACCGGGGAGATGAAAGTGACTTGTCAGAACTGACGGAATCCAAATTGGATGCCCGGTTTGAGCTCGGCGCTCAAAAGTTTATTTTCTAAATACACTTAGTTTAAATGAACTGCCAAATCGGGTCTGGGGGTCTGAAACCTGAAATACCGGTCGAATGGCCATGCCGATCATTCCAACATGACCTAGGAGATGAATGTGACTTATTTGAACCGACTGAATCCAAATCGGATGCCCGGTTTGAACTCGGCGCTCAAAAGTTAATTTTTAAAATACACTTAGTTTAAATGAACTGCCAAGTCAGGTCCGGGGGTCTAAAATATGAAGTACCGGTCAGATGGCTGTGCCGATTATTCTAACATGACCTCGGAGATGAAAGTGCTCTGTCAAAATTGACGGAATCCAAATCGGATGCCCGGTTTGAGCTCGGCGCTCAAATGTTCATTTTTAAAATACACTTAGTTTAAATGAACTGCCAGGTCGGGTCCGGGGGTCTAAAAACTGAAATACCAGTCGGATGGCCATGCCGATCATTCTAACACGACCTGGGAGATGAAAGTGACTTTTCAGAACTGACGGAATCCAAATCGGATGCCCGGTTTGAGCTCGGCGCTCAAACGTTCATTTTCAAAATACACTTAGTTTAAATGAACTGCCAGGTCGGGTCCGGGGGTCTAAAACCTGAAATACCAGTCGGATGGCCATGCCGATCATTTCAACACGACCTGGGAGATGAACGTGACTTGTCAGAACTGACGTAATCCAAATCGGATGCCCGGTTTGAGCTCGGCGCTCAAAATTTCATTTTCAAAATACACTTAGTTTAAATGAACTGCCAAGTCGGGTCCGTGGGTCTAAAACTTGAAATATCAGTCGGATTGCCATGCCGATCATTCCAACACGACCTGGGAGATGAAAGTGACTTGTCAAAACTGACGGAATCTAAATCGGATGCCCGGTTTGAGCTCGGCGCTCAAAAGTTCATTTTCAAAATACACTTAGGTTAAACGAACTGCCAAGTCGGGTCCGGGGGTCTAAAACTTGAAATACCGATAGCATGGCAGTGCCGATCATTCCAACACGACCTGGGAGATGAAAGTGACTTGTCAGAACTGACGGAATCCAAATCGGATGCCCAGTTTGAGCTCGGCGCTCAAAAGTTCATTTTCTAAATACACTTTGTTTAAATGAACTGCCAAGTCGGGTCCGGGGGTCTAAAACTTGAAATACGGATCGGATGGCCATGCCGATCATTCCAACACGACCTGGGAGATGAAAGTGACTTGTCAGAACTGACGGAATCCAAATCGGATGCCCAGTTTGAGCTCGGCGCTCAAAAGTTCATTTTCAAAATACACTTGGTTTAAATGAACTGCCAGGTCAGGTCCGGGAGTCTAAAACCTGAAATACCGATCGAATAGCCATGCCGATCATTCCAACATGACCTAGGAGATGAATGTGACTTGTCAGAACTGACGGAATCCAAATCGGATGCCCGGTTTGAACTCGGCGCTCAAAAGTTCATTTTCAAAATACACTTAGTTTAAATGAACTGCCAAGTCAGGTCTGGGGGTCTAAAACATGAAATACCGGTCGGATGGCTGTGCCGATTATTCCAACACGACCTCGGAGATGAAAGTGCTTTGTCAGAATTGACGGAATCCTAATCAGATGCCCGGTTTGAGCTCGGCGCTCAAATGTTCATTTTCTAAATACACTTTGTTTAAATGAACTGCCAAGTCGGGTCCGGGGGTCTAAAACTTGAAATACGGATCGGATGGCCATGCCAATCATTCCAACACGACCTAGGAGATGAAAGTGACTTATCAGAACTGAAGGAATCCAAATCAGATGTCCAGTTTGAGCTCGACGCTCAAACGTTCATTTTCAAAATACACTTAGTTTAAATGAACTGCCAGGTCGGGTCCGGGGGTGTAAAACTTGAAATACCGGTCGGATGGCCGTGCCGATCATTCCAACACGACTTGGGAGATGAAAGTGGCTTGTCAGAACTGATGGAATCTAAATCGTAAGCCTGGTTTGAGCTCGGCGCTCAAAAGTTCATTTTCAAAATACACTTAGTTTAAATGAACTGCCAAGTCTGGTCCGGGGGTCTAAAACTTGAAATACCGGTCGGATGGCTGTGCCAATTATTCCAACACGACCTGGAATATGAAAGTGACTTGTCAGAACTGACGTAATCCAAATCGGATGCCCGGTTTGAGCTCGGCGCTCAAAATTTCATTTTCAAAATACACTTAGTTTAAATGAACTTCCAAGTCGGGTCCGTGGGTCTAAAACTTGAAATATCGGTCGGATTGCCATGCCGATCATTCCAACATGACTTTGGAGATGAAAGTGACTTGTCAGAACTGACGGAATCTAAATCGGATGCCCGGTTTGAGCTCGGCGCTCAAAAGTTCATTTTCAAAATACACTTAGGTTAAACGAACTGCCAAGTCGGGTCCGGGTATCTAAAATATGAAATACCGATAGCATGGCAGTGCCGATCGTTCAAACACGACTTGGGAGATGAAAGTGACTTGTCAGAACTGACGGAATCCAAATCGGATGCCCGGTTTGAGCTCGGTGCTCAAAAGTTCATTTTCTAAATACACTTTATTTAAATGAACTGCCAAGTCGGGTCCGGGGGTCTAAAACTTGAAATACCGGTCGGATAGCCGTGCCGATCATTCCAACACGACATGGGAGATGAAAGTGACTTGTCAAAACTGACGGAATCCAAATCGGATGCCCAGTTTGAGCTCGGCACTCAAAAGTTCATTTTCAAAATACACTTGGTTTAAATGAACTGCCAGGTCGGGTCCGGGAGTCTAAAACCTAAAATACCGGTCGGATGGCCATGCCGATCATTCCAACATGACCTAGGAGATGAATGTGACCTGTTAGAACCGACTGAATCCAAATCGGATGCCCGGTTTGAACTCGGCGCTCAAAAGTTAATTTTTAAAATACACTTAGTTTAAATGAACTGCCAAGTCGGGTCCGGGGGTCTAAAATATGAAATACCGGTCAGATGGCTGTGCCGATTATTCTAACATGACCTCGGAGATGAAAGTGCTCTGTCAAAATTGACGGAATCCAAATCGGATGCCCGGTTTGCGCTCGGCGCTCAAATGTTCATTTTCAAAATACACTTAGTTTAAATGAACTGCCAGGTCGGGTCCGGGGGTCTAAAAATTGAAATACCGGTCGGATGGCCATGCCGATCATTCCAACACGACCTGGGAGATGAAAGTGACTTTTCAGAACTGACGGAATCCAAATCGGATGCCCGGTTTGAGCTCGGCGCTCAAACGTTCATTTTCAAAATACACTTAGTTTAAATGAACTGCCAGGTCGGGTCCGGGGGTCTAAAACCTGAAATACCAGTCGGATGGCCATGCCGATCATTTCAACACGACCTGGGAGATGAACGTGACTTGTCAGAACTGACGTAATCCAAATCGGATGCCCGGTTTGAGCTCGGCGCTCAAAATTTCATTTTCAAAATACACTTAGTTTAAATGAACTGCCAAGTCGGGTCCGTGGGTCTAAAACTTGAAATATCAGTCGGATTGCCATGCCGATCATTCCAACACGACCTGGGAGATGAAAGTGACTTGTCAAAACTGACGGAATCTAAATCGGATGCCCGGTTTGAGCTCGGCGCTCAAAAGTTCATTTTCAAAATACACTTAGGTTAAACGAACTGCCAAGTCGGGTCCGGGGGTCTAAAACTTGAAATACCGATAGCATGGCAGTGCCGATCATTCCAACACGACCTGGGAGATGAAAGTGACTTGTCAGAACTGACGGAATCCAAATCGGATGCCCGGTTTGAGCTCGGCGCTCAAAAGTTCATTTTCTAAATACACTTTGTTTAAATGAACTGCCAAGTCGGGTCCGGGGGTCTAAAACATGAAATACGGATCGGATGGCCATGCCGATCATTCCAACACGACCTGGGAGATGAAAGTGACTTGTCAGAACTGACGGAATCCAAATCGGATGCCCAGTTTGAGCTCGGCGCTCAAAAGTTCATTTTCAAAATACACTTGGTTTAAATGAACTGCCAGGTCGGGTCCGGGAGTCTAAAACCTGAAATACCAGTCGAATAGCCATGCCGATCATTCCAACATGACCTAGGAGATGAATGTGACTTGTCAGAACTGACGGAATCCAAATCGGATGCCCGGTTTGAACTCGGCGCTCAAAAGTTCATTTTCAAAATACACTTAGTTTAAATGAACTGCCAAGTCAGGTCTGGGGGTCTAAAACATGAAATACCGGTCGGATGGCTGTGCCGATTATTCCAACACGACCTCGGAGATGAAAGTGCTTTGTCAAAATTGACGGAATCCTAATCAGATGCCCGGTTTGAGCTCGGCGCTCAAATGTTCATTTTCAAAATACACTTAGTTTAAATGAACTGCCAGGTCGGGTCCGGGGGTCTAAAAAATGAAATACCAGTCGGATGGCCATGCCGATCATTCCAACATGACCTGGGAGATGAAAGTGACTTGTCAGAACTGACGGAATCCGAATCGGAAGCCCGGTTTGTGCTCGGCGCTCAAACGTTCATTTTCAAAATACACTTAGTTTAAATGAACTGCCAGGTCGGGTCCGGGGGTCTAAAACCTGAAATACCAGTCGGATGGCCATGCCGATCATTCCAACACGACCTGGGAGATGAACATGACTTGTCAGAACTGACGTAATCCAAATCGGATGCCCGGTTTGAGCTCGGGGCTCAAAATTTCATTTTCAAAATACACTTAGTTTAAATGAACTGCCAAGTCAGGTCCGTGGGTCTAAAACTTGAAATATCGGTCGGATGGCCGTGCCGATCATTCCTACATGACCTGGGAGATGAAAGTGACTTGTCAGAACTAACGTAATCAAAATCGGATGCTCGGTTTGAGCTCGGCGCTCAAAATTTCATTTTCAAAATACACTTATTTAAATGAACTTCCAAGTCGGGTCCATGGGTCTAAAACTTGAAATATCGGTCGGATGGCCATGCCGATCATTCCAACACGACCTGGGAGATGAAAGTGACTTGTCAGAACTGAGGGAATCTAAATCAGATGCCCGGTTTGAGCTCGGTGCACAAAAGTTCATTTTCAAAATACACTTAGTTTAATTGAACTGCCAAGTAGGGTCCGGGGGTCTAAAACTTGAAATACCGGTCAGATGGCCATGCCGATCTTTCCAACACGACCTGAGAGATGAAAGTGACTTGTCAGAACTGACGGAATCCAAATCGGATGCCCGGTTTGAGCTCGGCGCTCAAACGTTCATTTTCAAAATACACTTAGTTTAAATGAACTGCCAGGTCGGGTCCGGGGGTGTAAAACTTGAAATACCGGTCGGATGGCCGTGCCGATCATTCCAACACGACTTGGGAGATGAAAGTGGCTTGTCAGAACTGATGGAATCTAAATCGTAAGCCTGGTTTGAGCTCGGCGCTCAAAAGTTCATTTTCAAAATACACTTAGTTTAAATGAACTGCCAAGTCTGGTCCGGGGGTCTAAAACTTGAAATACCGGTCGGATGGCTGTGCCAATTATTCCAACACGACCTGGAATATGAAAGTGACTTGTCAGAACTGACGTAATCCAAATCGGATGCCCGGTTTGAGCTCGGCGCTCAAAATTTCATTTTCAAAATACACTTAGTTTAAATGAACTTCCAAGTCGGGTCCGTGGGTCTAAAACTTGAAATATCGATCGGATTGCCATGCCGATCATTCCAACACGACTTTGGAGATGAAAGTGACTTGTCAGAACTGACGGAATCTAAATCGGATGCCCGGTTTGAGCTCGGCGCTCAAAAGTTCATTTTCAAAATACACTTAGGTTAAACGAACTGCCAAGTCGGGTCCGGGTGTCTAAAATATGAAATACCGATAGCATGGCAGTGCCGATCGTTCAAACATGACTTGGGAGATGAAAGTGACTTGTCAGAACTGACGGAATCCAAATCGGATGCCCAGTTTGAGCTCGGTGCTCAAAAGTTCATTTTCTAAATACACTTTATTTAAATGAACTACCAAGTCGGGTCCGGGGGTCTAAAACTTGAAATACCGGTCGGATAGCCGTGCCGATCATTCCAACACGACATGGGAGATGAAAGTGACTTGTCAAAACTGACGGAATCCAAATCGGATGCCCAGTTTGAGCTCGGCACTCAAAAGTTCATTTTCAAAATACACTTGGTTTAAATGAACTGCCAGGTCGGGTCCGGGAGTCTAAAACCTAAAATACCGGTCGGATGGCTATGCCGATCTGGTGAGGACACGCGTCACCCTTTACGACGGAGTACACGGATCTCGCCGGCATCCCTTTGGCTCGGCGACCAGTTGACAGATTAGCGGAGCTATCATCACTTATTTTATGCTTTGGGCCATGTTGGGCCTTGGTTTAGTCCGTGTGTGGACAATTTTCTTTCAGTCATGGACCTTTTTTAGGCCAAGTAGGCTTTATTTGTGTTTTGTAGGCTTGCTAGAGGCTAGGGGGGGTTATTGGGCCACTTCTTGGTTCACTTCTCTGGCCCACGAGGGCTGTCCACTTTTCCCATCCCCTGGGCCCACCTTGGGAGGCGCACCCCACCTAGGGTTAGGGTTGGGGGCGGACCATTCCCTCCCCTCTTGGAGGGAATAGCAGCCGCCCTTCCCCCCTTGCCCTCTCCCTCTTTTGGCCGCCCCCCCCACCTTTCACTCCTAGAATCTAGGAGATTTGAATGCCCTTCCCCGGTTGTGGCCGCCCCCCACCTCCTTTCCCCTTGGCTAGGGTTTAAACCTAGCATCTCCCCATCCCATATAAAAAGACCTTGTATTTTCTTTTCAAAAAAAATAATGAAGAAATTGATGCTTGAGTGTTCATTGTGGAGTGCCACATTGTGAAAAGGGGCGACCCCTTCTTCTTCCTCCTCCTTGAGGGTGCGACGCCCTCACCTCCTCTCCAGTCCTTGGGTGCGACGCCCAGGGGTAGGATACCTCCCCCAAGGGATTCCAACGCCAGCAGCCTTCAACCATCGTCCACGGCGACGAGTTCGGTGGAGCGACGGTGCACGCAGGATCGTCTTCCTCTTCCCCGGGCGTCCCTGTGCTGACAGCAGATTTGGTGTCCAGAGATCGGTCCGGTGCGTCCGCCTCCTGGCAGCGTCTCATCCGAGTTTCTTCACGACTTTCGTACCCCTTCCAGTCATCTTTCCAACCCCACCGGCCTTGTCCCAAAACTCGAATCACAGAGGAAGTTGTCTTTGTAGACACTTTCGTCACGCAGGCTGCTCCCTGACAGTCTCGCCTGTGACCCGAGACGATTTGGGTTCCCGTTTGCATGCCTCTCCTACCACCAAACACCGCCAGTCCCTTCATAACATTTGTTCCCCTCCCAGTCACGAATCCAACCCCTCTGGCCTCGCCTTCAAACTCCATCGGGGTAAACTTTTGTCTTCAAGCACACTTTTAGTGCGCCATCCTGCGCTACAGTACCCGAGCGGGACTGTCAGCAGAGGGCCTCCAAAGGGGGTACCACTTCCCGTCCTCGGATCGATCCGCAACTTGGTAGGTCGACTCCTCACATCCCACCACACCTCCAGTAATTATCTCGGGCCGGAACTCCTTCTGTATCCTTGCGCCATCACCACCCCACCCACGGTCACAGATCAGACTGCCCTGAAGTGCTGTCTGTGCACCCCTGTTGTCACCCCCTTCGCACCCAATCCCTCCACAGGACCCCATCGGCCACCACTGCCCCTGGATAGCCGTCCCTGTCAGCCTTCCACCAGAGAAGACGCCGCCACAAAAGCTGTCCGGACGGCCGTGTACCAGCGCCATCTCTGCCCGCTGTCACAGGGACCAGCCAGCAACCTCTCGTCGGACCGACATCCTCCCCCGAGGCCGTAGCAGCAGCGTGGCCCCTCCATCCGGCTCGGCATCCCAGCAGTGCCCGCGGCGACGTGGACCTCCCCCTCAAAGGCTACTACAGGAGCGATCGGCATCGCGAGGGTCGGCATCCGGCTTCATCCCCCGACCTCGGCTGCTGCCCGTCAGCCCGTGCGCCGGCCGCCCCGTGTGTAGCTGTGGTTGCAGCCTATTACCTCCCTGCGAGGAGTGGGCCCTTTTGATGTTTGTATTAGTTCTCTCACGTGTGTATCGGGGTGGTTGGACTCGGCCGGGGTTCCTTCCCCACGCTTAGGCGTGGAGGTACGTGTCTCGCTCCCGCCCGTAGTACTTGCTTATCACGTATATGATTGATTGTGCCGCGTGAGTGAGTGTAGGGCCTAGGTAGTTTCATTTGTTACTGCTGGTTGAGAGAGAGAGAGCGGCCTTTTCCCTTGGCCCTAGTCGAGCACCGAGCTCGGACTAGACTCCCGTGTCGTCCAGCGGCTTCTCGCCCATTGTGACCCCGTCGCGCCTCCCTCCGTGGGACGGCCGTGGTTCGGAGTTCTGTTGAGAGACGCCTCCGCCCGGAGGGATTTCACGTTAGTCGGTCATACCGGCTTGCCTTGTCACGTGTGAGTGCTGGCCGCACTTGGTCTTCATAGTAGGTCCAGTCCTTTTTAGTCCCGTTCCGCGTCAAATTTGGTATCAGAGCTTAGGGAACCAGTTTGTTCTAACAAATTGGGGTCTTAGGTCATTCGAGTCTTTAGGTTGTCTAGGGTGCAATTGAGGCCTTAGAGTTATCTAGGTTGCATTGAGTTTCTTAGTTCATCTAGGTAACCCACCATTGCATTGTAATGTTAGGTTTGTGTCTAGTTAGAGTTTTGTCCTTGTCTCGTTGAGTCTTGCATGTCCAGCTTCCCGCCAGCCCCATGGCGATTCCTCGAGCCCATGCATCGTCATCCCTATTGGTCCGATTCGATGCTCTTATGGTACGACCCCTAAGTGTCGCCCCTACCACTCAGTCGTCGGGAGACCCGATCCCTATACCGATGACCGAGTCATTCCAGCGCCCTGTCATGTCCACTGCCATCCTACCTAATGGGATGCATACGGAGATCGACTTCATCAGTAGGGTGTCGTCTAACTGTGTCTCACAAGACATTGTTGAGTCACTCTCTAAGACTGGGGAGATTGTTCTCCGTGATGGTTTAGCTTTTATCGAGTTTCAACGGTGGTTTGGCCCCGTTAAATATTTCGATGGCGCTTGCTGCAAGATCAGCACACTTGCTGGTCCATGCATCATTTTAGGGCGAACTTGGTTGGAGGAAAGAAGTGCGACCATCGACCTGGATAGGAGGACCTGCACCTTACACCCATCTCACCTTCCCGGTGAGTTTGTCTTCCATGACGGCGTTACGCTGACCACCTCCCTGTCATCACCTGGGTTTGTTCCAGTGAGTTACGAGGCTGAACAGGAGTTGATTGAGGAGTACCTAACTGAGGTTGAGGAGTTAGGGAGTGATCCCCTCCACATCATAGAGGACTCCGTTTCCCCTCCCGAGAGAGAGGCTTCACCCTTAGACCCTCATATAGAGACATTCTTACCTTCCGAGGGTGAACTGGTCATTGGAGAGTCTTTAGCTAGCTGGCTAAGGGAGGGTCCACTTCTAGATGTCTCCATTCCTTGCTATACACCCATGGGACCAGCCCTCCCAATAATACCCCTTAACTCCTTTCACACCACTTTTCGGTCCTTCTGCTTTCTTGAAAATGTGAAGGACTTCCTTAGGAGTTTAGATTATCAATGGGAGTTGACTTACATGTTGACCTTAGGGTCTGACCAACCTTATAGTCATAGCTTTACACTCCCTGCTTTGGGGTCTATTACCTCGGTCTACACCATAGGACATATCACATCCGAGGTCCTTTTATTATTTCCTATACCCGTGGAGGTTGATTTTGTCCCCGCTTATGGTTTCACGGTCCCGAGGGAGGAACCTTGCCTTCCTTGCCTTCCTCATGAGCCCCTTGCCCCATACATGAGAGTGCCTGAAGGTGATTATCTGCACCTGGGCGAATGTCGCGCATGGGCAAGTATAGTGAAGGGACCTGTCGGGAGGGGTCATCATTTCTTTGACCCTTTCGATCCCCTCCCTAGTGAGCCTCTCGACCCATATTCTTTTCCCCACCTTGTCGAGGAGGTCCACTATCATACACCACCTAGGCCTTCTAGTCAACACCTCACCTTACCGGCATCCAGATGCCCGAGCTTAGGAGGCCAGGGACACATGTCTCTTCCCCATGTTTCTTCATGTCCACCATCATATAGGGGTTTGTCTCATATAGGGAATGTCATGAGTGAGTTTGGGCAATTTAGTCCCCATGAGTCTACCACATTCCGTAGGACACCCATGCATGATAGATACAACTTCGGTTGTCCTGGTCCTCCCCATGTTGTCAAGTCAGGTAGACGTCATAGGCATGTTAGATCCATGTTTGGATGTCCAGGACCACCACTGCATTCACATAGGTATGAGTCAACACAGCTAGTTCGGAGTCTGCATCATCATCACCCCCTCGAGGCCAGCAACGCACGATATAAGGAGTTAGCTGATGTGCATCGACGCACGCGTGAGTTCCGCGAGGGAGAGTATGTCATGATCAGGGTCAGACCTGAGCGGTTTCCTTCGGGGGCCGTAAAGAAACTCCAGGACCGCGGTGCCGGACCCTTCCGAGTTCTGAGGCGGATTGGGTCTAACGCATATGAGATTGAGCTGCCAGATGATTATGGGATCAGTTCGATGTTCAACGTCTCTGATCTGGTGGCCTATCGGGATCCAGCAGTGATTCCCAGTGAGCTTCTTGGGCCTCCCCTTCCTGTTGTGAGCGATACACCTTCTGAGAGTCCACCTCCTCCAGCCCCATTACAGAGACGCGAGCACATCGATTGTATACTGGATGAGCAGGTGACCACCACCAGGAGCGGGGCCTACCAGCGCTTCCTAGTGCGTTGGAGAGGGCGCCCTGAGACAGACGACACCTGGATCACGCGGGGAGAGCTGGAGCGGATTGACCCGGACTTGCTGGAACGTTACCTGAGCGACCGTGACCCTTACTCGACGGGGTCGAGTTCTTCCCACCCGGGGAGAATTGGTGAGGACACGCGTCACCCTTTACGACGGAGTACACGGATCTCGCCGGCATCCCTTTGGCTCGGCGACCAGTTGACAGATTAGCGGAGCTATCATCACTTATTTTATGCTTTGGGCCATGTTGGGCCTTGGTTTAGTCCGTGTGTGGACAATTTTCTTTCAGTCATGGACCTTTTTTAGGCCAAGTAGGCTTTATTTGTGTTTTGTAGGCTTGCTAGAGGCTAGGGGGGGTTATTGGGCCACTTCTTGGTTCACTTCTCTGGCCCACGAGGGCTGTCCACTTTTCCCATCCCCTGGGCCCACCTTGGGAGGCGCACCCCACCTAGGGTTAGGGTTGGGGTCGGACCATTCCCTCCCCTCTTGGAGGGAATAGCAGCCGCCCTTCCCCCCTTGCCCTCTCCCTCTTTTGGCCGCCCCCCCACCTTTCACTCCTAGAATCTAGGAGATTTGAATGCCCTTCCCCGGTTGTGGCCGCCCCCCACCTCCTTTCCCCTTGGCTAGGGTTTAAACCTAGCATCTCCCCATCCCATATAAAAAGACCTTGTATTTTCTTTTCAAAAAAAATAATGAAGAAATTGATGCTTGAGTGTTCATTGTGGAGTGCCACATTGTGAAAAGGGGCGACCCCTTCTTCTTCCTCCTCCTTGAGGGTGCGACGCCCTCACCTCCTCTCCAGTCCTTGGGTGCGACGCCCAGGGGTAGGAGACCTCCCCCAAGGGATTCCAACGCCAGCAGCCTTCAACCATCGTCCACGGCGACGAGTTCGGTGGAGCGACGGTGCACGCAGGATCGTCTTCCTCTTCCCCGGGCGTCCCTGTGCTGACAGCAGATTTGGTGTCCAGAGATCGGTCCGGTGCGTCCGCCTCCTGGCAGCGTCTCATCCGAGTTTCTTCACGACTTTCGTACCCCTTCCAGTCATCTTTCCAACCCCACCAGCCTTGTCCCAAAACTAGAATCACAGAGGAAGTTGTCTTTGTAGACACTTTCGTCGCGCAGGCTGCTCCCTGACAGTCTCGCCTGTGACCCGAGACGATTTGGGTTCCCGTTTGCATGCCTCTCCTACCACCAAACACCGCCAGTCCCTTCATAACATTTGTTCCCCTCCCAGTCACGAATCCAACCCCTCTGGCCTCGCCTTCAAACTCCATCGGGGTAAACTTTTGTCTTCAAGCACACTTTTAGTGCACCATCCTGCGCTACAGTACCCGAGCGGGACTGTCAGCAGAGGGCCTCCAAAGGGGGTACCACTTCCCGTCCTCGGATCGATCCGCAACTTGGTAGGTCGACTCCTCACATCCCACCACACCTCCAGTAATTATCTCGGGCCGGAACTCCTTCTGTATCCTTGCCCCATCACCACCCCACCCACGGTCACAGATCAGACTGCCCTGAAGTGCTGTCTGTGCACCCCTGTTGTCACCCCCTTCGCACCCAATCCCTCCACAGGACCCCATCGGCCACCACTGCCCCTGGATAGCCGTCCCTGTCAGCCTTCCACCAGAGAAGACGCCGCCACAAAAGCTGTCCGGACGGCCGTGTACCAGCGCCATCTCTGCCCGCTGTCACAGGGACCAGCCAGCAACCTCTCGTCGGACCGACATCCTCCCCCGAGGCCGTAGCAGCAGCGTGGCCCCTCCATCCGGCTCGGCATCCCAGCAGTGCCCGCGGCGACGTGGACCTCCCCCTCAAAGGCTACTACAGGAGCGATCGGCATCGCGAGGGTCGGCATCCGGCTTCATCCCCCGACCTCGGCTGCTGCCCGTCAGCCCGTGCGCCGGCCGCCCCGTGTGTAGCTGTGGTTGCAGCCTATTACCTCCCTGCGAGGAGTGGGCCCTTTTGATGTTTGTATTAGTTCTCTCACGTGTGTATCGGGGTGGTTGGACTCGGCCGGGGTTCCTTCCCCACGCTTAGGCGTGGAGGTACGTGTCTCGCTCCCGCCCGTAGTACTTGCTTATCACGTATATGATTGATTGTGCCGCGTGAGTGAGTGTAGGGCCTAGGTAGTTTCATTTGTTACTGCTGGTTGAGAGAGAGAGAGCGGCCTTTTCCCTTGGCCCTAGTCGAGCACCGAGCTCGGACTAGACTCCCGTGTCGTCCAGCGGCTTCTCGCCCATTGTGACCCCGTCGCGCCTCCCTCCGTGGGACGGCCGTGGTTCGGAGTTCTGTTGAGAGACGCCTCCGCCCGGAGGGATTTCACGTTAGTCGGTCATACCGGCTTGCCTTGTCACGTGTGAGTGCTGGCCGCACTTGGTCTTCATAGTAGGTCCAGTCCTTTTTAGTCCCGTTCCGCGTCACAATCATTCCAACATGATCTAGGAGATGAATGTGACTTGTTAGAACCGACTGAATCCAAATCGGATGCCCGGTTTGAACTCGGCGCTCAAAAGTTAATTTTTAAAATACACTTAGTTTAAATGAACTGCCAAGTCGGGTCCGGGGGTCTAAAATATGAAATACTGGTCAGATGGCTGTGCCGATTATTCTAACATGACCTCGGAGATGAAAGTGCTCTGTCAAAATTGACGGAATCCAAATCGGAAGCCCGGTTTGAGCTCGGCGCTCAAATGTTCATTTTCAAAATACACTTAGTTTAAATGAACTGCCAGGTCGGGTCCGAGGGTCTAAAAACTGAAATACCGGTCGGATGGCCATGCCGATCATTCCAACACGACTTGGGAGATGAAAGTGACTTTTCAGAACTGACGGAATCCAAATCGGATGCCCGGTTTGAGCTCGGCGCTCAAACGTTCATTTTCAAAATACACTTAGTTTAAATGAACTGCCAGGTCGGGTCCGAGAGTCTAAAACCTGAAATACCAGTCGGATGGCCATGCCGATCATTTCAACACGACCTGGGAGATGAACGTGACTTGTCAGAACTGACGTAATCCAAATCGGATGCCCGGTTTGAGCTCGGCGCTCAAAATTTCATTTTCAAAATACACTTAGTTTAAATGAACTGCCAAGTCGGGTCCGTGGGTCTAAAACTTGAAATATCAGTCGGATTGCCATGCCGATCATTCCAACACGACCTGGGAGATGAAAGTGACTTGTCAAAACTGACGGAATCTAAATCGGATGCCCGGTTTGAGCTCGGCGCTCAAAAGTTCATTTTCAAAATACACTTAGGTTAAACGAACTGCCAAGCCGGGTCCGGGGGTCTAAAACTTGAAATACCGATAGCATGGCAGTGCCGATCATTCCAACACGACCTGGGAGATGAAAGTGACTTGTCAGAACTGACGGAATCCAAATCGGATGCCCAGTTTGAGCTCGGCGCTCAAAAGTTCATTTTCTAAATACACTTTGTTTAAATGAACTGCCAAGTCGGGTCCGGGGGTCTAAAACTTGAAATACGGATCGGATGGCCATGCCGATCATTCCAACACGACCTGGGAGATGAAAGTGACTTGTCAGAACTGACGGAATCCAAATCGGATGCCCAGTTTGAGCTCGGCGCTCAAAAGTTCATTTTCAAAATACACTTGGTTTAAATGAACTGCCAGGTCGGGTCCGGGAGTCTAAAACCTGAAATACCGGTCGAATAGCCATGCCGATCATTCCAACATGACCTAGGAGATGAATGTGACTTGTCAGAACTGACGGAATCCAAATCGGATGCCCAGTTTGAACTCGGCGCTCAAAAGTTCATTTTCAAAATACACTTAGTTTAAATGAACTGCCCAGTCAGGTCTGGGGGTCTAAAACATGAAATACCGGTCGGATGGCTGTGCCGATTATTCCAACACGACCTCGGAGATGAAAGTGCTTTGTCAGAATTGACGGAATCCTAATCAGATGCCCGGTTTGAGCTCGGCGCTCAAATGTTCATTTTCAAAATACACTTAGTTTAAATGAACTGCCAGGTCGGGTCCGGGGGTCTAAAAAATGAAATACCAGTCGGATGGCCATGCCGATCATTCCAACATGACCTGGGAGATGAAAGTGACTTGTCAGAACTGACGGAATCCGAATCGGATGCCCGGTTTGTGCTCGGCGCTCAAACGTTCATTTTCAAAATACACTTAGTTTAAATGAACTGCCAGGTCGGGTCCGGGGGTCTAAAACCTGAAATACCAGTCGGATGGCCATGCCGATCATTCCAACACGACCTGGGAGATGAACATGACTTGTCAGAACTGACGTAATCCAAATCGGATGCCCGGTTTGAGCTCGGCGCTCAAAATTTCATTTTCAAAATACATCATCATCATCATCATCATCATCATCAGAGTCTTGTCCCAATTAATTGGGGTCGACTACATAAATCCTGTTCCGCCAAAGATTTCTATCAAGTGCAATATTCATATTTAAACTCAAGGAACTAATGTCCTTCCTAATAACATCGCACCATCTCATTTTAGGCCTTCCTCAAGCTCTTCTACTAACATCCACTAAGATTTGATCACATCTTTTAACCGGCGCTGAGTTAGGGCGACGAAACACATGTCCAAACCACCTGAGTCTATTTTCTCTCATTTTACTATCAATTGGAGCTATCCCTAAGTCCTTACGGATGCGCTCATTCCTAATCTTGTCTTTCTTAGTCTTGCCACACATCCATCTCAACATCCTCATCTCTGCTACACACATTTTGTGGATGTGTTCCTTTCGTACTGCCCAACACTCGGTACCATATAACAGAGCAGGTCTCACAGCCGTTCTATAAAATCTCCCTTTGAGTTTCACAGGCATACGACGATCACAAAGGACACCTGATGCACTTCTCCATCTTAACCAACCTGCCTTAATCCTATGTGTAACGTCATCATAAATCTCCCCATTCTCTTGTATGATAGACCCTAAGTATCGAAAGCTACTACTCTTCGGAATGTTATGTCCATCAATTAGAACCATGTCTTCCTGAACCACTCTCCCATTACTAAAATTACAGTGCATAAATTCTGACTTGCTCCTACTAATTTTAAAACCTTTAGACTCCAAGGCAAGTCTCCAACGCTCTAACTTAGCATTTAGAGCATCAATACTCTCATCAATTAAAACAATATCGTCTGCAAAAAGCATACACCAAGGGATATCCTCATGCAATTGTTTAGTTACTTCATCCAGAACTAAGGCAAAGAGATACGGACTTAGTGCAGAACCTTGATGCAAACCTATAGAAACGGAAAATTCAGCAGTCTCCTCAGCAATAGTTCGAACACTGGTAATAGCACCGCCGTACATATCCTTAATCAAATCGACATATCCTTGAGAGATTCCTTTCTTTCTTAATGTCCACCAAATCAATTCTCTCGGTACTCGATCGTACGCCTTCTCTAAATCAAGAAAAACTATATACAAATCTTTTCTCATCTCTCTATACTTCTCCATTAGCTGCCGTAGTAAGAAAATAGCTTCTGTAGTAGATCTATTTGGCATAAAACCAAACTGATTTTCCGATACAGTAGTCATACAACGGAGACGTTTTTCAATTACTCTTTCCCAAAGTTTCATAGTATGACTCATAAGCTTAATTCCACGATAATTATTACAACTTTGAATATCTCCTTTGTTTTTATAGAAAGGAACTACAACACTTTTTCTCCAAACTTCTGGTATTCTCCGTTCCTTTAAAATTCTATTAAAAAATTTAGTTAGCCATTGAATACCAATATCTCCTAGGCCTTTCCATACTTCAATAGGTAAACCATCTAGTCCTAAGGCCTTGCCCACTTTCATTTTCCTTAAAGCATCATCCACTTCTGACATCTTAATACGCCTGAAATATTGATATGTATCAAATATTATGGACTCTTGGGTACCTTCTAAAGATAAATCCTTGACGGAATCTCCATTAAGTAACTTCTGAAAATAGCTATGCCACCTCCCTTTAATCTCAAGATCCTTAGTTAAAACCCTTTGATCTTCACCTTTAATGCACCGAACATGATCTAAATCTCTAGTTTTCCTTTCTCTTAATTTAGCAATTTTAAATATGTCCTTTTCACCCTCTCGGGTTCCTAATTTATTATATAAATCTTCAAATGCCTTAGTTTAAATGAACTGCCAAGTCGGGTCCGTGGGTCTAAAACTTGAAATATCGGTCGGATGGCCGTGCCGATCATTCCGACATGACCTGGGAGATGAAAGTGACTTGTCAGAACTAACGTAATCAAAATCGGATGCTCGGTTTGAGCTCGGCGCTCAAAATTTCATTTTCAAAATACACTTAGTTTAAATGAACTTCCAAGTCGGGTCCATGGGTCTAAAACTTGAAATATCAGTCGGATGGCCATGCCGATCATTCCAACACGACCTGGGAGATGAAAGTGACTTGTCAGAACTGACGGAATCTAAATCAGATGCCCGGTTTGAGCTCGGCGCACAAAAGTTCATTTTTAAAATACACTTAGTTTAATTGAACTGCCAAGTAGGGTCCGGGGGTCTAAAACTTGAAATACCGGTCAGATGGCCATGCCGATCTTTCCAACACGACCTGGGAGATGAAAGTGACTTGTCAGAACTGACGGAATCCAAATCGGATGCCCGGTTTGAGCTCGGCGCTCAAACGTTCATTTTCAAAATACACTTAGTTTAAATGAACTGCCAGGTCGGGTCCGGGGGTGTAAAACTTGAAATACCGGTCGGATGGCCGTGCCGATCATTCCAACACGACTTGGGAGATGAAAGTGGCTTGTCAGAACTGATGGAATCTAAATCGTAAGCCTGGTTTGAGCTCGGCGCTCAAAAGTTCATTTTCAAAATACACTTAGTTTAAATGAACTGCCAAGTCTGGTCCGAGGGTCTAAAACTTGAAATACCGGTCGGATGGCTGTGCCAATTATTCCAACACGACCTGGAATATGAAAGTGACTTGTCAGAACTGACGTAATCCAAATCGGATGCCCGGTTTGAGCTCGGCGCTCAAAATTTCATTTTCAAAATACACTTAGTTTAAATGAACTTCCAAGTCGGGTCCGTGGGTCTAAAACTTGAAATATCGGTCGGATTGCCATGCCGATCATTCCAACACGACTTTGGAGATGAAAGTGACTTGTCAGAACTGACGGAATCTAAATCGGATGCCCGGTTTGAGCTCGGCGCTCAAAAGTTCATTTTCAAAATACACTTAGGTTAAACGAACTGCCAAGTCGGGTCCGGGTGTCTAAAATATGAAATACCGATAGCATGGAAGTGCCGATCGTTCAAACATGACTTGGGAGATGAAAGTGACTTGTCAGAACTGATGGAATCCAAATCGGATGCCCGGTTTGACCTCGGTGCTCAAAAGTTCATTTTCTAAATACACTTTATTTAAATGAACTGCCAAGTCGGGTCCGGAGGTCTAAAACTTGAAATACCGGTCGGATAGCCGTGCCGATCATTCCAACACGACATGGGAGATGAAAGTGACTTGTCAAAACTGACGGAATCCAAATCGGATGCCTAGTTTGAGCTCGGCACTCAAAAGTTCATTTTCAAAATACACTTGGTTTAAATGAACTGCAAGGTCGGGTCTGGGAGTCTAAAACCTAAAATACCGGTCGGATGGCCATGCCGATCATTCCAACATGACCTAGGAGATGAATGTGACTTGTTAGAACCGACTGAATCCAAATCGGATGCCCGGTTTGAACTCGGCGCTCAAAAGTTAATTTTTAAAATACACTTAGTTTAAATGAACTGCCAAGTCGGGTCCGGGGGTCTAAAATATGAACTACTGGTCAGATGGCTGTGCCGATTATTCTAACATGACCTCGGAGATGAAAGTGCTCTGTCAAAATTGACGGAATCCAAATCGGATGCCCGGTTTGAGCTCGGCGCTCAAATGTTCATTTTCAAAATACACTTAGTTTAAATGAACTGCCAGGTCGGGTCCGGGGGTCTAAAAATTGAAATACCGGTCGGATGGCCATGCCGATCATTCCAACACGACCTGGGAGATGAAAGTGACTTTTCAGAACTGACGGAATCCAAATCGGATGCCCGGTTTGAGCTCGGCGCTCAAACGTTCATTTTCAAAATACACTTAGTTTAAATGAACTGCCAGGTCGGGTCCGGGGGTCTAAAACCTGAAATACCAGTCGGATGGCCATGCCAATCATTTCAACACGACCTGGGAGATGAACGTGACTTGTCAGAACTGACGTAATCTAAATCGGATGCCCGGTTTGAGCTCGGCGCTCAAAATTTCATTTTCAAAATACACTTAGTTTAAATGAACTGCCAAGCCGGGTCCGTGGGTCTAAAACTTGAAATATCGGTCGGATGGCCGTGCCGATCATTCCTACACGACCTGGGAGATGAAAGTGGCTTGTCAGAACTAACGTAATCCAAATCGGATGCCCGGTTTGAGCTCGGCGCTCAAAATTTCATTTTCAAAATACACTTAGTTTAAATGAACTTCCAAGTCGGGTCCGGGGGTCTAAAACTTGAAATATCGGTCGGATGGCCATGTCGATCATTCCAACACGACCTGGGAGATGAAAGTGACTTGTCAGAACTGACGGAATCTAAATCAGATGCCCGGTTTGAGCTCGGCGCACAAAAGTTCATTTTCAAAATACACTTAGTTTAAATGAACTGCCAAGTCGCGTCCGGGGGTCTAAAACTTGAAATACCGATCGGATGGCAGTGCCGATCATTCCAACATGACCTGGGACATGAAAGTGACTTGTCCGAACTGACGGAATCCAAATCGGATGCCCGGTTTGAGCTCGGCGCTCAAAAGTTCATTTTCTAAATACACTTTGTTTAAATGAACTGCCAAGTTGGGTCCGGGGGTCTAAAACTTGAAATACTGGTCGGATGGCCGTGCCAATCATTCCAACACGACCTGGGAGATGAAAGTGACTTGTCAGAACTGACAGAATCCAAATCGGATGCCCGGTTTGAGCTCGGCGCTCAAACGTTCATTTTCAAAATACACTTAGTTTAAATGAACTGCTAGGCCGGGTCCGTGGGTCTAAAACCTGAAATACCGGTCGGATGGCCATGCCGATCTTTCCAACACGACCTAGAAGATGAAAGTGACTTGTCATGTCACGCCCCGAGCGTGGAAGATACCCAGAGATGTGTGACGAGTTTATATCATTCATGTCAATCAGAGGATTAGTGTATTCGACACCAGAAATCAGAGATGCGCAAAAGTAAAGATAACCCAATCCTTTATTTCTTCTTTGACTATAAAGTACTTGATTACAACTTCATTGACTAACTAGACCTTTAAATAAAAAAAAAATACATGGCTTGACTCAAGAAAATATGGAAAAGACTAGATAACACTGGAGAAGCTCTATCTCTTTCACTCTTGACTTTCCCCGTCAGATTGAGTTCCCTCATCGTCGGACTTACCTGAAAAGTAGGGAAACACTGAGTGAGCGAACGCTCAGTAGGAAATTATATCTCAAGAGCTAGCAAGGGGTTTAAGTAAATTACATTTTTATGAATGCACTATAGCTATGCATGCTCGCATCAAACGACAAGATAGAGAGTATATCAACAAGATAACAAGGTGAACTATTCATGAACTTTCAAGTAATAGATGTCAGGATGTTCAAGCAAGTAATTTAATCATGTCATGTTGAGAACTTGGATATCACGTTTCAAGCAGGCAAGTAAAAAAAATACCCTTTTTCGGGTCACGCAAGTCATGTCATGTCAAGTCGAGTCAAGTACGAGATTTTTGTGGAATGCCCAATCAAGCTAGTCATGCACTTCGGTACAATGCCATACTGTGATCATTACAACTCCCATGGGCACTAGTACTTTTGGGTGCTCCTCCCAGGACCAGATCGGGCCCCATATGCGTAGGCATTGATCATGTATTTTGACATCCACTTTGTGTATAGCCAATAAGGAGTTTCAAGGATAAAGAACTTGTATGAACTTAGAGGTAGATAGCATTTCAAGGATTTGAACATGACAATAATGACGATAATAACGGTGTAATCACGAGTATCGATAAAACTAGGTGGAATTGGTTCCCTAACTTGGGTACCATGACAAGTAAGTGCCCACAAGTAGATGGTCACTCTTTTAATATAGAATTGAGGTCCACAAGAACATCATAATAATGTTTGATATAGAATTGGGGTCCACAAGAACATCACAATAATGGCATGCTTTCCTCGTTCATTAAGATAATTCTCATATCATACACATAGCATAACATGAAGGCCGGTATACCATGTTTCTATAGAGTGACATGGCAAAGTAGTGTGATAGGTTTTTATGGTACAACCCGCTCAATCGGCCTTGAGGGAATCCAAGGCTACGAGGAAACTTACGGAGGTCTCTATGACTAACTTGCTAGTCCAAAGGAACGGAATGTCCAATGGAGAGCTTGTATGTCACCGAGAGTTAGTGGGTAAACGATAAACCATTGGAAAACATGGGACTATATTCACGGAGTGGAATATAGTGCCGATATATATATATATATATATATATATATATATATATATATATATAGTGTAAAATAGTATCACAAGAAAAAAGCGACTGATCTAAAGTCATTAATCATGGAATTAACGCCTTATTTAGGGGCGTTTATTTACAAATTGACGGCTTGTTCAGCAGTCGTCCATTCTGTATTTCTATTTTACAGAATTTAGATAATATGGAATTTTAACAAAAACGCGCCCTGGACAGGGGCGTTACTTTTCAATTAGCGCCCTGTTCTGGGGCGTCAATTCAATAAGAGATGACCTGCATCAGGTCGTTATTTCAACATTTTCCAAGATTTCTCATAATAAAATTTCAGGAACAAATTATATAGTGAGGACCAGAAAAATAGCAGGATTCCACTAGGATGATCATGCATTAGATTAGATTCGTGGTTTCATAGATACAGAATTTTAAACGTGGGTAATTATCAATTATATGCAATTGACGACTCCTGGTCAGGGCGTCAAAATAAGAATTAGCGCCCTTGGAAGGGTCGCCTTATTCAAAATTCACCAAAAATATTTGAAAACGTAGTAAAACCATATGCATAAGATCATGGATGAATTTATTTCAGAATCTATACTAGTTTGGGCTACGCTCTTGAAAAAAGCTACCTCTTTGAATTGGTTGACAGACGTGAAGATTGATTGAAGAAGGTGAATGATACTCTGTTTTAATACAAGACAGCAACAGCAGAAAGAAGAAGCAGCCCCTTGCAGAAGCAGAAGAAAGCTTCCTCCTTTCACGGTCGTTTGGCTGCAAGAGGAAGAAGGAAGGTGAAGATCAATCTACGTTCTTCACATGGTAACAGTAACAACTCTTCCCCGTTGCAGTCAACCTGCACAAAAAGGATGAATAGATCGTTTGACAAAGAACCCACGATCTTCTCTTTGACACGAGAGTTGCTACTTACTGTAGACTTCCTACATGAAATAAGATGAAGACGTTAGTCTTCATACTCATACATAACCGAAGGTGAAAGCAAAATAATGAAGAACAACTTACGTTCCTCACGGATGACAGCAGCAATACACAGAACGCCAAACAGCGGTCTGGGTCGAACAGCAGGATATTTATAGGATTTTTAGAACCCTAATGGAGTTAGTGTTGTATTGGAAGTAATGTTTCCTTCATAGAGTCCTTGCCATAATCAATCTCCCTCGTAATTATCCAGAACTTGCCCTGGATAATGTCCTGGGTCGAACGGAACACAAATGGAATTAACGCCTTACGTTAGGGCGTTAATTTAAATTGACTCCCTGGTTAAGGTCATTTCTTATGTAAAACGCGTTGAAGTAAAGGGCGTCTCTTTCAGTTGCCTCTTATTTATTTTCGGCCGTTTGGGAATTGACGCCTTGATATTTGGGCGTCTCTTTTTAATTTCGCGCCTTACATAAGGGCGTTTCTTTTTGAATTAGCGCCTTGAGTCAAGGCGTTATTTACATTTTGGTTTATTATTTACTTCTTTAGGCTCTTATCATTCATTCATTAAATCTTTTAATCTTATTTTGATCAATTGGGGTTTTTATTTCCTTTTATTTTTACCAGGGTTGCTACACCCTCCCCCACTTAAAAGAATTTGGTCCCCAAATTCCATCACATATAAACGTGGAGAGTGTAGAGTACATACCTTTTTAGAACAAGTCTGGGAATCGTTTCCTCATAGATTCCTCGGTCTCCCATGTGGCTTCGTGTTCTGAACATTTATTCCATTGCACCTTAACCATGGGAATAATTTTGTTCCTTAATGTTCGTACCTCGCGATCGAGGATCTTCATGGGCCTTTGCTCATATGTGAGATTCCTTTGAATCACCAGGTCTCCATGATCAATGATATGTGACGGATCATGCACATATTTCTTCAACATTGATATGTGGAATACGTTATGAACTTCGGACAATTGAGGAGGTAAAGCGACGCGGTAGACAACCTCGCCAACTCTTTCTAGTATCTCAAAAGGTCCGATAAACCTTGGTGTAAGCTTACCCCTAACACCAAATCTCCTTATTCCACGTCCAGGTGATATCTTAAGAAATACGTGATCTCCCACTTGGAATTCGAGATCTCTTCTTCGTGTATCAACATAAGCCTTCTGTCTAGACTGAGCAACTTGAAGTCTTTCTCTAATCAACTGAATCTTTTCAGTGGTATCCCTTACCATGTCTGGACCTAATAGTTATTTTTCGCCAACCTCGTCCCAGCACAAAGGCGATCGGCAACTCCTTCCGTATAAAGCTTCGAAAGGTGCCATTTGTATACTTGCCTGATAGTTGTTATTGTATGCAAATTCAACCAAAGGCAAGTGATCATGCCAGCTTCCACCAAAATCAATGATGCAAGCTCTGAGCATATCTTCAACCACTTGATTAGTTCTCTCGGTCTGACCATCCGTTTGAGGATGAAAAGCTGTACTAAAGTTAAGTCTCGTCCCCAGTGAATGGTGTAAACCCTTCCAAAAGTGAGAAGTAAAGCGGGGATCTCTGTCAGACATGATCGAAACAGGTACTCCATGCAACCTGACCATCTCTTTTATGTATAATGCAGCCAGAACATCAACTGACCATCGACTCTTGATTGGCAAGAAGTGAGCTGATTTGGTCAATTGATCAATGATAACCCATATTCTATCATGTCCTCCTTTTGATTAATTTGGTTAAACCCATGATGAAATCCATACCAATATCCTCCCACTTCCTTTTGGGAATATCCAGAGGATGTAGCTTTCCGGCAGGCTTCTGGTGTTCCGCTTTAACTTGTTGGCAGGTGAGACAGCGAGACACAAAGTCCGCGACTTCTCTCTTCATATTAGGCCACCAGAAAGTCCTTTTTAAATCTTGGTACATCTTAGTAGATCATGGATGGATTGTGTACCTTGATCTGTGAGCTTCATCTAAGATCTTCTTCTTTAATTCTGGACAATTCGGTATACAAGTTCTGTCTTGGAATAACAACCTTCCATCTGAAGCTAGTTGGAACTCAGATTGTCCTTCTAGTTTGCCCTTGATTTCCACTAATACCGGGTCATCATCCTGAAGCCCTTGTATTTCTGAAAATAAATCTGGCCGTATGCTTACGTGAGATAGTATAACACTTTTGTTTCCCTTGTCCATGCTTATTTCCAGCTTCGAGAATTGTTCTAGCAATTTCCACTCCTGAATCATATACTTGGCTAATAATGCTCTCGGCTTTCGACTAAGGGCATCAGTTGCAGGATTACCCTTTCCAGGATGATATTGTATAGTAAAGTTGAAGTCTTTGAGATATTCTAGCCAACGCCTTTGCCTCATATTTAATTCCTTTTGAGAGAAGAGGTACTTAAGACTTTTATGGTCGGAGTATACAATGAACTGCACTCCATATAGATAATGTCTCCATATCTTCAGTGTAAATACTACCGCGGCCAATTCTAAGTCATGAACTAAGTAGTTCTCCTGGTGCTTTTTCAATTGGCGAGAAGAGTAGGCTATAACTTTTCCTTGCTGCATTAGGACACATCCTAGGCCAATATCAGATGCATCGGTGTATACCTCGAACTTTTCTCCTTCAATTGGTAGAGCTAAGACTGGGGCAGTAGTTAAGTGATCCTTGAGAGCTTGGAAGCTTCGTTCACAATCCTCGCTCCATTCGTAATGGATCTCTTTGCGAGTTAACCTAGTGAGGGGTACGGCGATCTTGGAGAAATCTTTGATGAATCACCGATAGTAGCCCGCAAGACCCAAGAAACTACGGATCTCGCTAGCATTGGTCGGTCTCTCCCAATTCCTTACAGCTTCAACATTTGATGGATCTATAGATAAACCGTCTTTACATATAACATGCCCCAAGAAAGCTACTTCTCCTAACCAGAACTCACATTTGCTGAGCTTTGCATATAGTTGGTTTGTCCTCAATATCTGTAATGAAATCCTTAAATGCTCCTCATGCTCTTCCTTGGTCTTGGAGTAAATTAATATATCATCAATGAAAACCACCACGAATTGATCTAGATAAGGCCTGAATATACTATTCATTAACTGCATAAAGGCAGCAGAGACATTTGTTAGTCCAAAAGGCATAACAACAAACTCATAATGGCCATACCTACTTCTGAATGCAGTCTTATGAATGTCATCATCCTTGATCCTTAGTTGGTGATATCCTGACCTGAGATCAATCTTTGAAAAATACTTGGATCCAGACATTTAATCAAATAACTCATCGATTCTCGGCAGTGGATACTTGTTCTTGATAGTGAGATGATTCAACTGTCGATAGTCGATGCATAGCCTCATGGATCCATCCTTCTTCTTTACAAATAGCATAGGTGCTCCCCACGGGAAAGTGTTTGGTCTGATAAATCCTTTCTTGAGAAGCTCCATCAATTGCTCCTTTAACTCCTTGAGTTCAGCAGGGGACATTCTATAAGGTGCCTTAGAAACTGGATCAGCACTAGGGACTAAATCGATGGTGAAGGCCACTTCTCTTTGTGGGGGTAATCCAGGCAAATCTTCCGGAAACACATCCGGAAATTCTTGCACAACTGGGATGTCTTCTAGCCTAGTCTCCTTAGTCTCCTTAATGGTGACAAATGCAAGGAAAGATACACATCCTTTCCTTATTAGCTTGCTAGCTCGGAGAGCCGAAATGAGAGGTGACTTGCTCCGACTCTTAGGGCTAGAATAGACTAGTTCTGGAAAGTCCTTGAAAGTAACTTTGCTGTTACGGTAATCCACAGTTGCCTGATACCTAGATAACCAGTCTGCTCCCAATATGACATCATATTCCTTTAGGTCTAAACATATGAGATCGATAGGAATATTTCTTCCTTTTACCAAGACTTCACAGTTTTGATAATGGTGAGTAATATCGGTTTCGTTTCTGAGAGGAGTAGATAAAAATATTTTCATCCATTCCGGTTCCATGGGTAGTGGGTCAGCGAACTTCTTGGAAATAAAAGAGTGTGATGCACCCGTATCAAACAAGACATGTGCAGACTTAGAGCAAACTTTCAGTGTACCTTCTACGAGTCCGCCTTCGTCTTGTTCCGCCTCCTTAATAGCTTGGAGACGAGCATTCTTTGTTACTAGGCGCTTTCCGTCACTGGCTTGATCATTGAGTAGGGGACAGTCGGGAATCCGATTATCACGGCTCCCACAACGGAGACACGCTCCAAGTTTCCTCCAACATTTTTCGGCCTTGTGCCCGACCTTATCACAGTGCTTACATACCACCTTAGAAGGGGTAGTGGTGATGGAGAAAGGTTTGGCCTTTTTGAACTTTTGCTCCTGGGAGGGAGTACCTCCATTGCTTGGCCTCTTCTTGAAATTGGGTTTGAAGGTGCCGGATCTAGTAACATTCTCCCTTTTGTCTTTCCCACGGATCCTATCAGATAGTTCCGTGGCATCTTCTAGTAATTGGGCTCGTCGAACCATCTCCGAATAGACTTGTATGTCCATCGGTGCCAGTTGTGTGATATATTGGGGCCTGAGCCCATTAAGGAATCTTCGAGCCTTCATCTTCTCAGTACTAACTAAGTGTTTAGCGTACCGAGACAGCCTTGAGAACTGCGCTTCATAATCAGCCACCGACAAATATCGTTGCTTAAGTGCGGCGAATTCAACGGCTTTCTTCTCTTGAACTCGATCTGAGAAATATTTATTGTTGAAATGCTCAACAAACTCCTCCCAAGTAACTTGTCCTTGATCTAATGTGGCTTCTACCGACTCCCACCAGTATCGGGCGTCTCTTTCTAGTTGAAATGTGGCTAACAGGACCTTCTCTTGGTCCGAACATTGCATGACTCTAAAAACACGTTCCGTCTCTCGGATCCAGTGCTCGGCATCGTCAGGATCAGTGGATCCCATGAACTTAGGAGGGTTCATGTTCTTGAAACTTTGGTGGAGATTTCCTGCTCCACGATGTGCACCTCCTTGTGCCACTTGTTGAAGTGCCTGGGTCATGCCTTGAAGAGTGCATTGCATGTTGCGCCATTGAGCACGTTCGGCAGCCATTGTCCTATAATTACAATAGCTATATTAGTATGTGATTGCGTTGAAAGGCTTTTAATTCTATATTGACTTTAACCCTTGGTTCTACCCAATCTCACTGGTTAGAGGTTCAGACTTATCCTTGGACTTGGGTTTCCTAGGAATTGAATACCCTAGGCTCTGATACCACAAAAACTGTCATGCCCCGAGCACGGAAGATACCCAGAGATGCGTGACGAGTTTATATCATTCATGTCAATCAGAGGATTAGTGTATTCGACACCAGAAATCAGAGATGCGCAAAAGTAAAGATAACCCAATCCTTTATTTCTTCTTTGACTATAAAGTACTTGATTACAACTTCATTGACCAACTAGACCTTTAAATAAATAAAAAAATACATGGCTTGACTCAAGAAAATATGGAAAAGACTAGATAACACTGGAGAAGCTCTATCTCTTTCACTCTTGACTTTCCCCGTCAGATTGAGTTCCCTCATCGTCGACTTACCTGAAAAGTAGGGAAACACTGAGTGAGCGAACGCTTAGTAGGAAATTATATCTCAAGAGCTAGCAAGGGGTTTAAGTAAATTACATTTTTATGAATGCACTATAGCTATGCATGCTCGCATCAAACGACAAGATAGAGAGTATATCAACAAGATAACAAGGTGAACTATTCATGAACTTTCAAGTAATAGATGTCAGGATGTTCAAGCAAGTAATTTCATCATGTCATATCGAGAACTTGGATATCACGTTTCAAGCAGGCAAGTAAAAAAAATACCCTTTTTCGGGTCACGCAAGTCATGTCATGTCAAGTCGAGTCAAGTACGAGATTTTTGTGGAATGCCCAATCAAGCTAGTCATGCACTTCGGTACAATGCCATACCGTGATCATTACAACTCCCATGGGCACTAGTACTTTTGGGTGCTCCTCCCAGGACCAGATCGGGCCCCATATGCGCAGGCATTGATCATGTATTTTGACATCCACTTTGTGTATAGCCAATAAGGAGTTTCAAGGATAAAGAACTTGTATGAACTTAGAGGTAGATAGCATTTTAAGGATTTGAACATGACAATAATGATGATAATAACGGTGTAATCACGAGTATCGATAAAACTAGGTGGAATTGGTTCCCTAACTTGGGTACCATGACAAGTAAGTGCCCACAAGTAGATGGTCACTCTTTTAATATAGAATTGAGGTCCACAAGAACATCATAATAATGTTTGATATAGAATTGGGGTCCACAAGAACATCACAATAATGGCATGCTTTCCTCGTTCATTAAGATAATTCTCATATCATACACATAGCATAACATGAAGGCCGGTATACCATGTTTCTATAGAGTGACATGGCAAAGTAGTGTGATAGGTTTTTATGGTACAACCCGTTCAATCGGCCTTGAGGGAATCCAAGGCTACGAGGAGACTTACGGAGGTCTCTATGACTAACTTGCTAGTCCAAAGGAACGGAATGTCCAATGGAGAGCTTGTATGTCACCGAGAGTTAGTGGGTAAATGATAAACCATTGGAAAACATGGGACTATATTCACGGAGTGGAATATAGTGCCGATATATATATATATATATATATATATATATATATATATATATATATATATATATATAGTGTAAAATAGTATCACAAGAAAAAAGCGACTGATCTAAAGTCATTAATCATGGAATTAACGCCTTATTTAGGGGCGTTTATTTACAAATTGACGGCTTGTTCAGCAGTCGTCCATTCTGTATTTCTATTTTACAGAATTTAGATAATATGGAATTTTAACAAAAACGCGCCCTGGACAGGGGCGTTACTTTTCAATTAGCGCCCTGTTCTGGGGCGTCAGTTCAATAAGAGATGACCTGCATCAGGTCGTTATTTCAACATTTTCCAAGATTTCTGATAATAAAATTTTAGGAACAAATTATATAGTGAGGACCAGAAAAATAGCAGGATTCCACTAGGATGATCATGCATTAGATTAGATTCGTGGTTTCATAGATACAGAATTTTAAACGTGGGTAATTATCAATTATATGCAATTGACGACTCCTGGTCAGGGCGTCAAAATAAGAATTAGCACCCTTGGAAGGGTCGCCTTATTCAAAATTCACCAAAAACGTTTGAAAACGTAGTAAAACCATATGCATGAGATCGTGGATGAATTTATTTCAGAATCTATACTAGTTTGGGCTACGCTCTTGAGAAAACCTACCTTTTTGAATTGGTTGACAGACGTGAAGATTGATTGAAGAAGGTGAATGATACTCTATTTTAATACAAGACAGCAACAGCAGAAAGAAGAAGCAGCCCCTTGCAGAAGCAGAAGAAAGCTTCCTCCTTTCACGGTCGTTTGGCTGCAAGAGGAAGAAGGAAGGTGAAGATCAATCTACGTTCTTCACATGGTAACAGTAACAACTCTTCCCCGTTGCAGTCAACCTGCAAAAAAGGATGAATAGATCGTTTGACGAAGAACCCATGATCTTCTCTTTGACACGAGAGTTGCTACTTACTGTAGACTTCCTACATGAAATAAGATGAAGACGTTAGTCTTCATACTCATACATAACCGAAGGTGAAAGCAAAATAATGAAGAACAACTTACGTTCCTCACGGATGACAGCAGCAATACACAGAACGCCAAACAGCAGTCTGGGTCGAACAGCAGGATATTTATAGGATTTTTAGAACCCTAATGGAGTTAGTGTTGTATTGGAAGTAATGTTTCCCTCATAGAGTCCTTGCCATAATCAATCCCCCTCGTAGTTATCCAGAACTTGCCCTGGATAATGTCCTGGGTCGAACGGAACACAAATGGAATTAACGCCTTACGTTAGGGCGTTATTTAAAATTGACGCCCTGGTTAAGGTCATTTCTTATGTAAAACGCGTTGAAGTAAAGGGCGTCTCTTTCAGTTGCCTCTTATTTATTTTCGGCCGTTTGGGAATTGACGCCTTGATATTTGGGCGTCTCTTTTTAATTTCGTGCCTTACATAAGGGCGTTTCTTTTTTAATTAGCGCCTTGAGTCAAGGCGTTATTTACATTTTGGTTTATTATTTACTTCTTTAGGCTCATATCATTCATTCATTAAATCTGTTAATCTTATTTTGATCAATTGGGATTTTTATTTCCTTTTATTTTTACCGGGGTTGCTACATGTCAGAACTGACGGAATCCAAATCGGATGCCCGGTTTGAGCTCGGCGCTCAAAAGTTCATTTTCAAAATACACTTACTTTAAATGAACTGCCAAATTTGGTCCGGGGGTCTAAAACATGAAATACCAGTCGGATAGCTGTGCCGATTATTCCAACACGACCTGGGAGATGAAAGTGACTTGTCAGAATTGACGGAATCCAAATCGGATGCCCGGTTTGAGCACGGCGCTCAAATGTTCATTTGCAAAATACACTTAGTTTAAATGAACTGCCAGGTCGGGTCCGAGGGTCTAAAAACTGAAATAGCAGTCGGATGGCCATGCCAATCATTCCAACACGACCTGGGAGATGAAAGGGACTTGTCAGAACTGACGGAATCTAAATCGGATGCCCGCTTTGAGCTCGGCGCTCAAACGTTCATTTTCAAAATACACTTAGTTTAAATGAACTAACAGGTCGAGACCGGGGATCTAAAACATGAAATATCAGTTGGATGGCCATGCCGAACATTCCAACACGACCTGGGAGATGAACGTGACTTGTCAGAACTGACGTAATCCAAATCGGATGCCCGGTTTGAGCTCGGTGCTCAAAATTTCATTTTCAAAATACACTTAGTTTAAATGAACTGTCAAGTCGGGTCCGTGGGTCTAAAACTTGAAATATCGGTCGGATGGCCGTGCCGATCATTCCAACAAGACCTGGGAGATGAAAGTGACTTGTCAGAACTGACGTAATCCAAATCGGATGCCCGGTTTGAGATCGGCGCTCAAAAGTTCATTTTCAAAATACACTTAGCTTAAATGAACTTCCAAGTCGGGTCCGTGGGTCTAAAACTTGAAATATCGGTCGGATGGCCATGCCGTTCATTCCAACACGACCTGAGAGATGAAAGTGACTTGTCAGAACTGACGGAATCTAAATCAGATGCCCGGTTTGAGCTCGGCGCACAAAAGTTCATTTTCAAAATACACTTAGTTTAAATGAACTGCCAAGTCGGGTCCGGGGGTCTAAAACTTGAAATACCGATCGGATGGCAGTGCCGATCATTCCAACATGACCTGGGAGATGAAAGTGACTTCTCAGAACTGACGGAATCCAAATCGGATGCCCGGTTTGAGCTCGGCGCTCAAAAGTTCATTTTCTAAATACACTTTATTTAAATGAACTACCAAGTCGGGTCCGGGGGTCGAAAACTTGAAATACCGGTCGGATGGCCATGCCGATCATTCCAACACGACCTAGGAGATGAAAGCGACTTGTCAGAACTGACGGAATCCAAATCGGATGCGCTGTTTGAGCTCGGCGCTCAAACGTTCATTTTTAAAATACACTTAGTTTAAAAGAACTGCCAGGCTGGGTCCGGGGGTCTAAAACCTGAAATACCGATCGGATGGCCATATCGATCATTCCAACACGACCTAGGAGATGAAAGTGACTTGTCAGAACTGACGGAATCCAAATCGGATGCCCGGTTTGAGCTCGGCGCTCAAAAGTTCATTTTCAAAATACACTTAGTTTAAATGAACTGCCAAGTCGGGTCCGGGGGTCTAAAACTTGAAATACTGGACGGATGGTTGTGCCGATCATTCCAACATGACCTGGAAGATGAAAGTGACTTGTCAGAACTGGCGGAATCCAAATCGGATGCCCGGTTTGAGCACGGCGCTCAAACGTTCATTTTCAAAATACACTTAGTTTAAATGAACTGCCAGGTCGGGTCCGGGGGGTCTAAAACCTGAAATACCACTAGGATGGCTGTGCCGATCATTCCAACATGACCTGGGAGATGAAAGTGACTTGTAAGAACTGACGTAATCCAAATCGGATGCCCGGTTTGAGCTCGGCACTCAAAATTTCATTTTCAAAATACACTTAGTTTAAATGAACTGCCAAGTCGGGTCCGTGGGTCTAAAACTTGAAATATCGGTCGGATGGCCATTCCGATCATTCCAACATGACCTGAGAGATGAAAGTGACTTGTCAGAACTGACGGAATCTAAATCGGATTCCCGGTTAGAGCTCGGCGCTCAAAAGTTCAATTTCAAAATACACTGAGTTTAAATGAACTGCCAAGTCGGGTCCAGGGGTCTAAAACTTGAAATACCGATCGGATGGCAGTGCCGATCATTCCAAGATGACCTGGGAGATGAAAGTGACTTGTCAGAACTCACGGAATCCTAATCGGATGCCCGGTTTGAGCTCGGCGCTCAAAAGTTCATTTTCTAAATTCACTTAGTTTAAATGAACTGCCAAATCGGGTCTGGGGGTCTAAAACCTGAAATACCAGTCAGATGGCCATGCTGATCATTCCAACACGACCTGGGAGATGAATGTGACTTGTCAGAATAGACGGAATCTAAATCGGATGCTCGGTTTGAGTTTGACGCTCAAAAGTTCATTTTCAAAATACACTTAGTTTAAATGAACTGCCAAGTAGGGTCCGGGGGTCTAAATCTTGAAATACTAGTCAGATGGCCGTGCCGATCAATCCAACACGACCTGGGAGATGAAAGTGACTTGTCAGAACTGAAGGAATCCAAATCAGATGTCCAAATTGAGCTCGACGCTCAAACGTTCATTTTCAAAATACACTTAGTTTAAATGAAATGCCAGGTCGAGTCCGGTGGTCTAAAACCTGAAATACCGGTCGGATGGCCGTGTCGATCATTCCAACACGACCTGGGAGATGAAAGTGACTTGTCAGAACTGATGGAATCCAAATCGGATGCCCGGTTTGAGCTCGGCGCTCAAAAGTTCATTTTCTAAATACACTTAGTTTAAATGAACTGCCAAGTCGGGTCCGGGGGTCTAAAACTTCAAATATAGATAGCATTGCAGTGCCGATCATTCCAACATGACCTGGGAGATGAAAGTGACTTGTCAGAACTGACGGAATCCAAATCGGATGCCCGGTTCGAGCTCGGCGCTCAAAAGTTCATTCTCTAAATACACTTTGTTTAAATGAACTGCCAAGTCGGGTCCGGGGGTCTAAAACTTGAAATACCGGTCCGATGGCCGTGCCGATCATTCCAACACAACCTGAGAGATGAAAGTGACTCGTTAGAACTGACGGAATCCAAATCGGATGCCCTGTTTGAGCTCGGCGCTCAAAAGTTCATTTTCAAAATACACTTAGTTTAAATGAACTGCCAGGTCGGGTCCGGGAGTCTAAAACCTGAAATACAGGTCGGATGGCCATGCCAATCATTCCAACATGACCTAGGAGATGAATGTGACTTGTTATAACTGACAGAATCTAAATCGGATGCCCGGTTTGAACTTGGCGCTCAAAAGTTCATTTTCAAAATACACTTAGTTTAAATGAACTACCAAGTCGGGTCCGGGGGTCTAAAACATGAAATACCGATCGGATGGCTGTGCCGATTATTCCAACACGACCTGGGAGATGAAAGTGTTTTGTCAGAATTGACGGAATCCAAATTGGATGCCCGATTTGAGCTCGGCGCTCAAATGTTCATTTTCTAAATACACTTAGTTTAAATGAACTGCCAGGTCTGGTCCGGGGGTCTAAAAACTGAAATACCGGTCGGATGGCCATGCCGATCATTCCAACACGACCTGGGAGATGAAAGTGACTTGTCAGAACTGACGGAATCCAAATCGGATGCCTGATTTCAGCTCGGCGCCCAAACGTCCATTTTCAAAATACACTTAGTTTAAATGAACTGCCAGGTTGGGTCCGGGGGTCTAAACCCTGAACTACCAGTCGGATGGCCATGCCGATCATTCCAACACGACCTAGGAGATGAACGTGACTTGTCAGAACTGACGTAATCCAAATCGGATGCCCGGTTTGAGCTCGGCGCTCAAAATTTCATTTTCAAAATACACTTAGTTTAAATGAACTGCCAAGTCGGGTCCGTGGGTCTAAAACTTGAAATATCGATCGGATGGCCATGCCGATCATTCCAACACGACCTGAGAGATGAAAGTGACTTGTCAGAACTGACGTAATCCAAATCAGATGCCCGGTTTGAGCTCGGCGCTCAAAATTTCATTTTCAAAATACACTTAGTTTAAATGAACTTCCAAGTCGGGTCCGTGGGTCTAAAACTTGAAATATCGATCGGATGGCCATGCCGATCATTCCAACATGACCTGGGAGATGAAAGTGACTTGTCAGAACTGACGGAATCTAAATCAGATGTCCGGTATGAGCTCGGCGCACAAAAGTTCATTTTCAAAATACACTTAGTTTAAATGAACTGCCAAGTCGGGTCCGGGGGTCTAAAACTTGAAATACCGATCGGATGGCAGTGCCGATCATTCCAACATGACCTGGGAGATGAAAGTGACTTGTCAGAACTGACGGAATCCAAATCGGATGCCCGGTCTGAGCTCGGCGCTCAAAAGCTCATTTTGTAAATACACTTTCTTTAAATGAACTGCCAAGTCGGGTCCGGGGGTCTAAAACTTGAAATACCGGTCGGATGGCCGTGCCGATCATTCCAACACGACCTGGGAGATGAAAGTGACTTGTCAGAACTGATGGAATCCAAATCGGATGCCCAGTTTGAGCTCGGCGCTCAAGCGTTAATTTTCAAAATACACTTAGTTTAAATGAACTGCCAGGCCGGGTCCGGGGGTCTAAAACCTAAAATACCGGTCGGATGGCCATGCTGATCATTCCAACATGACCTAGGAGATGAAAGTGACTTATCAGAACTGACGGAATCCAAATCGGATGCACGGTTTGAGCTCGGCGCTCAAAAGTTCCTTTTCAAAATACACTTAGTTTAAATGAACTGCCAAGTCGGGTCCGGGGGTCTAAAACTTGAAATACCGGTCAAATGGCTGTGCCGATATTCCAACACGACCTGGGAGATTAAAGTGACTTGTCAGAATTGACAGAATCCAAATCGGATGTCCGGTTTGAGCACGGTGCTCAAATGTTCATTTTCAAAATACACTTAGTTTAAATGAACTGCCAGGTCGGGTCCGAGGGTCTAAAAACTGAAATACCGGTCGAATGGCCATGCCAATCGTTCCAACACGACCTGGGAGATGAAAATGACTTGTCAGATCTGACGGAATCCAAATCGGATGCCCGGTTTGAGCTCGGAGCTCAAACGTTCATTTTCAAAATACACTTAGTTTAAATGAACTGCCAGGTCGGGTCCGGGGGTCTAAAACCTGAAATACCAGTCGGATGGCTATGCCGATCATTCCAACACGACCTGGGAGATGAACGTGACTTGTCAAAACTGACGTAATCCAAATCGGATGCCCGGTTTGAGCTCGGCGCTCAAAATTTCATTTTCAAAATACACTTAGTTTAAATGAACTGCCAAGTCGGGTCCGTGGGTCTAAAACTTGAAATATCGATCGGATGGCCGTGCCGATCATTCCAACACGACCTGTGTGGTGACCCAAGGATCCGAGTACCGGAAAGGAACCGGCGCGTCTCAAATCTCGGTCCGCCAACCCACGAGCCCGAAGACTCGGAAGGGTAGAAAGGAGTGGTGTGGGGGTACAAGAGAAGTTGCAACGACCACAGAGATAGCACAATAATCTAAAATAAAATGTACAGAATAATATAAATAAATAAACTGCTACAAGGTCCACATTGTTCACATGTCCAAAAGAAGGTACAGTCAACAAGAAAGAAAAGTACAACTACACGGGGCATCCCCCGGCTCTGGCAGACTGGCGACTAACCCTGGCTAGAAGAACCACGCTGAAACTCGGCCGCGCCTCCCGTCGATCCCGCCTCACCTGAAGAGCAGGGGTGAGCCTCATCTCATTGGCCCAGTAGGGATCCCGTGAATCCCCACCTCGCACGGAAAACAAGAAAGAAGAAGACAACCCTACCAAACAAGAGTACGGTAGAACCGACAAGCTAAAGTAAATAAACGGAAAAAGCCATCTACTCTAACAGTACCGTATTGCGGAACCTCGGTCCAACAAAATACGAGTCCACACCTGCCAGTGAATAGGAGCACCACTCACTAGAAGAACGACCGGATGCGTCCCCTGACGTCTTATACCACGTCACAAGTGTCTAGCTACTACGCCCCTGGCGTGAGACTCAGACACACTCAGTAACCAGAAGTAACCGCAAAACAAGGACTAGCTGAGGTCACGCTCGTCAGCGCGGGTCCGAACCCTCAGCCTCGTGTGCACACTCAGACCGTACGCCCTAGGCCTATCCTCTAGCTGGTATTTCCCCCTAAACCCGGACTCGGAAGTACGCGGGGGCCCTGCGGTAACCAGCCTACTCACCGCCTCTCTCGGGTATGCCGCTCAGCCACTCCCAGGCGAGCCAGCACACGCGTGCCGTGGGAAAGCTACGACTAGTGGTAGGGTCACTGGAAGTCAGGACTAATCCACGGAAACCACCGACCAAACACTAGCACAGACTCTTGATGACCAGACAATAGGTACGGATGCCGGGGACACGCATGAGGTCCAACCGTCCCTCAAGTCACGCGGCACCCCTACCGAGGTAACTGATTCTTCGGGAACCCCGGGCGCCCCTGCGGCTCTCACTGGGTGCCCACGGCATCCCTAGGGCCACACGCCACAACCGGGTCCATAACTCACCCAACCGGAGGTCACGCTACCCGCAAGAACACGGTTCGGGGGAGGGGGATGGTCGCGCTAGGTACCCCTAGCGCGACACCGAAGAACCCGCTAGCTAAGGCTAGCGCGATCTTCCATGTCGTGCTGCCCAAAGCTAGCGCGTTCACACCTGAACGCGCTGATCTTGGATAGCGCGATCTGGAGATCGCGCTACTAGAACCAGGCGCGTTCCCCACCGCCTTACTGTTCGTCTTCTCAGACGGACACGCTCGGACGACACGGCGCGTTCATCAAGAACGCGTCACTGGACTATAGCGCGACAACGGGCCGAGCCCGGTTCGCGAAATACGCCCAGAAAATGCAAAACCACGCCCATTCACCACCCTTGGTGAAGGGAAAACAATGGGGGATCACCCCACAACGCCCTAGCATGCATCTAGAGCCCCCAAATCGATCAAAAACTCCACGAATCGACGGATTCGGCGCTCAAACCCCAAGCATGAAAATGACCCTCCCGGCATGGATTTAACCCCACTCGGCCTCTCCATGGCCTAGAAATCACGGGGAATGCTATGAAGAGGGCAAGGATCCGTCCCCCTACCTCAAGGAAGCTCGAAATCCACCGAATCACCGCCAAAATCAAGGATGAAGCTTTTACTCCCACAAACGCCCCGCCTCTCGCCGCGAAAAGCATGCCACCGGGACCGCCTCGCCGCCGCCGCCGCTGCCACGCCGTTGCCGGAGTGAGAGGGGCCGCATCTCGGTCGCCCGGGGAGAAGAAGATCGGCCGCGGGGGAGGGGGAGCTCTCACGGTTGAAGGAAGGAGGAAGAAGAAGAAAAGAAAAAGGTAAAAAGAAAAGAAAAAGAATTGATATATATAGAAAATCCAAAAAATCAGAAAAATCCCGAAAAATAGAAAAATATACCTCCTCGACCGTCTCGACCTGCTGATCGCTACGGCACCACTCGTGGGTTGGTGAACGACCCAGTTCACCCGCTACAGGGTTCCGAAGGATTCACCGAAACCCGTACGCGGAAATTGGAAAACACGCACGGAAAAGTCGCGGACACACTCCGAGCCTCCAAAACGACTCCGGATCGCGCCGATCCGAACATGAAAGATGTCCGAAATGAAATTTCGGACACAACAGAGTCAGACACTCCGAGAAACGAAATTCGAGACCCATGAAGAAGGATCCGGAAGGTCCGGGACATTACAGCCCTCCCCCCTTAAACGAATTTCATCCTCGAAATTCAAGGACAAGGCACAAGAACGGGGGAAGACTCACATAAACAAAAAAGGATACAGCTCCCGCATCTCATCCTCGCGCTCCCAAGATGCTTCGCCGCCAGAATGACGCTGCCAGACCACCTTAACCAGAGGAATAACCTTATTCCGCAGGCGCTGCTCCCGCCGATCCTCAATGCGAACAGGAAACTCTGGAAGGGATAGATCTGGGGTCACCTCAGACCAAATGGCATCCTCGAGAACATGAGAATCATCGGGCATGTACTTCCGAAGCATCGACACGTGGAACACATCATGCCCGGCGGAAAGCTCCGGAGGTAGCTGCAACCGATAAGCAACTTCCCCAATACGCTCAACGATGGGAAAGGGACCAACGTAGCGGGGACTCAACTTCCCACGCCTACCGAAGCGCATCATGCCCTTCATGGGAGACACTCTCAAGAAAACTCGATCTCCCACAGCAAAGCTGAGAGGTCGCCTCCTCCGATCGGCATAACTCTTCTGCTGGCTCTGAGCTGCCAACATCTTCTGCCGAACGAGTTGCACCACCTCAACACACTGTTGCACCAAATCTGGTCCGGTCAAGGCATGCCCGCCCACCTCGAACCAATCAAGCGGAGTCCGACAAGGTCGCCCATACAATGCCTCATAGGGAGCCATACCGATGCTCGAATGATAGCTGTTGTTGTAGGCAAACTCCACTAATGGCAGATGGTGGGTCCAACTCCCCTGCCATTCCAAGCAACACGCTCGCAACATGTCCTCTAAAGTTTGGATGGTCCACTCAGACTGACCATCCGACTGAGGATGATAGGCCGAGCTGAATGCCAACTCAGTGCCTAGAGCCTTCTGGAAGCTCCTCCAGAATCCAGAAGTAAAACGGGGATCACGATCCGATACAATGGAGATAGGGACTCCATGCAACGGGACTATCCACTCCACGTACAGACGAGCCAAACGCTGCATGCTCCAACTGACCTTGACCGGCAGCAACCGTGCCGTCTTCGTCAGTCTATCCACTAGCAACCAGAAACTATCCTCCCCACTGGACGTCCTCGGCAATCCAACCACGAAATCAGTGGTCACGTGGTCCCACTTCCACGCAGGAATGTCCAAGGGCTGAAGAGTGCCTCCTGGTCGCTGGTGCTCAGCCTTCACCTGCTGACAGGTCAAACACCTGGCCACAAACTCTGCAACATCTCTCTTCATGCCAGGCCACCAAAACTGCCTCTTCAGGTTCTGGTACATCTTGGCCGATCCGGGGTGCACGGCATACCGACTCCCATGAGCCTCACGCAATACGTTACGCCGCACCTGCCCCTCGGCTGGCACATACAACCTACCTCTGAACCTCACGGCTCCATCCTCGCCAAGCTCCACCTCGGCCATCGACAAAATACGGGGTAGCTCGGGGTCCGCTCGCTGAGCCTCAGTCACCTGTCGACGCACCGCGGGCGTGACAGTCAGACTCGCAAGGACAGCAGAACCCTGGTCCTGCGGGACCTTGAGCCTAAAAGTCATGGCCGGAACCTGCTCCCAAAGCTTCCAGTTCCTCAACAACATCAGACTGACCGTCACTCTTCTACTCAGAGCATCAGCCACGACATTCATCCTGCCAGGCTGATAAGACAGAGTAACGTCATAATCCTTCATGTACTCCATCCATCTCCTCTGCCTGAGGTTAAGGTCCTTCTTGTTAGGGTGCTAGGCCCAGATACAGAGGGGGGGGGGGTGAATGTAACCCTCTAGAAAATATAGCCCAAATTAAAACATTAAAGCTCAGATATACGGAATAAGACTAATGAGCTTTCCAAGATGAAATGATAAGGCAACACATGGACAAACAGTTGGACTGCAACAATGCAGCCACCTGATCAACCAGAAACGAAGGCAGAGCTAAACAACGCAAACACACTAAGCAGAATATAATGCTCAAAAATTAACTCTCTAGATAATGCAACTAGCCAAGCATGCGCAACCTGTGAATGGGAGGTAGAAGATATGGAGCTAACGCAAGGCAAACCACTGCACAAATAGTTTTAAGGTGGTTCGGTCCTTCAGACCTACATCCACCCCTCACTCCCAACCGGAGTGAGGCTTCACTAGCCAAAGCTAGAACCAAGCAGACTCAGTCTGCAACAGGTGCTGACACACAGCTTGACCTGGGGAATAAATTCCCCTCTTCCTCCCAATCGGAGGGAGACCCCAAGTGACTCCCAGTCACTTGGAAACCAGAGACGCAAAGTCTCTCTTCCTCCAGACCAAGAGGGAACCAACCAGTGACTTCCAGTCACTAGCAAACCAGAGGTCGAAGACCTCTCTTCCTCCAACCGGAGGGACCCCTGGACTTGCAACCCGCAAGCCCAGAACTGGAGACAAGTCTCCCTTCCTCCAACCGGAGGGAACCCACAAGTAGCTCCCAGCTACTTGCAACCGGAGATCTGATCTCCCTTCTCCTGATCCACAGGAGGAACCCGACCTCACTACTGAGAATCGGAAGAACAAGGATAACCAAACAAAAAGGGAAAAAATAGAAACACGAAATGAAAATAACTTCAGCAAACAGAACGCTGAAAAATGAAATGCATAATGTGGCTCTCAACGGAGCTGACTGGCCTGGATCTGATCCACGGTCCAGTAGACAGATCTTCAGGTAAGCTTCTCTTCCTCTTCTCTTCTCTCTCACTTTCTTTTTCTCTTAACCCTCACGAGCTCTCTAACTCTCTCTTTTTCTTCTTTTCCTTCTGCTCTTCTTCTCTTTCTTTTCTTCTTCTTTCGCAGGCTCTCTCTGTCTCTTCTCTTCTCTTCTTCTTCTGCTTTCTACTGCAGCTCTTTTCTTCTTCTGCTCTTTCACTCTCTCGATCTCTTTTTCTCTATTCTCTTCGGCTCACGCTCTCTGCTATTCTCTCTTCTTCTCTTTCTCTTCCTCTTTTCTTTTTCTGGATCGAAGGACTTTTTGCTCTCCAGGCTTCTTCTTCGATGCCCTTCATCTGTTGGATGAAGGCTTCCTTTTATAAGCAGCAGCCAGCAGGAGGGCAGCACTGGGCGCGTGTGCCTTCCTCATTTCTCGCCCAGAACTTGTGGCCATGTGTCAGTCTCTCAGCCAGCTTCAGCACACATGTCACAATCCTGTCTGCCCTTCCAGCCTCGAATCACGTGCCTCCCATTCATTGAGGAATATTCTTTCTCGGACCACCTTCTTCTTTTTGTTTTTCTTCTTCTCCTGCAAAGAATTAAAACGATTAAAACTCAGGGCCACAAAAACTAAAACTGCACGAGGTGTGTAGGAACAACAATAGGTGCACTATACTGAGAACGACACGAGGTACGGAGAAGGAAATAACACGGAGTAAAAATGATAGAAACACGCGATCAAAGGAACCTTGGACAAAGATAGAAAGAAATAACACGAGGACATAAACTCAAGAATAACACGAAGACACGAATACAAAAGCAACACGAAGACACGAATACAAAAACAACACGACATAACAAACAGCAAAGAGAACGGCACGAGGTGAAACGACACTTTACTTAAAAGACTTGAATACACACGAAAACAACTCAAGTACTAAGTTGCTCGAACGTACGAACGACTCGAAGACGAGGACGACACGGGCTGACAACAACTCGAAGACGAAAATAGAAACCGACACGAAGTGTGGTTACAAAACAAGAAAGACACGAGGTCTAGGAAAAGTTATATGAAGACAGAAGACAAACACGGCTATCACGACACGTGATGAAGTAGTGAAACCAAGAAAAAAATGACTCGAGGAACAACAGTAAGTGACACGAAAACACAAGAGCAAACATAAAGGATGACTCGAGATGAGCAACTAAATACTGAGGAAACGACACGAGGTTCACAGGGAAACGACTCGAAGTTCATCAGAACAATTCGAGCTGCTTCAGTAAACAACACGATGACAATCAACAAACATAGTTGGAACAACACGACGTACAAAAAGGACAACACGAAGTGTAGTAAACACAAACAACACGAAGTATGAACGGAATAGTACGGACATACAAGGTACTACCTCATAGCAGTTTTCCTGTTAATCATGGAAATTTCAAATGCATAACATTACGCAAGATATCTGATTTAAAATGAGAATACTTAACATAGTGATGCTCATCATCAAAACACTAGGGAAGTCACAAACAAGAAAGTTGTGAACAACAAGGCATGTTGTACAGACTTTAAACAATATGCATCAGACAACTGTGTATGGACTTGAAGACCCTTAGCCAATGTATAGACTTCAGGTGGAGACCAATGTGTAGACTTCTCGTGAAACCCCAATGTGCAGACTTGACGCTGTACAGACTTTCCAAAGAGAACGTAACGCTGTACAGACTTGAACTGAAGACCAATGTATGGACTTCAAAACAGATGCTAAGACCAAGAGGAGTGTATAGACTTTCACGATGTATGGACTTGGTCTCAAGAAATGTAAGCGATGTACACACTTAGTCAATGTGTAGACTTTGCCTTAGACGCTAAGTGAGACGCAAAAGTCTGTATAGACTTGAAGAACCTGAAACAAAGTGCATACTCACAGCGTTGACGCTGCAGACTTGAGACTTGAGAATGCTCATAGCGTTGACGCTGCAAGAGACGTAGGCTGTACAGACTTAGCGTAAGACAATGCATGAACATATCAGCAGAGAAGCAATGCACAGAACAGAAATCAAGCACAAGCCAATATATCACAGCATGACTCAAGCATACACATGCATTCTTCACAATTCAGACATGGCACACTTATGCAATCTCCCACAGAAAAGGTCAGACAAATTCAAGACAATGTGGTGACTCATTCATGTTGCTATCATTAAAACATCACATCATCAACAAAGCACAAGGGGCACAACACTTCTGCGTAAACACATACCTCAAACTCTGATGGTCAGTGAAAAGCTCAAACCTCTCGCCGTACAAATAATGCCTCCAGATCTTCAGAGCGAAGATCACCGCTGCCAACTCAAGATCATGAGCAGGGTAGTTCACCTCATGTGGCTTCAACTGCCGCGACGCATACGCCACAACTCTCCCATGCTGCATCAACACAGCACCGAGGCCTACCCCGGAAGCATCTGTACACACCACAAAACCACCCGAGCCAGATGGCAACACCAAAACCAGAGCAGTGGTAAGCAATCTCTTCAGCTTCATGAAGCTCCGCTCACACTCCTCCGTCCAGATGAATGGCACCTCTTTCCGCGTAAGCCTGGTCATCGGGGCCGCAATACGAGAGAAATCCTGAATAAACCTCCGATAATAACCTGCGAGCCCCAAGAAACTCCGAATCTCCGTGACAGAACTCGGCCTCGGCCACTGCACCACCGCCTCGACCTTGGCCGGGTCCACGGAAACACCATCACCAGAAATAACATGCCCCAAAAAGTGCACCTCTCGGAGCCAGAACTCGCACTTGCTGTACTTGGCATACAACTGGTGATCACGCAGGGTCTGCAATACCGCTCTCAAATACTGCACATGCTCCTCAGCAGACTGCGAATACACAAGGATATCATCCACAAACACGACCACAAACTGGTCAAAGTACGGACGAAACACCCTATGCATCAAATCCATGAATGCTGCGGGGGCATTGGTGAGCCCGAACGGCATTATCAAGAACTCATAATGCCCATACCTCGACCGAAACGTCGTCTTCTTCAAGTCCGACTCTCGGATCCGCAGCTGGTAATAACCCGATCTCAAATCGATCCTCGAAAACACATGGGTCGACTGAAGCTGATCGAACAAGTCATCAATCCGCGGTAACGAATACTTGTTCTTAACAGTCACCTGGTTCAACTGACGGTAGTCGTTGCACAGTCTCAAACTACCATCCTTCTTCTTCACAAACAACACCAGTGCACCCCACGGGGAATAACTAGGACGAATATACCCCTTGGCCAGCAACTCCTATAACAGCGCCTTCAGCTCTCGCAACTCGGTAGGCGCCATCTGATAAGGGGCCTTCGACATAGGCGCCGTACCTGGCACCACCTCAACCACGAAATCAATCTCTCGTTTCGGTGGCAACCCTAGCAACTCCTCAGGAAAAATGTCGGGGAACTCGCACACGACAGGGACATCCTCTACCTCAGGACCCTGCTGCTCGACCAAAACCACGGATGCGAGAAAGCCCTGACAACCTGCATCAAGCAAACGATGCGCACGGATAGCCGAAATAAGCAAGCGGGAAGAGGAAGACCGAATACCTTGGAAATAGAAGGTGGGACCACGAAGCTGTCGGAAGTAGACCTTCTTCGAGCCGCAATCCACCAAGGCATGATGAACCTCAAGCCAATCCATGCCCAAAATCACATCAAAGTCCTGAAGCGGTAACGCGTAGAGTCTAGCCGGCAAGTTCCGCCCTTCCACCCACACAGGTACCTTCTCAAAGCAGTACGGGGTGACCATGAAGTCGCCGGTAGGCAACTCTACCGCCAAGTCACAGGACACCTCGGTCACTGGGTCCTCCACGCTCTGAGTAAAATCTTCCGAGATGAACGAATGGGAAGCACCTGAATCAAACAAAAGACGAGCCGCACAACCCAAGATCGAAAGAGTACCTTCCACCAAATGCGATGCCTCAGCCTCCGCCCTGGTCAGGTGAGTCACTCTGTCTCGGGATCTCTGCCTCCCCACAGTAGCTGACCGTGACAACTAAGGAAACTGTCCCTGCTGATGGTACTACTGCGGCTGTGCTGATGACTGCTGGGGCCGAAACTGCTGCTGCTGCTGAAACTCGTGCGGCTGGCGTGGTCTCTGCGGACAGTCACGTGCCATGTGCCCTGGCTGGTCGCACCTGAGGCAAATCACGGGCGCCAAACACGGTCTGCCTGGATGAGAACCACCGCACTTGGGACAACCGCCCGAGCACCTGACACCGAACCCTGACGCTGCAAAGCCACGGACTGCAGATCATTGGCCGACGACTCCTGCTGTGACTGCCCCTTCTAACCCCGGCGTCTCCCGCCAAGGCCCGCCTCCTTGAGTAACTTCTTGAGCCTCGAGCCAAAGGATGAAGACTCTGGCACAAGAGCCACAGACTGCGTCGCCACTGAACCACCTCCCGAGAGCTGGACGGTACTCTACTGCTGCACTACTGACGGCTGGCCAAAACCTGCCTGCACTTGACTAGCACTGCCCTGCCCTCGAACCTTCTGCAAATCTCTCTCCAGTGCCGATGCTGCCTTGCACGCCGCATCCAAAGTGGTCAATCCTGACGCAAGAAGATGATGCCTCAACTCCAGCCTCAAACCACCCACAAACTGATCGGTCCTGACCTCCTCATCTGCCACGATATGAGGAGCATAACGGCCCAACTCGATAAACCTGGCACGGTACTGCATCACTGTCATGTCACCCTGAGTCAACTCCATAAACTCATGCAACCTCTGCGACCTGACAAAAGACGGGCAGAAGGCACGCTCGAAAGCCGTGACGAACTCCTGCCAAGTAATCTATCGAAGAGGACGAGATCAGAACGCTGAACCCCACTCTGACGTCCACCAAGTACGGGCCGATCCCTGAAGACGATGAGTAGCCACCGCCACCTGCTCCTCCTCGGGACACTCCATCGCACTGAAAATCCGCTGAACATCATCCAGCCACTCTCTGGCTACCTCGGGATCTGGCTGCCCACTGAAAGAAGGAGGCTGAAACAGCAAAAACTCCTTCAGTACATGACCATGACCACCACGAGCCCAGTCCTCACCAGCATCGCCACCCTGCTACTGATGATCTCCCTGCTGCTGACCTCCCTGCTGCCGCTGAAACACATACTCAAACATGCCTCGGAAGAAGTTGTCCATCCCTGGAGCTCTCGCATCTCTAGATACACCCTCGAAAACTGAAGCCCTGCTCTGCTCCTCTGGACCACCACTAGACTCTCCCTACTGGACACGAGTCCTCCTCCGTGGCGCCATAACACACCTAGCATCAAAGAAAAGCAACCGGAAATCAATAAAACACACGACCCTAAGCCAGTCGCCGACTGTACAGGACATTCATGGACCTTCTGGACCACTGCAATTCGTTCCAAGTTCCGATGCATCTCCACAACCTACGCTCTGATACCAGCTGTGACGACCCGAGGATCTGAGTATCGGAAAGGAACTGGCGCGTCTCGAATCTCGGTCCGCCAACCCACGAGCCCGAAGACTCGGAAGGGTAGAAAGGAGTGGTGTGGGGATACAAGTGAAGTTGCAACGACCACAGAGATAGCACAATAATCTAAAATAAAATGCACAGAATAATATAAATAAATAAACTGCTACAAGGTCCACAGTGTTCACATGTCCAAAAGAAGGTACAGTCAATAAGAAAGAAAAGTACAACTACAAGGGGCATCCCCCGGAGTACAACTACACGGGGCATCCGCCGGCTCTGGCAGACTGGCGACTAACCCTAGCTAGAAGAACCACGCTGAAACTCGGCCGCGCCTCCCGTCGATCCCGTCTCACCTGAAGAGTAGGGGTGAGCCTCATCTCATTGGCCCAGTAGGGATCCCGTGAATCCCCACCTCGCACGGAAAACGAGAAAGAAGAAGACAACCCTACCAAACAAGAGTACGGTAGAATCGACAAGCTAAGGTAAATAAACGGAAAAAGCCATCTACTCTAACAGTACCGCACTGCGGAACCTCGGTCCAACAAAACACGAGTCCACACCTGCCAGTGAACAGGAGCACCACCCACTAGAAGAACGACCGGATGCGTCCCCTGATGTCTTATACCGCGTCACAAGTGTCTAGCTACTACGCCCCTGGCGTGAGACTCAGACACACTCAGTAACCAGAAGTAACCGCAAAACAAGGACTAGCTGAGGTCACGCTCGTCAGCGCGGGTCCGAACCCTCAGCCTCGTGTGCACACTCAGACCGTACGCCCTAGGCCTGTCCTCTAGCTGGTATTTCCCCTAAACTCGGACTCGAAACTACGCGGGGGCCCTGCGGTAACCAGCCTACTCACCGCCTCTCTCGGGTATGCCGCTCATCCACTCCCAGGCGAGCCAGCACACGCGTGCCGTGGGAAAGCTACGACTAGTGGTAGGGTCACTGGAAGTAAGGACTAATCCACGGAAACCACCGACCAAACACTAGCACAGACTCTCGATGACCAGACAATAGGTACGGATGCCGGGGACACGCATGAGGTCCAACCGTCCCTCAAGTCACGCGGCACCCCTACCGAGGTAACTGATTCTCCGGGAACCCCGGGCGCCCCTGCGGCTCTCACTGGGTGCCCACGGCATCCCTAGGGCCACACGCCACAACCGGGTCCATAACTCACCCAACCGGAGGTCACGCTACCCGCAAGAACACGGTTCGGGGGAGGGGGATGGTCGCGCTAGGTACCCCTAGCGCGACACCGAAGAACCCGCTAGCTAAGGCTAGCGCGATCTTCCATGTCACGCTGCCCAAAGCTAGTGCGTTCACACTTGAACGCGCTGGTCTTGGATAGCGTGATCTGGAGATCGCGCTACTAGAACCAGGCGCATTCCCCACCGCCTTACTGTTCGTCTTCTCAGACGGACACGCTCGGACGACACGGCGCGTTCATCAAGAACGCGCCACTGGACTATAGCGCGACAACGGGCCGAGCCCGGTTCGCGAAATACGCCCAGAAAATGCAAAACCACGCCCATTCACCACCCTTGGTGAAGGGAAAATAACGGGGGATCACCCCACAACGCCCTAGCATGCATCTAGAGCCCCCAAATCGATCAAAAACTCCACGAATCGACGGATCCGGCGCTAAAACCCCAAGCATGAAAATGACCCTCCCGGCATGGATTTAACCCCACTCGGCCTCTCCACGGCCTAGAAATCACGGGGAATGCTATGAAGAGGGCAAGGATCCGTCCCCCTACCTAAAGGAAGCTCGAAATCCACCGAATCACCGTCGAAATCAAGGATGAAGCTTTTACTCCCACAAACGCCCCGCCTCTCGCCGCGAAAAGCACGCCACCGGGACCGCCTCGCCGCCGCCGCCGCTGCCACGTCGTTGCCGGAGTGAGAGGGGCTGCGTCTCGGTCGCCTGGGGAGAAGAAGATCGGCCGCGGGGGAGGGGGAGCTCTCACGGTTGAAGGAAGGAGGAAGAAGAAGAAAAGAAAAAGGTAAAAAGAAAAGAAAAAGAATTGATATATATAGAAAATCCGGAAAATGGGAAAAATCCTGAAAAATAGAAAAATACAACTCCTCGACCGTCTCGACGCGCTGATCGCAACGGCACCACTCGCGGGTTGGTGAACGACCCAGTTCACCCGCTACAGGGTTCTGAAGGATTCACCGAAACCCGTACGTGGAAATCGGAAAACACGCACGGAAAAGCCGTGGACACACTCCGGGCCTCCGAAATGACTCCGGATCGCGCCGATCCGAACACGAAAGATGTCCGAAATAAAATTTCGGACACAACAGAGTCAGACACTCCGAGAAACTAAATCCGGGACCCACGAAGAAGGATCCGGAAGGTCCGGGACATTACAACCTGGGAGATGAAAGTGACTTGTCAGAACTGACGTAATCCAAATCGGATGCCCGGTTTGAGCTCGGCACTCAAAATTTCATTTTCAAAATACACTTAGTTTAAATGAACTTCCAAGTCGGGTCCGGGGGTCTAAAACTTGAAATATCAGTCGGATGGCCATGCCGATCATTCCAACATGACTTGGGAGATGAAAGTGACTTGTCAGAACTGACGGAATCTAAATCAGATGCCCGGTTTGAGCTCGGCGCACAAAAGTTCATTTTCAAAATACACTTAGTTTAAATGAACTGCCAAGTCGGGTCCGGGGGTCTAAAATTTGAAATACCGATCGGATGGCAGTGCCGATCATTCCAACATGACCTGGGAGATAAAAGTGACTTGTCAGAACTTACGGAATCCAAATCGGATGCCCGATTTGAGCTCGGCGCTCAAACGTTCATTTTTAAAATACACTTAGTTTAAATGAACTGCCAGGCCAGGTCCGGGGGTCTAAAACTTGAAATACCGGTCGGATGGCCATGCCGATCATTCCAACACGACCTAGGAGATGAAAGTGACTTGTCAGAACTGACGGAATCCAAATCGGATGCCCGGTTTGAGCTCGGCGCTCAAAAGTTTATTTTCAAAATACACTTAGTTTAAATGAACTGCCAAGTCGGGTCCGGGGGTCTAAAACTTGAAATATCGGACAGATGGCTATGCCGATCATTCCAACACGACCTGGGAGATGAAAGTGACTTGTCAGAACTGACGGAATCTAAATCGGATGCCCGGTTTGAGCACGGCGCTCAAACGTTCATTTTCAAAATACACTTAGTTTAAATGAACTGCCAGGTCGGGTCCGGGGGTCTAAAACCTGAAATACCAGTCATATGGCTATGCCGATCATTCCAACATGACCTGCGACATGAAAGTGACTTGTCAGAACTGACGTAATCCAAATCGGATGCCCGGTTTGAGCTCGGCGCTCAAAATTTCAATTTCAAAATACACTTAGTTTAAATGAACTGCCAAGTCGGGTCCGTGGGTCTAAAACTTGAAATATCGGTCGAATGGCCATTCCGATCATTCTAACATGACCTGGGAGATGAAAGTGACTTGTCAGAACTGACGGAATCTAAATCGGATGCCCGGTTAGAGCTCGGCGCTCAAAAGTTCATTTTTAAAATACACTTAGTTTAAATGAACTGCCAAGTCGGGTCCAGGGGTATAAAACTTGAAATACCGATCGGATGGCAGTGCTGATCGTTCCAACATGACCTGGGAGATGAAAGTGACTTGTCAGAACTCACGGAATCCAAATCGGATGCCCGGTTTGAGCTCGGCGCTCAGAAGTTCATTTTCTAAATACACTTAGTTTAAATGAACTGCCAAATCGGGTCTGGGGGTCTAAAACCTGAAATACCGGTAGTATGGCCATGCTGATCATTCCAACACGACCTGGGAGATGAAAGTGACTTGTCAGAACTGACGGAATCTAAATCGGATGCCCGGTTTGAGTTCGGCGCTCAAAAGTTCATTTTCAAAATACACTTAGTTTAAATGAACTGCCAAGTAGGGTCCGGGGGTCTAAAACTTGAAATACCGGTCAGATGGCCATGCCAATCATTCCAACACGACCTAGGAGATGAAAGTGACTTATCAGAACTGAAGGAATCCAAATCAGATGTCCAGTTTGAGCTCGACGCTCAAACGTTCATTTTCAAAATACACTTAGTTTAAATGAACTGCCAGGTCGGGTCCGGTGGTCTAAAACTTGAAATACCGGTCGGATGGCCATGCCGATCATTCCAACACGACCTGGGAGATGAAAGTGACTTGTCAGAACTGACAGAATCCAAATCGGATGCCCGGTTTGAGCTCGGCGCTCAAAAGTTCATTTTCAAAATACACTTAGTTTAAATGAACTGCCAAGTCGGGTCCGGGGGTCTAAAACTTGAAATACCAGACGGATGGCCGTGCCGATCATTCCAACGCGACCTGGGAGATGAAAGTGACTTATCAGAACTGACGGAATCCAAATCGGATGCCCAGTTTGAGCTCGGCGCTCAAAAGTTCATTTTCAAAACACACTTAGTTTAAATGAACTGCCAGGTCGGGTCCGGGAGTCTAAAACCTGAAATACTGGTCGGATGGCCATGCCAATCATTCCAGCATGACTTAGGAGATGAATGTGACTTGTCAGAACTGACAGAATCCAAATCGGATGCCCGGTTTGAACTCAGCGCTCAAAACTTCATTTTCAAAATACACTTAGTTTAAATGAACTGCCAAGTCGGGTCCGGGGGTCTAAAACATGAAATACAGGTCAGATGGCTGTGTTGATTATTCCAACACGACTTGGGAGATGAATGTGCTTTGTCAGAATTGACGGAATCCAAATCGGATGCCCGGTTCGAGCTCGGCGCTTAAATGTTCATTTTCAAAATACACTTAGTTTAAATGAACTGCCAGGTCAGGTCCGGGGGTCTAAAAACTGAAATACCGGTCGGATGGCCATGCCAATCATTCCAACATGACCTGAGAGATGAAAGTGACTTGTCAGAACTGACGGAATCCAAATCGGATGCCCGGTTTGAGCTCGGCGCCCAAACGTTCATTTTCAAAATACACTTAGTTTAAATGAACTGCCAGGTCGGGTCCGGGGGTCTAAAACCTGAACTACTAGTCGGATGGCCATGCCGATCATTCCAACACGACCTGGGAGATGAACGTGACTTGTCAGAACTGACGTAATCCAAATCGGATGCCCGGTTTGAGCTCGGCGCTCAAAATTTTATTTTCAAAATACACTTAGTTTAAATGAACTGCCAAGTCGGGTCCGTGGGTATAAAACTTGAAATATCGATCGAATGGCCATTCCGATCATTCCAACACCACCTGGGAGATGAAAGTGACTTGTCAGAACTGACAGAATCTAAATCGGATGCCCGGGTAGAGCTCGGTGCTCAAAAGTTCATTTTCAAAATATACTTAGTTTAAATGAACTGCCAAGTCGGGTCCAGGGGTCTAAAACTTGAAATACCGATCGGATGGCTATGCCAATCATTCCAACATGACTTGGGAGATGAAAGTGACTTGTCAGAACTCACGGAATCCAAATCGGATGCCCGGTTTGAGCTCGGCGCTCAAAAGTTCATTTTCTAAATACACTTAGTTTAAATGAACTGCCAAATCGGGTCTGGGGGTCTAAAACCTGAAATATCAGTCGGATGGCCATGCCGATCATTCCAACACGACCTGGGAGATGAACGTGACTTGTCAGAACAGACGGAATCCAAATCGGATGCCCGGTTTGAGTTCGGCGCTCAAAAGTTCATTTTCAAAATACACTTAGTTTAAATGAACTGCCAAGTAGGGTCCGGGGGTCTAAAACTTGCAATACTAGTCAAATGGCCATGCCGATAGTTCCAACACAACCTGGGAGATGAAAGTGACTTGTCAGAACTGAAGGAATCCAAATCGGATGTTCAGTTTGAGCTCGGCGCTCAAACGTTCATTTTCAAAATACACTTAGTTTAAATGAACTGCCAGGTCGGGTCCGGGGGTCTAAAACGTGAAATACCGGTCGGATGGCCATGCCGATCATTCCAACACGACCTGGGAGATGAAAGTGACTTGTCAGAACTGACGGAATCCAAATCGGATGCCCGGTTTGAGCTCGGCGCTCAAAAGTTCATTTTCTAAATTCACTTAGTTTAAATGAACTGCCAAGTCGGGTCCGGGGGTCTAAAACTTGAAATATCGGTCGGATAGCTATGCCGATCATTCCAATACGACTTGGGAGATGAAAGTAAATTGTCAGAACTGACGGAATCCAAATTGGATGCCTGGTTTTAGCTCGACGCTCAAACGTTCATTTTCAAAATACACTTAGTTTAAATGAACTGCCAGGTCGGGTCCGGGGGTCTAAAAATAGAAATACTGGTTGGATGGCCGTGCCGATCATTCCAACATGACCTGGGAGATGAAAGTGACTTGTCAGAACTGACGGAATCCAAATCAGATGCCCGGTTTGAGCTCGGCGCTCAAAAGTTCATTTTCAAAATACACTTAGTTTAAATGAACTGCCAAGTCGGGTCCGGGGGTCTAAAACTTGAAATATCGGTCGAATGGCTGTGCCGATCATTCCAACACGACTTGGGAGATGAAAGTGACTTGTCAGAACTGACGGAATCCAAATCGGAAGCCCGGTTTGAGCTCGACGCTCAAATGTTCATTTTCAAAATACACTTAGTTTAAATGAACTGCCAAGTCGGGTCCGGGGGTCTAAAACATGAAATACCAGTCGGATGGCTGTGTCGATTTTTCCAATACGACCTGGGAGATGAAAGTGACTTGTCAGAATTGACGGAATCCAAATCGGATGCCCGGTTTGAGCTCGGCGCTCAAATGTTCATTTTTAAAATACACTTAGTTTAAATGAACCGCCAGGTCGGGTCCGGGGGTCGAAAAATAGAAATACCGGTCGGATGGCCATGCCGATCGTTCCAACACGACATGGGAGATGAAAGTGACATAACAGAACTGACAGAATCCAAATCGGATGCCCGGTTTGAGCTCGGCGCTCAAAAGTTCATTTTCAAAATACACTTAGTTTAAATGAACTGCCAAGTCGGGTCCGGGGGTCTAAAACTTGAAATATCGGTCGGATGGCTGTGCCGATTATTCCAACACGACCTGGGAGATTAAAGTGACTTGTCAGAATTGACGGAATCCAAATCGGATGCCCGGTTTGAGCACGACGCTCAAATGTTCATTTTCAAAATACACTTAGTTTAAATGAACTGCCAGGTCGGGTCCGAGGGTCTAAAAACTGAAATACCGGTCGGATGGCCATGCCAATCGTTCCAACACGACCTGGGAGATGAAAGTGACTTGTCAGAACTGACGGAATCCAAATCGGATGCCCGGTTTGAGCTCGGCGCTCAAACGTTCATTTTCAAAATACACTTAGTTTAAATGAACTGCCAGGTCAGGTCCGAGGGTCTAAAATCTGAAATACCAGTTAGATGGCCATGCCAATCATTCCAACATGACCTGGGAGATGAACGTGACTTGTTAGAACTGACGTAATCCAAATCGGATGCCCGGTTTGAGCTCGGCGCTCAAAATTTCATTTTCAAAAAACACTTAGTTTAAATGAACTCCCAAGTCGGGTCCGTGGGTCTAAAACTTGAAATATCAGTCGGATGGCCGTGCCGATCATTCCAACACGACCTGGGAGATGAAAGTGACTTGTCAGAACTGACGTAATCCAAATCGGATGCCCGGTTTGAGCTCGGCGCTTAAAATTTCATTTTCAAAATACACTTAGTTTAAATGAACTTCCAAGTCGGGTCCGTGGGTCTAAAACTTGAAATATCAGTCGGATTGCCATGCCGATGATTCCAACACGATCTGGGTGATGAAAGTGACTTGTCAGAACTGACGGAATCTAAATCAGATGCCCGCTTTGAGCTCGGCGCACAAAAGTTCATTTTCGAAATACACTTAGTTTAAATGAACTGCCAAGTCGGGTCTGGGGGTCTAAAACTTGAAATGCCGATCGGATGGCAATGCCGATCATTCCAACATGACCTGGGAGATAAAAGTGACTTGTCAGAACTGACGGAATCCAAATCGGATGCCTGGTTAGAGCTCGGCGCTCAAAAATTTATTTTTTAAATATACTTTGTTTAAATGAACTACCAAGTCAGGTCCGGGGGTCTAAAACTTGAAATATCGATCGGTTGGCCGTTCCAATTATTCCAACACGACCTGGGAGATGAAAGTGACTTGTCAGAACTGAAGGAATCTAAATCGGATGCCCGGTTTGAGCTCGGCGCTCAAACGTTCATTTTCAAAATACACTTAGTTTAAATTAACTGCCTGGCCGGGTCCGGGGCTCTAAAATCTGAAATAACGGTCGGATGGTCATGCCGATCATTCCAACACGACCTAGGAGATGAAAGTGACTTGTCAGAACTGACAGAATCCAAATCGGATGCCCGGTTTGAGCTCGGCGCTCAAAAGTTCATTTTCAAAATACACTTAGTTTAAATGAACTGCCAAGTTGTTAGGGTGCTAGGCCCGGATACAGAGGGGGGTGAATGTATCCTTCTATGTATAATGGCTAAATAAAAACTTGGAAGCTAGAGATAGACACAGAATAGAACCAATTTGATTCAACTCAAATACAAACACTTGGAGCGTGCCTATCCAAGCATCTAGCGGAAGCAAATCAAGCAATCTGATGAACCAGTTGAAAAACCTTTTAAACAAAAGAGCAAATATGTAACTGGCCCCCAAGAACCAACTAGCGGAAGCAGCCCAAATGACAATAAGAAATTTCAAGACAATCTGTGAAGGGTGGTAGGAGATATGGAAGAAGACACTACAAGCAAACCACTGCTCAAAGATTTTAAGGTGGTTCGGTCCTCCAGACCTACATCCACCCCTCACTCCAAACCGGAGTGAGGCTTCACTAGCAACTGCTAGAACCAAGTAGACTCAGTCTGCAAACAGTTGCTGCCACACAGCTTGACCAGGGGAACAGCCTCCCCTCTTCCTCCCAACCGGAGGGACACCCAAGTGACTCCCAGCCACTTGGAAACTAGAGGTCGAAGACCTCTCTTCCTCCAGACCAGGAGGGACCACTGGACTTGCAACCACAAGCCCAGAACCGGAGGACTAGCCTCCCTTCCTCTAACCAGAGGGAACCCACAAGTGACAACCTGTCACTTGCAACCCGGAGATCCGATCTCCCTTCTCCTGAACCAACAGGAGGACCCCGATCCCCAACAGGGCAATCGGAAGAACAAAGATGATCAGAAAACAAAGAAAAACAATAAAGGAAAATAACATAGCAATCAGAAAGCTGTAAAACGAAATGCACAATGTGGCTCTCAACGGAGCTGACTGGCCTGGATCTGATCCACGGTCCAGTGAAGACAGATCTTCAAGCAGCTTCTTCCTTCTTCTCCACGAGCTCTCTCACTCACTATATTTCTCTCTTTCTTTCTCTTCTGCTCTCCAAATCTCTCACTCTCTATCTCTCTTTCTTTCTCTTCTTGTCTCCAAGTCTCTCACTCTCTATCTCTCTTTCTTTCTCTTCTACTCTCCTAGTCTCTCACTCACTGCTCTCTCTTCTATCTCTTCTTCCTCTCTTTTCCTTCTTTTTCTCTTTTTCTGGATCGAAGGGCTTTCTGCTCTTCAGGCTTCTTCTTCGATCAACCTTCATCTGAAGACGAAGGCTCCATTATATACCAGCAGCAGCATGTGGGTAAGGTGCAGAACGCGTGTGCCTCCCACGCTTCATCCAGAACCTTCTTGCCACGTGCCCTTATAGCATTGGTTCCTTTAGTATCGGATCACGTGCAGCCCAGACACCGGTGTATGTTCTTCCTCGGACCTGCAAGGAGATAAAAACCATTGACACTGAGGGCCACAAGAACTAAAACTGCATGAGGTATGTGATAGCAATACGAGATGCACTTTACTGAGAACGACACGAGATACACAAGATTATTACAGTACGAGACAAGGAGAGAATGACACGAGGTCAGATGCAAACAGCACGAGGTAAAAAGAGAACGACACGAAGTATCACTGTAACAAAACAAACATTACGAAGAGAACGACACGAGATACATAAAAATAAAGCTAACACCACAAAGAAAACGACACGAAGTATCACTGTAACAAAACAAACACTATGAAGAGAACGACACGAGATACATAATAATAAAGCTAACACCACAAAGAAAACGACACGAAGTCAGAAGAGAACAGCACGAGGTGAGAAGGAAGTCTTCACGGAGTGAAAAAGGTAGACAGACACGCGATCAGAAGGAACCAGGACGAAGATAGAAATAAACAATCACGAGGACATAAACATAAGAATAACAAGAAGACACGAATACAAAAGCAACACGAAGACATGAATACAAAAACAACACGACATAACAAACTCGCTCGAACTTACAAACGACTCGAAGACGAGGACGACACGGGCTAAAACCAACTCGAAGACGAAAACAGAAGAGCAAAAATAAAACGGATGACTCGAGATGAGCAACTAAATACTGAAGAAACGACACGAGGTTCACAAGAAAATGACTCGAAGTTCATCAGAATAATTCGAGCTGCTTCAGTAAACAACACGAAGATAATCAACAAACATAGTTGGAACAACACGACGTACAAAAGGACAACATGAAGTGTAGTAAACACCAACAACACGAAGTATGAAAGGAATAGTACGGACATACAAGGTACTACCTCATAGCAGTTTTCCTGTTAATCATGGAAATTTCAAATGCATAACATTATGCAAGATATCTGATTAAAATGAGAATACTTAACATAGTGATGCTCATCATCAAAACACTAGGGAAGTCACAAACAAGAAAGTTGTGAATAACAAGGCATGTTGTACAGACTTCAAATAAAATGCATCAGACAACTGTGTATGGACTTGAAAACCCTTAGCCAATGTATAGACTTCAGGTGGAGACCAATGTGCAGACTTCACGCTTTACAGACTTTCCAAAGAGAACGTAACGCTGTACAGACTTGAACTGAAGACCAATGTATGGACTTCAAAACAGATGCTAAGGCCAAGAGGAGTGTATAGACTTTCACGATGTATAGACTTGGTGATCTTCAAAGCACAATGTCCAGACTTTGCCACTGTATGGACTTGAGGAAACAGTGCAACGTATGGACTTGATCTCAAGAAATGTAAGCGATGTACACAGTTAGCCAATGTGTAGACTTTGCCTTAGACGCTAAATGAGATGCTAAAGTCTGTATAGACTTAGCCTAAGATAATGTATGAACATATCAGCAGAGAAGCAATGCACAGAACAGAAATCAAGAACAAGCCAATATATCACAGCATGACTCAAGCATACACATGCGTTCTTCACAATTCAGATATAGCACACTTATGCAATCTCCCACAGTAAAGGTCAGACATATTCAAGACAATGTGGTGACTCATTCATGTTGCTATCATTAAAACACCACATCATCAACAAAGCACAAGGGGCATAACACAAGTCGGGTCCGGGGGTCTAAAACTTGAAATACCGGATGGATGGCTGTCCCGATCATTCCAACACGACCTGGGAGATGAAAGTGACTTGTCAGAACTGACGAAATCCAAATCGGATGCCCGGTTTGAGCACGGCACTCAAACGTTCATTTTCAAAATACACTTAGTTTAAATGAACTGCCAGGTCGGGTCCAGGGGTCTAAAACCTGAAATACCAGTCGGATGGCTGTGCCGATCATTCCAACACAACCTGGGAGATGAAAGTGACTTGTCAGAACTGACGTAATCCAAATCGGATGCCCGGTTTGAGCTCGGCGCTCAAAATTTCATTTCCAAAATACACTTAGTTTAAATGAACTGCCAAGTCGGGTCCGTGGGTCTAAAACTTGAAATATCAGTCGGATGGCCATTCCAATCATTCCAACATGACTTAGGAGATGAAAGTGACTTGTCAGAACTGACGGAATCTAAATCGGATGCCCGGTTAGAGCTCGGCGCTCAAAAGTTCATTTTCAAAATACACTTAGTTTAAATGAACTGCCAAGTCGGGTCCAGGGGTCTAAAACTTGAAATACCGATCGGATGGCAGTGCCGATCGTTCCAACACGACCTGGGAGATGAAAGTGACTTGCCAGAACTCACGGAATCCAAATCGGATGCCCGGTTTGAGCTCGGCGCTCAAAAGTTCATTTTCTAAATACACTTAGTTTAAATGAACTGCCAAATCGGGTCTGGGGGTCTAAAACCTGAAATACCGGTCGGATGGCCGTGCCGATCATTCCAACACGACCTGGGAGATGAAAGTGACTTGTCAGAATAGATGGAGACTAAATCGGATGCCCGGTTTGAGTTCGGCGCTCAAAAGTTCATTTTTAAAATACACTTAGTTTAAATGAACTGCCAAGTAGGGTCCGGGGGTCTAAAACTTGAAATACCGGTCAGATGGCCATGCCGATCATTCCAACACGACCTGGGACATGAAAGTGACTTGTCAGAACTGAAGGAATTCAAATCGGATGTCCAATTTGAGCTCGGCGCTCAAACGTTCATTTTCAAAATACACTTAGTTTAAATGAACTGCCAGGTCGGGTCCGGGGGTCTAAAACCTAAAATACCGGTCAGATGGCCATGCCGATCATTTCAACACGACCTGGGAGATGAAAGTGACTTGTCAGAACTGACGTAATCCAAATCGGATGCTCGATTTGAGCTCGGCGCTCAAAAGTTCATTTTCTAAATACACTTAGTTTAAATGAACTGCCAAGTCGGGTCCGGGGATCTAAAACATGAAATACTGGTCGGATGGCTATGCCGGTCATTCTAATACGACCTGGGAGATGAAAGTGACTTGTCAGAACTGACGGAATCCAAATCGGATGCCCGGTTTGAGCTCGGCGCTCAAACGTTCATTTTCAAAATACACTTAGTTTAAATGAACTGCCAGGTCAGGTCCGGGGGTCTAAAAATAGAAATACCAATCGGATGGCTGTGCCGATCAATCCAACACGACCTGGGAGATGAAAGTGACTTGTCAGAACTGACGGAATCCAAATCGGATGCCCGGTTTGAGCTCGGCGCTCAAAAGTTCATTTTCAAAATACACTTAGTTTAAATGAACTGTCAAGTCAGGTCCGGGGGTCTAAAACTTGAAATACCGGTCGGATGGCTGTGCCGATCATTCCAACATGACCTGGGAGATGAAAGTGACTTGTCAGAACTGACGGAATCCAAATCGGATGCCCGGTTTGAGCTCGTCGCTCAAACGTTCATTTTCAAAATACACTTAGTTTAAATGAACTGCCAGGTCGGGGCCATGGGTCTAAAGATAGAAATACTGGTCGGATGGCCATGCCAATTGTTCCAACACGACCTGGGAGATGAAAGTGACTTGTCAGAACTGACGGAATCCAAATCAGATGCCCGGTTTGAGCTTGGCGCTCAAACGTTCATTTTCAGAATACACTTAGTTTAAATGAACTGCCAAGTCGGGTCCGGGGGTCTAAAACTTGAAATATCGGTCGGATGGCTGTGTTGATTATTCCAATACGACGTGGGAGATGAAAGTTACTTGTCAGAATTGACAGAATCCAAATCGGATGCCCGGTTTGAGCTCGGCGCTCAAATGTTCATTTTCTAAGTACACTTAGTTTAAATGAACTGCCAGGTCGGGTCCGGGGGTCTAAAAACTGAAATACCAGTCGGATGGCCATGCCGATCATTCCAACATGACCTGGGAGATGAAAGTGACTTGAAGAGGCGGAATCTCGCGCTGAGTCCTGAGCGGGCTGTGGATCACCAGAAGATGAATCTGCAAGAGGAGGGAAACGTATCAGAGGGCCCAGGGGATCTCCCTGGGGAAAAATCCTCCGATGGCTAAGTCAGTAGAGCGATGGTGGAAGCGATAATGGGGGGAGGAGAGAGCTGATGCGCGAGAATCCTCTCCACCAAGGGTGAAGCGAATCGTGCCCAGGAGCTTAGGGTATGTGAATGGCTAGTTCATCTTACCATCTTCCGGAGGGTCTCCCTTACTTAAATAGTGCATCGCCTTTTAAGAGTCCGGTGAGCTGAGGGCTTCCCGGCGGGAGTTACGTCTTCATCGGGGGCTTTCATGGCCGGATCGTGGGGGCATTATCCCCTTGGAGTTCGGCAGCTCCCATGACTCTCCCGCTGGCGGGGGACTCTGAACGGTCGCACCTGCAGATAATCAAGCGGTCTCACCGAGCTACGGGGATGCTAGCTCGTGTCCGAGCGATAGTCATGGCCCGGCGAAGGTGGGGTCGGATAGGTCGACTGGAGCCTCTTTCTCTCGGTCGGAGAGTGGGCTTTAGACCGGACCTTCCATGCGACCTGACCGTTGTCTCGGGCCCTCCGAGCCTAGAAGGCCGTCGGGGAGAGTTGGTTCCTCGAGTCTTTATTTATTGGGCTTTTCTTCCCTGAGTGGGCCTAGTGGGCTATCACTCGGGTGGGCTCGCCTAGTTGGACCGCGTGGGTCTTGTTGGGCTGCCTTGGTGGTGGGCTGCGGAAATCCCCCTCTCCACTTGTCCCCCTCCTACTCCCGAGCCAAGGAGGCTCGGATGAGTAGTTTTTCGAGGCTTTGGACCGGCGTGGCTCAGGTGGGTGGAATTCCGTTGGCGTCATGTAGCCGCTTATAGCGGTTGCCGAGGCCCGTAATGATGATCCTGACGGATTTGAAACGAAGGGGCCCCCCTTTTTCTCGGAGCACGGAACGGCGCGCCGCCACCCTCAGGGGTTTATAGGGGGCGTTGTTCATCGTTCTAGGCTTCCAGGGTTTTAGGCTTTCCTTGCTTCTTGATGCGCCGTGAGAGCACAGCGGAGACGCGGAGCCTTGCGACGGCGTTTGAAGAGTTGGCGAGGATAACCGCGGAGGCGGTCCGGCAGCTTCCTTCTCCCCCGGAGTCTTCAAGCTCGTACGAGGGATCTTCTCCCGATCCGATGGCGGATCAGAGTCTGGAGCTTGTGCCCGTGAGGCGCGATCCCGTCCCCAACTGTAGCGAGTTGGGAGAAGCGGAGGTGCGGAGGCTGGGGCATCGTTTCTGTCTGCCTCTCCGCTATAGCTTTGCTGCCGCCACCCCGTACGAGACGAGTCTGGACGACCGTGATGGGCACATTTGCACCTTCCTCTTGGCCTGGAAGAGTGGATTTCGGCTTCCTTTCGATCCTTACGTGCTGCAGCTGCTCACTTTTTTCCGGTTGGCGCCTATCCAGTTGGTGGCCAACTCCTATCTTCTTCTTTCGGCGTTCGGGATTTTGTGCCACCAGCGCGGCATCTTCCCTTCTCTGGACCTCTTTCATTTCTTCTTTGAGTTGAAGGCGCATCCATCGGCGGGAAAAGGTTTTTACTTCATCCAGGCGCGGAGGAATAGGAGCTGCATCTCGCTTGCGGCGAAGGACTCCTCGCACAAGGGGTGGAAGACTCAGTTCTTCTGGGTGAAGGCGATGGCGACGGACGAGATCTGGAGATGCCGGACCTCGCCCAATTTTCACCCGAATCTGCCCCCTCGCCAGGAGGAGTTCCCTCCCCACGTGGAGCAGCAGGCTGCCCGTCTGCTGGAGAATCGCCAATCGACCGAGGAGCTGGTGACGCCGGAGAACATCGAACGGTGTCTTCTCTCGCGGTTGACGTCGTCAGGTACGGCTCTTGAGGTTCTTCTTCTGGGGTGGTAACCCTTTTTTCCTCCTCCTGACCGGGGCTTCTTCTTGTTGCAGATGTGAGGCAGGAGCCTCTGGAGGAGGCGGCCGAGGTCATCGATCTGGGAGAAGACTCGGCAGCCGACGAACCTGATGTCTCGGTGGGTCGCGCTTATGCCCGAGATAAGGGCAAGGGGGCGGCCCCCGAGGGGACTTCTCGGTCGACCGGCCTGAAGCGCAAGGATCCCCTGGTGGGGAAACTGCGGGAGGCCACGAAGGCCAGGAAGAGGGCCAGGAAAGCCGGTCTTCCTACCGCCGTCGGGGGCGACTCTGGCTCGACGGCGCTCCCCTCTCGGGGGCAGGATGGGGCCGACCCTTCTGGGCTGGCTCTCCCGTCTGCCGAGCGAGAGGGGGCCGAGGAGACCAGGGGCCCCGCAGAGGGAGGTGATGGGTCGGCTCTCCCCTCTGTAGGGACAGAAGGGGCCGATGCCGGCGTGGCCGGCGCTGGGACCGAGAGTTCGGTCGGTGCAGATGGGGGTGTGTTGCAACCCCAAGTGCCGACAGTTTCTGGTGCCGTTGATCCCGCGGCGCCGGTCGAGGGTGGGGGTTCGCCCGGGGAGGCGTTGCAACCCCAACCGACCGTGGTGCGCGGGGCGGTTAGTTTCGCCGCCACAACAGGGCCTTCTGACGGGGCGCCCAGGGTGGAGCGGTCCCCTTTACCGGAAGCTCTGGTCAGGCTTGGTGTCTCGGGTGATCTGTACCGGATCTGCCGGTCGATCGCCGATAGGACGAGGGGAGGAGAAAAGCGCAGCACTCCTGCCGGGGTCCTTGACATCCTGATGGAGGGCGGCCTTGTTATATCTCTGACAGCGGCCGTGATGGCAGAAGCGCACGCCCGGACGGAGGCGGAGCGGTCGACGCTCGCCTGGACCCTTGGTGGATGCGAGGGGAAACTGGCCCGGCTCGAGGGGGAGCACGAGGGGCTCCGGCGGGAGTTCCTCGCATTCAGGGAGTTGGCGCGGTCGAGCCGACGGGAGGCCGAGGTACTGGCCGAGCAACTGACAAGGGCCCGAGAATCGCTCGAGAGGAAGAGCAAGCGTCTAGAAGATGAGCGTCAACGTCACATCGAGTTGGATGGCCTCTGGGAGCTTGAGCGCGGTGAGCTGCAGGATCGGGCGGAGGACGCGGAGCGCCTTCGCGCCGAGTCCGAGGCGGACCGAGCCTGGGCGGAGGGTCGGATGACCGAGGCCGAGCGGAAGATGACCGAGCTGGAGGAGCATCTGGCGAGAGCGGAAGAGCGTGCGGCCGAGGCGGAGCGGGCTCGGGACGGGCAGGTCGAGGCGGAGGCGATCGAGCGTTATAAAGGCTCAGAAGCTTACTCGGCCGACCTGATTGCTGCCGCCCTACCCTACTACGAGGTAGCGCTCCGCCGGGGTGCTCGAAAGGGGTTCAGACAGGGCTATCGCCGGGCGATGAACTATGCCAATGAGCACCTGGCCGGAGGTGATTTTCCTTATGGCCAGCGTTATGACTCGGACGAGTCAGATTCCAGCTCCTCATCTTCGGCCGGGGAGGCACCGGAGGAGTCACCCCCTGCGGGGTCACCAGCTCCGGAGGCCTCGGGAGGGCTCGCGACCGGGACAGTTCTCGCACAGGCGAGGTCAGTGTCCGGGCCGGCCGTCGCCGAGGGTACCGGGGGTGACGCGTCCCCTACTGCGGTTCCCGAGCTTCAAAGTGGGACCGAGGCCTGATGTAACTTTATTTTGCCCCTTCCCCTTTTTGTCCGTCTTCCTTGTTGTAAGAGGCTTTTATGGGAGGCAATAAATAACTTACTTTATTTGATCGCTATCTTTGCTGTGATTTGGTTGGCGTATCGTGGCAGTTGGAAAGTGCCGATATTTTTTGCGCCGTTTTCGCATGTCGATTCGGGAGACTTCTGGCGGGCGTCCTTCCGTATTACCATACTTTGAAAGGCGAGGTGCTTCGCGAATCCCGCTAGGGCGGGGGGCGGAGATTTTGAGGTGACCTTCCAGGGAGGTCCTGTAGCGTGTTTTCGAGGGGGGAGTCTTTTAAGGCGCGTGGCCTCCCTTGGCCTATAAAAAGGACCGAAGGGTGCTCCTTCTCTCTTAACACTTAGGACTTTCGCCGGCGGTCTACTCTTATTCCCTCGTCTTCGCTTTGCGTTGCGCCACCGCGATCGGAGCATGGAGGACCCTTCAGAAGGTGATGCCGCAGACGACGGGGAGCAGCCGGTTCCAGATGTCCTGGAATATCGGTCGGGTCCCACGGTCGCCGCGCGTGCATGAGACGGGTCCGACGGTCGCCGCGCGGTCGGGAGAGGGCTTCGACGTGCGGGGGCACGCCGTTTTCCTCCTCTTGGCTCCGGCGAGGCTTCCGGGCGGACGCCGAGATGGAGGGCGGATGGGGGAGTTAGGGATGCCGGCCGCCATTCCCCTCCGTGGGAGGGGAGGAGGCGGCTCCAGTCCCTTCCTTACCCCCGTGCGCTGCCTCTTTCTCTCTCTTTTGTTCTTCATTTCTTTCACTCTTCGGGGGCTGCTTGCTTTCTGTTCGCCTCCAAAGAGTTGGCAGTTTGGAAGAAAGGGGACCTTCGCGGCGTGCCCTTTTTCCAGGTTGTTGCCAACTTGGAAGGTAGCCTTCCTTGCGTGAAAGGTGGCCTTCTCCTTGCCGTCCCTCTGTCACCTTTGTCACGGACCACCCGAGCCAACTGGGTCGACCATATCTTGTCCGAGCCAGTTTCTACGCGCGGCAGAGTCAGTGGCTGGATGCGAGAAGGTCAAGACCGGGTCGACCGGGCGATGTCCGTTTGCTGCGGTGCCAGATGGATTTTCGCTTTTTGTTATGTAATGTATTGGCAGTTGCCTTTCTGATGTACCAACAGTTATCTTGAATGAATGCGAAAGATAAGGGGGTTTATTTTACCCAATTTGTTGATACAGTATTCAGAAATAAAATCTGCATAGTGTGGTTGCGTTCCATGTCCGGGGAATGGGTTCCCCTTCCATTGTGGCTAACCTGTACGCACCTTTCCCGAGCGTCTCGATCACTCGGTAGGGGCCTTCCCAGTTGGGGGATAGCTTGCCCGCCGCCTCTAGTGGTCGAGAGGCTTCTGCCTTCCTGAGGACGAAGTCCCCTGGTCGGAATTGTCTGCCTCGGACCCTGGCGTTGTAGTACCGAGTGAGGCGGCGCTGGTACTCCGTAGCTCGGACGTTCGCGATCTCTCGGAGTTCATCTGCCAGGTCGAGGTTCTCGAGCAGCTTCCGCTCGTTTGCCTCGGGCAAAAAGCTGATCACTCGGAGAGACGGATTGGCGATTTCCAATGGAACGACGGCTTCGGTGCCATATACCAGTTGAAAAGGGGTCTCACCGGTTGCCGTTCTGGGGGTCATTCGGTGCGACCATAGTACGCTAGGCAGTTCCTCGAGCCAGCTACCCTTAGCCTTGCCGAGTCTGGTTTTTATGCCCTTCAAGATGGTTTTGTTGGCATTTTCAACCAGCCCGTTGGCCTGAGGGTGGGCGACCGAAGTGAAGTGGTTGCGGATATTTAGGTCGGCACATCTATCTCGGAAGTATCGAGAGTCGAATTGCCGCCCGTTATCGCTCACTATCACTCGGGGGATGCCGAAGCGACAAATGATCGATTTCCATACGAAACCCCAGACGACTGTCTCGGTGATCCTCGCTGTTGCTTCAGCCTCGATCCACTTGGTGAAGTAGTTGACGGCGATGATGATGAACTTCTTCTGGGATTGAGCCGTTGGGAACGGCCCAAGGATGTCGATCCCCCACCGAGCGAAAGGGTAAGGCTCGGTAAGGGTGACAAGTTCCGTGGTCGGCTGGTGGACCAAATGGTTGAACCGCTGGCAACTGTCGCAATGTTGTACGTAAGCCGTGCAGTCACGCTGGAGGGTCGGCCACCAGTATCCTTGCCTTAGCAGGATTCTGGCCAGCGACCGACCTCCTGAATGTGCTCCGCACAGGCCTTGATGAATCTCCTCAATAGCTTGGCTCGCTTCGTCGGGGCCGAGGCACTTCAGAAGGGGCCCGGAGAACGATCTTCGGTAGAGGGCGCTGTCGAGGATGACGAAGCGCCGAGCTTGGTACTTCATCCGGCGGGCTTCTCGAGAGTCGGAGGGTTCCTGGGAGTCTTGTAGCCAGGAGAGGTAGGGGGAGCGCCAGTCGTCGGGAGTGGCCGAGTCAATGGCGAGGAGCTCCGAGTCTATGCTCGGGCGCTCTAGCTCTTCTAGGAGGACCGATCGTGTACCTTCCGGGTCTAGGGAGGAGGCCAGTCGGGAGAGGGCGTCCGCCCGAGAGTTTTGCTCCCGAGCTATTCGGACTACCTCGAACTCCTCGAACTGTTGGGCCAGGCTCCGGACCAACTGGAGGTATTTGATCATAGGTGCCTCCCGAGCTTCGTACTCGCCGCTGACCTGGCTTGCGACCAGCTGGGAGTCGGTGTGGATCCTGACTCGCTCAGCCCCCAACCGTCGGGCCATGCGGGCCCCCGAGATAAGGGCCTCGTACTCGGAAGCATTGTTGGACGCCGGAAAGTTGAACTTTAGGGCGTACTGCAACTCTATTCCTTCGGGGGACCTTAGGAGGATCCCTGCGCCACTGCCGACCGAGTTGGATGATCCATCGACGAACAGCTCCCAAGTTGGCCCGGTTGCTGTCGGAGGCCTGTCCTCGACCGGAACGGTGCTCTCGGCGATGAAGTCGGCGAGCGCTTGCCCCTTGATAGCTGATCGTGGCCGATACGAGATGTCGTATGCCCCGAGCATGATGGCCCATTTGACAAGTCGTCCCGAGGCCTCGGGGTGGGCCAGAATCTTCTTCAGTGGCTCGCCGGTCAGCACGGTGATGGGATGTCCCTGGAAGTAGGGTCGGAGGCGCTTTGCGGAGGTAACCAACGCTAGCACGAGTTTCTCGGTTGCGGGGTACCTCCGCTCGGCCTCGCCGAGCACCTTGCTGGTGTAGTAGACCGGCCTCTCGACTCCCGAGTCATCTCTGACTAGGACCGAGCTGACCGTTGATGGCGTCGCCGAGAGATAGAGCAGCAAAACCTCGCCTGCAACGGGCTTGGAGAGCACCGGGGGTGAAGCTAGGAGCTCTTTAAGCTCGGCGAACGCTGTCTGGCATTCCCCGTCCCATACGAACGTAGCAGACACTATTTTAGGCCCCCTCATTAGCTTGAAGAAGGGCAAGCATCGTTCGGCCGCACGGGACAGGAAACGACTGAGAGCGGCAACACGCCCTGTCAGACGCTGGACGTCTTTAATGCACGTGGGCGGGCGCATGTCCAGGATGGCCTGGACCTTGTCAGGGTTTGCTTCGATCCCCCGATGAGTGACCAGGAAACCTAGGAACTTCCCGGATCTTACTCCAAAGGCACACTTGGCGGGGTTGAGCTTCATGCTGTATTTCATGAGGGTGCCGAAAGTCTCGGCCAGGTCGGTGAGGTGATCGTGAGCCCTCGGGGTCTTGACGAGCATGTCATCGATGTAGGCCTCGATGTTCCGACCTAACTGTCCCTCGAACATATGGTTGACCAGTCGCTGGTATGTGGCTCCAGCATTCTTCAATCCGAAGGGCATTCGGGTGTAGCAGTACACGCCGTAGTCGGTGATGAAGGCGGTCTTCTCGACATCTTCAGGGCTCATTCGGATCTGATGATAACCCGAATAGGCATCCAGGAAACTGAGTATCTCGTTGCCCAAGGTTGAGTCAACCAGTTGGTCGATGCTCGGCAGCGGATAGCAGTCCTTGGGGGTGGCCTTGTTCAGATCGGTGAAGTCTACGCACATTCGCCATTTGCCGGTGGTCTTCGGCACCAGGACGACGTTGGCTAGCCACGTTGGGTACAGGACCGGTCTGAAAAGACCAGTCTCTTGTCCCCTGGTGACCTGCGCCTTGATGATCGCCTGTTTCTCGGGCGCATGCTTCCTCCTCCGCTGCTGTACGGGCCTCGCGGTGGCATCGAGGTTAAGCTTGTGCATCACAGTTTCCTCTGGTATACCAGGGAGTTGATCGTCGGACCAAGCGAAGACCCGGACGTACCCAGAAAGAAACTCCTTGTATTGCTGCTGTTCCTTCGGTGGTAGGTCGGAACCGATCCTCACTCCAAGGGCCGGGTCGTCGTTCAGGAATACCGTTAATAATTCGACACCGGGCTTGGCGGTCACGGTTTTTCCTTCGACTCCCCTGGGGCCCTTATCCTTCCCGTCCGGCCTTGAGGCTTCCACCGAGATATTGTAGCACCTTCTAGCCGTGGCCTGGTTACCTCGGACTTCCCCCAACCCATTTTTGGTGGGAAACTTCATTTTTTGGTGATAGGTAGATGGTACGGCCTTTATTCGGCTGAGAATTTTTCGGCCGAAAATGGCGTTGTACGCTATCATACCTTTAATCACTATGAAGTCCACTATGACCGTAACGGTTTTGGGTGGGGTGCCGATAGTGACCGGCAGGCTTAGGGATCCCTCGGGGTAGGTGGCCAGGCCATTAAACTCGCACAGGGGTGTTCGGATCGGGCGGAGCTTGGATGGGTCTTCCCCCATCTTGAGAAAATAGTCATAAGATAATACATCGGGGGCGCTCCCATTATCAACCAAAATCCTGTCTACATTACAGTGATTTATCGTGGCCGAGATAACGAGGGCATCGTCATGCGGGGTGCTCAGCCCTTCCAGGTCTTGGTCGGAGAAGACTATGACCTGGGGCTCCATTGGCGGGCCTTTGGGGGGCTCTAAGGCTCGACTGGCCCGCTCGGCATGACGTTTCCTACCTCGGCTGGTGTCGCCTCCCGATGCCGCTCCACCGGAGATGACGTTGATGTGGACCCCTCGGGGGGCGTTGTCGATCTCCTCTGCGGCGTCTCGGTCTTCTTTGTGCCCGGTTGTGAATCGGGCTAGATGCCCCAGACGGATGAGGCGCTCGATCTCGTCCTGGAGCTGATGGCAATCTCCGGTGTGGTGCCCGTGGTCGCCGTGGAACAGGCAATGCCTGTCCCGCTTGCGGTTCTTCGACCTCATAGGCTCGGGCTGGCGGAGAAGTCCCGTGTCTTTGATGTCTTCATAGATCTCGTAGACTGGTGCGGTCAAGGGGGTATACCGCTCGTACTTTCTCTTGCACTCTCCTTCTCGATCGCGCTTCTTACTCGAGCCGGGGTTTGGCTCGGAGGTCCGCTTTTTGTCCCCCTCCCGACCCGAGCCAGTTGTGTCTCGGCAGGCGCTGAGTACTTCTTCGCACTCGGCGTGGCGCAGTGCCAGAGTCACTAGCTCGGCAAGGGTCGAGGGAGGGTGGAGGACAAGCTCGCGGCGGAGATTCTCATCCCGGGTGCCCCTGGTCAGTGCGGTTGTGACTGAGGCCACATCCAGGCGGGGGATCCTAAGGGCTTCCGATTTAAATCGGTGGACGTAAGTCTGGAGCCTCTCCCCTTGCGCCTGTTTGAGAGCCAGGAGCCCCGCTACTGACCTTGGGGGGGCGCTACCGGCGAAGCTCTCCTTGAAAATTCGCCCGAATTGCCTGAAGTCTCGGATGGACCCCGGGGCGAGGGCTCGGAACCATGCCTGAGCGCCCTGGACCAGGGTGGCCGCGAAGGCTCGGCATTTGATGGGATCCGGCGTTCCATGCAGGGTCACCAGGGCGTCGAAGCTGTCGTAGTGGTCGGCTGGGTCGCCCTGGCCGTCGTAGAGCTTGAAGGTTGGGATGGAGGCTCTAGGAGAGACCTCTGCCTTCAAGATGTACTCGGAGAAAGGGGATTTCTCCTCGTCCTCCGGGAAAGTGGTCTTCTGCAGGGCACGGAGAGCGCGCTCTTGCTCTGCGAACCGTCTTTCAAAATCTCGTAGCCGGAGAGACAGCTCCGGCTGTGGCCGTGCCGTGGGGCTGGGGGGGGCGTCATGGCGATCTCCCGGAGCACTGGTGCCCGGGTGCGGCGGCTTCACCCCCTGCTTCCCTCTCCTCGGCGTAGAGGAAGCATCTTGCTCCGCAGGCGGAGCTTGCGAGGGTCCTCCGACGTCGTTGCGGAGGAGCTGTCGGCCGCGGAGGGTGAAGCAGCCTCCGGCGGTGTGCTGCGTTGCACTCCTTCGAGGGGGACTTCCTGACGGGGAGCGGGACTTTGCGTCTCGGGCCGCCTGGGCCCTCATGAGCTCTACGAGGACCCCCATCTTCTCGTTGAGGGCTTGGAAGGCGTTGGCGCCGCCGTCGAGGGGTGCCCCTGTCTCCGCCGGGGGGGGGTGGCCTGTTGGCGGGGACGCTGGCATTGGAGGGGGGGCTCTGCGAGACCCTAGGGGGGATGCCTCCCGCTGCCACAGCCTTACCTGCCCCGCCGGCGGATCTCCTCCCTGAGCTTTGTCTCACCATCTTGACTCTTCGTGCGTTTCCCACAGACGGCGCCAGATGAAGAGGCGGAATCTCGCGCTGAGTCCTGAGCGGGCTGTGGATCACCAGAAGATGAATCTGCAAGAGGAGGGAAACGTATCAGAGGGTCCAGGGGATCTCCCTGGGGAAAAACCCTCCGATGGCTAAGTCAGTAGAGCGATGGTGGAAGCGATAATGGGGGGAGGAGAGAGCTGATGCGCGAGAATCCTCTCCACCAAGGGTGAAGCGAATCGTGCCCAGGAGCTTAGGGTATGTGAATGGCTAGTTCATCTTACCATCTTCCGGAGGGTCTCCCTTACTTAAATAGTGCATCACCTTTTAAGAGTCCGGTGAGCTGAGGGCTTCCTGACGGGAGTTACGTCTTCATCGGGGGCTTTCATGGCCGGATCATGGGGGCGTTATCCCCTTGGAGTTCGGCAGCTCCCATGACTCTCCCGCTGGCGGGGGACTCTGAACGGCCGCACCTGCAGATAATCAAGCGGTCTCACCGAGCTACGGGGATGCTAGCTCGTGTCCGAGCGATAGTCATGGCCCGGCGAAGGTGGGGTCGGATAGGTCGGCTGGAGCCTCTTTCTCTCGGTCGGAGAGTGGGATTTAGACCGGACCTTCCATGCGACCTGACCGTTGTCTCGGGCCCTCCGAGCCTAGAAGGCCGCCGGGGAGAGTTGGTTCCTCGAGTCTTTATTTATTTGACTTTTCTTCCCTGAGTGGGCCTAGTGGGCTATCACTCGGGTGGGCTCGCCTAGTTGGACCGCGTGGGTCTTGTTGTGCTGCCTTGGTGGTGGGCTGCGGAAATCCCCCTCTCCATGACTTGTCAGAACTGACGGAATCTAAATCGGATGCCCGGTTTGAGCTCGGCGCTCAAACGTTCATTTTCAAAATACACTTAGTTTAAATGAACTGCCAAGTAGGGTCCGGAGGTCTAATACTTAAAATACTAGTCAGATGGCCATGCCGATCATTCCAACACGACCTGGGAGATGAAAGTGACATGTCAGAACTGACGGAATCCAAATCGGATGCCCGATTTGAGCTCGGCGCTCAAACGTTCATTTTTAAAATACACTTAGTTTAAATGAACTGCCAGGTCGGGTCTTTAGGTCTAAAACCTGAAATACCGGTCGGATGGCCGTGCCAATCTTTCCAACATGACCTGGGAGATGAAAGTGACTTGTCAGAACTGACGGAATCTAAATCGGATGCCCGGTTTGAGCTCGGCGCTCAAAAGTTCATTTTCTAAATACACTTAGTTTAAATGAACTGCCAAATCGGGTCTGGGGGTCAAAAACCTAAAATACCAATCGGATGGCCGTGCCAATCATTCCAACACGACCTAGGATATGAAAGTGACTTGTCAGAATTGACGGAATCCAAATCGGATGCCCGGTTTGAGTTCGGAACTCAAAAGTTCATTTTCAAAATACACTTAGTTTAAATGAACTGCCAAGTAGGGTCCGGGGGTCTAAAACTTGAAATACCAGTCAGATGCCCATGCCGATCATTCCAACACGACTTGGGAGATGAAAGTGACTTGTCAGAACTGACGGAATCCAAATTGGATGCCCGGTTTGAGCTCGGCGCTCAAACGTTCATTTTCAAAATACACTTAGTTTAAATGAACTGCCAGGTCGGGTCCGGGGGTCTAAAACCTGAAATACCGGTCGGATGGCCATGCCGATCATTCTAACACGACCTGGGAGATGAAAGTGACTTGTCAGAACTGATGGAATCTAAATCAGAAGCCCGGTTTGAGCTCGGCGCTCAAAAGTTCATTTTCAAAATACACTTAGTTTAAATGAACTGCCAAGTCGGGTCCGGGGGTCTAAAACTTGAAATACCGGTCGGATGGCTGTGCCGATTATTCCAACACGACCTGGAAGATGAAAGTGACTTGTCAAAACTGACGTAATCCAAATCGGATGCCCGGTTTGAGCTCGGCGCTCAAAATTTCATTTTCAAAATACACTTAGTTTAAATGAACTTCCAAGTCGGGTCCGTGGGTCTAAAACTTGAAATATCGGTCGGACGGCCATGCTGATCCTTCCAACACGACCTGGGAGATGAAAGTGACTTGTCAGAACTGATGGAATCTAAATCGGATGCTCGGTTTGAGCTCGGCGCTCAAAAGTTCATTTTCAAAATACACTTAGTTTAAATGAACTGCCAAGTCGGGTCCGGGGGTCTAAAACTTGAAATACCGATTGCATGGCAGTGCCGATCGTTCCAACATGACCTGGGAGATGAAAGTGACTTGTCAGAATTGACGGAATCCAAATCGGATGGCCGGTTTGAGCTCGGCGCTCAAAAGTTCATTTTCTAAATACACTTTGTTTAAATGAACTGCCAAGTCGGGTCCGGGGGTCTAAAACTTGAAATACCGGTCGGATGGCCGTGCCGATCATTCCAACACGACCTGGGAGATGAAAGTGACTTGTCAGAACTGACAGAATCCAAATCGGATGCCCAGTTTGAGCTCGGCGCTCAAAAGTTCATTTTGAAAATACACTTAGTTTAAATGAACTGCCAGGTCGGGTCCGGGAGTCTAAAACCTGAAATATGTTGGATACGGACTGAATAGATCTAGAGGGGGGGTGAATAGATCTTTCCCCCTTTTTGATAATTTACTAACTATCGACCAGATGAGCTACTGGTAATTAATGAATTATAGAACTAATGCGGATAGTAAAGATGCAAGCATACGTATAGGAAATCAAACACACACAAGCACACCACAAGAGAGGATTTTTAAGGTGGTTCAGTCTCTTCCTGAGACTTACATCCACCCCTTGCTTAACTCAAGCAAGGCTTCACTATGAGAATCTCTGATCTCAATCAAAACACAGCTGACACACAGCTTGTACCTGCTGACACACAGCTTGACTCTGCTGCCTCACAGCTTGACAATAATTGTAATCAGAAATGAAAAGATGATAAGAACAGGTGATGAAAGACAGGACTGAATATTGGCGTGTGTAGAAGAATAAGTGTTCAGCCTGGGACTTGATCACGCTTATGAAGAAGCCTAGACTCCCTGTTGATCTTCCAGTCAGTTGCCTTCGATTGTTCTGCTGCTGGAGATCGCACAGTCTTGAGCTAAGTCTTCCTTCTGCAGCAACGAGATTGCCTTTAACCTTTCTGCAGATTTTTTGATTGGTGGAGAGCTCCTTTTTCCTCTTCTGTGTATATCTTCCTTGGCTTCTATTTCGTGCTCTCTCACTGCTTGCTTGTTCGTGATTTGTTGCCTTATATACAGCTCTTTTTATTTTCAAGAATAAAGTTCTTCCCGCTCAATTTTCAGATCGAGCGCCAATCTGCTAGAAAACAGGGATCGGTTTAAATCCAATCGTTAGAACGAGTTTGACCACTTCTAAGCAAGATTGTTTCCTTGATTCCCGTGCGGAATCTTATCTCCTGAGCAGCCCAACAACCTGCAACAACCATCTGCAGGTTTTAAGGAACCAAAACAGAATTCGGTTAGAGTTCGGTTTTGGACGATATATAAACCCGTGGTCGACCATGACCCTGTCGCTGGTCGACAATGGGCAGTCCCCAGACGGCCGGTTCTTCTGGCTGAAACTCACGTCGCCCGTTGGTCGACCACAGCCTGGTCGCTGGTCGACAGGGGGCAGTTTCCAGATGGCCAGCAGTTCTGTCTGTTGTTTCTGTCTTTTCTGTGGTCGACCAGAGGTGGGGCTTTGGTCGACAGCCAAGGTGCTTCCAGAAGACTGATGATCTGATGCTTTTCTGGTTGAGTTCGTTGGTCGACCATAACCACTTCCCTGGTCGACAAGCGGCCTTTGACACTTCTTCTGATTTGTTGATTCCACTTGGATTTCAGTGGACCTGAAATTACTTAACTTATCAGAAGTAAATTGAACTATCAGATTTATATTGAGTTGATCAGAAACATTGTTTGTCATCATCAAATAGTCATGAGTCCAATACTTTGAAGGAACAATCAAACCACTTGTATTTGTTATGAAACAAGATAGAACTTGATTAATCAAACATATCCTATTGTCATCATCAAAACCAAGGGATGCACAACATTCTCCCCCTTTTTGATGATGACAACCATGAGTCATTGTGACAAACAACAGATTATAAAATTCATTTGATATTGCATGCAAGGCTATCATAGCACAGATTTCATTCAGACAATTCGTTTGATGTGTCTTTCAAAAAACAAAAGCACTAATTACATGAGAGACTCAAAAAAGGATAAAGACACTGAGGACACGTAGACAAAGTAAACTTGACAATCTAGACTCACATCTAGACACACACCAACTAGACACACTAGACACACAACAACTAGACACACAATGACACATAAAGTCCTATCTCCCCCTTTGTCAACAGCAAAAAGAAGATCATTTGAACAATCCCTCTGAGGAGGATGAGGAGGTCTCTGGCTTCACGTTCTCTTCCATGCGATCCAGCTTGTCAACAATGTGGGCATAGGAGAGCCTGAGCTTCTGGATCTCTGAGATAGTATCCTTGTGATACTTCTCATTCTGTTGGGTTGTGATCTCGATACGGATTCCCATCTGATCGGACACTTCACCGAGGGTCCTTACTAGTCTGTTGAACCGAGAACTAGCCTGGTCAGAGTGTTCCTTCTGCTTGATGAACCTGGCCTCCATCTGTTGTTCCAGCCGTTGGACTTTCTGCTCCAAGCGTCCAGTGGCAGCATTGACATTCTCTTGAAATGATTGGAGTTGGGTGGTGAGAGAAGATAACTGAGATGCCATCTGGAGGAGCACGCCATGAGATTCAGGGTGGGAGGTAAATGCTGGTGGTGGAGCAGAAGTAGAGGGAGTGGAGGTAGGTGGTACTTGTGTGGGTTGAGCAGAATGTGATGGAGCTTGGGTAGTTCGAGCAGATGGGGATTGAGCTGGAGGGGCAGCAGTGCCTGGCTGCCAGAGCACTAGTGAAAGGGACGATGGTGGATGGGCAGCAGTGGTGGTAGTAGGTGTAGCTTGAGGCACCATTGGTGACGGTGTGACAGCAGGGCTAACCTGTATAGGTGAATGAGGTGGAGAAGATGGTGGCACTGGATCCTTTGCTTTGCCCTTGGAAGGGAGAGTGCGCTGAACGTGGTCTCCGACCTTCTTAAATCCCAAGAATGTGGTCACGAAGTGAAAATTGTAGACGTGCCATTTGGGAATGACAATGCTTGGGCTGTGAGGAGAAGGTATTTTGGCTGCTTTCAGAATGGAAGTGATATGGGCAGCAAAAGGAAGAGAATTCAGGGGATAATGTAGGATGCTTCGGAGGGAATTTAAAAGGAGTGTGGGTAGGCGAATAGGCTGGCGAGTGATGAGGCCATGGAGTATAAACAGATGGAGGCGACTCACTTGATCTCTGGCGCCTCCTCGAGGTTGTATGATGGTGGTGATGATGTGGTGAAGCAAACGATGAAGAGGAGGGAAGGTATTAGCATTGAGGTACTTGGGAAGGACCTCAGGGGCTGGCTTGCCAGTGACCACTGCATGTGCTTCTCGGAGGTCGAAGTCCTCATGGTTGAAAACAGCTCCAATTCTGGGAGTCTTCAGCGTCATGTGGAGAAGCTTGACGTCGAGTCTGATGACTTTCCCTTGAACTACGGTGTAGAGCTGACAGTCCACAACTTGCAGGTTGTGGTAGAATTCTTGCACAAGCTGGGGCGAGTACGAATTGTGCACTGAAACGAACGTAGTCCACTCTTGAGCTTCAAAAATTGGCAGTAGATCTGGGAACATCTCCATCAGCTTGTCATCGGAGAAATCGACGATCCTTGGTTGCAGAACTGTCCGTGGCTTGAGAGCTCCAGAAACGGGATGCACTGCGGGTTCCTCTGAAGCTGCTGATTGTCTGCCTGGACCAGGTGCATCAGCTGTGGTCGACCTGTGAGGGGCCGATGGCGAACCCTGCGCGGCCCGCGACTTGGATCGCTTGGACGGCATCGAAGCTGCGGCAGGGGCCTGATCTCTTCTACGCTTAGAGGAAATTAGAGCGCGCTTGGGAGACATTGTGAAGGAAAGCGAGATAGAGGCGAGAGAGAGGCGAGAAAAGAAATCTGGAGAAGATGAAGTTGGGAGAGGGCTAGAGCTGCGGATGGGAAAATTTCAGGGACCCAGCCGAGACAATTTATAGGGTAGGGCATTAGGGCTGGCCCTTAATTTTTTTAGGGCAGTGAACCATCGCGATGCAAAGAACGAGCGGTCACGATTAATCAGCATAACTCATATTTTGGGAAATTATTGAAGTGTACCCCCTTTCTTTAATAAGACAATTAAGTAACCTTTCCTCCCTTTCTCAAAGACCACCTTGTGACAAATTCGAGTGGGTCTTGTGGTTCAAAGAATTTGAAAGTATTGCCCCAATAAATTGACTCCCCATATCCACTTTCTTACTCACAGCTCCTCAAACTTATAATATGTTTCATGAGATAATTGTACTAGCTGAACAAGCTGAACAGTGTTTTATGCCTCTATTTGCATATAGTGCATTAGGTCAACCATTTTATCTGCCTTTGATAACTTTGGATTTTACTTTTTGAAATATTGAAGAGTTGTGGTCAGGTTTATCACATGCCTTTCTACACGAGAAGACACGCTTTTTACACGCCAGTCACCCCGGCTACTTAGCATGCCTAACCATTCCACTTTTAACTGGGAACTACCTTTTATCCGTGAGGATATACGTTTATCAGACGCCAATATCCCCAGTTACTCAGTATTCCCAATTGATAATTTTGAGAGTGGCAGAGGTAGAATGAGTCTTCATGACATACATGTCTCCCACTTAATTTTTCAGCCAGTTTTGCTTTGTGATAGAGAACAGTAGTTTCTCAGAACTCAGTCCATTGCTCTACCAAGAAGGCAGAATTATGGCGTATTCCATATACATTCATGCTATAGCAGCGGTTATTTTCACTGTCCAACACAGACACAGGTAGAGAAATAGTCTCATTACTAAAAACATAAGTTCTCAATAGTCTTGAGTCAGAGTCATAGATATGGTTTGAATTTATTGCAGTAGTACAGGTCAAATTCTCATTACTACACTTAACCTTTACTCTCATTGATGACTTTGGTGATTTTCTTGTAAGATATGGTTAGGTTGTTCAATGATTTATTAAGGAATGAGTTTACACTTTTTACTCCCCCTCAATTTGTGAGTCCGTGCTGAAGATAGAAAGCAATAAGTTGGCCACAAAGAGATATAGAGACACAAGGAATAGGAAGTGTGAACAAGGATGAGTGAGTAAAGCAAAACTGAGCTCAGAGTCCAAAAAGTTCAGAAGATTTCCCACCAAAGCCAGCACCCTGACTAGATCTAATTTCCCTTTTTCAGGTCCTTTGTCGACCATGGAGTGGCCTGTGGTCGACCTCTGTGCTGACACAGAACCTGCCTGTTAAGAAGACTGCGTTCTGACAAACCTGTTGTCGACCATTGGATCGCCTGTGGTCGACAGCTGCGAAGTCCCAGAGCTAACTATTTCCTGTCCTGATGCCTTGGTCGACCAGCGCCTTGTCTGTGGTCGACCACAGGAGGTAATCCGTAGAAAGACCAGGGTTCTGCAGAGCTTGCTGAAGTAGCACCCGACACAAGACTTCCAAGCTCAAAAACTTGACCAATACTAGAGACCTATAACTTAGACAGAAATGACAGAATCTATGCAGTGTACACAAGAATATGATTATTTCAAGAATTTTCAGGAGAAATTCTACAAATTCCTAACTCCCTTCTTAGAGTTGAAAATCTGTCATTGTTAAGGGGTTTTGTGAAAATGTCTGCCAGTTGTTTTTCAGTTTCTACAAAATGAAGCATGAAATTTCCTTTGGAGACCTCATCTCTTAGAAAGTGATGACGGATCTCAATGTGTTTTGTCCTAGAGTGTTGAATGGGGTTTTTAGACAAATTAATAGCACTAGTGTTGTCACAGAAAATAGGTGCACATCCAAGATCTACATTGTAGTCTTGGAGTTGATGTTTTATCCACAAAACCTGTGTACCACAGCTCCCTACTGCGACATACTCTGCCTCAGCAGTGGAGAGTGCCACAGAATGCTGTTTTTTAGAAGCCCATGATATTAAACATCCACCTAATATTTGACAATAACCACTAGTACTCTTCCTATCAATTTTGCAACCAGCATAATCAGCATCTGAATATGAAATCAAGTCTAGTTTGCAGTAAGTAGGATACCATAAACCCAATTCTTGGGTACCGGCAAGGTAACGAAAGATACGCTTGACAGCCCCTAAATGTGAATCTCTAGGGCTAGATTGATATCTAGCACACATGCATACACTGAACTGAATGTCTGGCCTAGAGGCAGTTAAATATAGTAGGGATCCGATCATACCTCTGTATTTCTTGGCATCTACCATGTTACCTTTTACATCAGCCTCCAATGTTGCATTTGTCCCCATGGGTGACTCTATTGGTTTGCAGCTCTCCATGCCAAACTTTTTCAGCATCTCCTTTATGTACTTGGATTGATTTATGAAGTAGCCTTCTCTACATTGTAGAATCTGCAATCCAAGAAAGAACTGTAAATCACCCATTAAACTCATTTCAAACTCATTGGTCATTAGATTTGCAAATTCAGTACATAATGAAGCTTCAGTGGATCCAAACACAATATCATCCACATAGATTTGCACAATTAGTATATTCTTACCTTGGGTCTTGGAGAATAATGTTTGATCAATTTTACCTCTTGTGTAGCCCTTTTTGGTGAGGAATGAACTCAGTCTGTCGTACCATGCCCTAGGAGCCTGCTTTAAACCATACAAAGCCTTATGCAGTTTAAAGACATGATTAGGAAAATCATCATTTTCAAAACCAGGGGGTTGTTCCACAAAGACTTCTTCCTTTACAAAGCCATTTAGAAGGCACTTTTTACATCCATTTGCTGCAATTTAATTCCATGGGACGCCGCAAATGCTAACAATATTCTAATGGCTTCTAACCTTGCAACTGGAGCATATGATTCTTCAAAATCAACTCCAAATTCTTGGTTATACCCCTTAGCCACCAACCGAGCCTTGTTCCTCATAACAACTCCTTCTTCATTAAGCTTATTTTTATAAACCCATTTGGTTCCAATAACAGGATGAGATGAAGGTCTGGGAACAAGTTTCCAAACCTGATTTCTTTCAAATTGATTTAATTCTTCATGCATGGCATTTATCCAAGATTCATCTCTTAAAGCTTCCTCTACATTTTTAGGCTCAACTTGAGATACAAGGGCTAGCTGATCTAATTCATCAACTGTTTTAAGCTGAGATCTAGTTTTCCTCGGTTCATTAATTCCTCCAATGATGTTATCTAGAGGATGATCTCTGAGAAATCTCAGATTTTCAGAATTGTTACCTGGGATGATCTCTCCTTCGGGTTGATCATTGGAATCACCTTGCTTTGGTTCTGCTTCAGTCTCCATTGGTTCCTCTTTGCCTTCCAGAAATTCCCCATCTTCATCTTTGCCTACCTGTCCAGTTTTGTCAAAGTCATTATTTTCATCAAATGTGATATGTGGGGATTCTTCAACTAGCTGATCTTTGGTGTTGTAGACTCTATAGGCTCTTGATCGGTCAGAGTATCCCAAGAAGATTCCTGGGTCACTCTTTGGTTCAAATTTGTCCAATGATCTCTTGTCATTGTTATGAATAAAACACCTTACACCGAAGATCCTAAAATGAGCTAGAGATGGCTTCTTACCTTTGAACACCTCATATGGAGTTTTCGCACTAGATGGTCTTACCATTGCCCTGTTTACAATATAACATGCTGTATTGACCGCCTCAACCCAAAATCTTCTTGGAAGATTGGCTTCAACTAACAGGGTTCTGGCCATTTCAACAAGTGTGCGATTCCTTCTTTCCACCACTCCATTTTGCTCTGGCGTCCTTGGTGAGGAGAACCTGTGATTTATTCCTTTGTTCCTGCAGAATTCATCAAACTCTGAATTTTCAAATTCTCCCCCATGATCAGATATTATTGAACACACTTTGGACTTACCATCCTGCTTCATTCTTCTGTAAAAATCCTGAAATTCATGAAAGGCATCGTTTTTATGTGATAAAAACATTACCCATGTGAATCTAGAGAAATCATCAACTAGTACATAACCGTACCTCTTACCACTAAGACTAGCAGTTCTTGTTGGGCCAAAAAGGTCCATGTGCACAAGTTCTAGTGGTCTAGAAGATTGACTTTCAGTTCTACCTTTGAATGATTTTCTTGTTTGCTTACCTTGGGTACATGATTCACATACTTTGACATTTTGAGCAAACGAAATTTCAGGTAAACCAGAAACCATTTTATTCTTAACCAATTTGTGCAGCACCCTGTAGCTAACATGCCCTAGCCTTCGGTGCCACAACCAAGTCAGGTCCTCCTTCTTGGCGGTGAGGCACAAGTTGGAGTGGGCTGGATCATCCAAGTCTATCATGTAGACATTATTTACTCTCTTGCCCATAAACTTAACTTTAGCCGAATTTGGTTCAAGAATTTTACAGATCTTAGAATCAAAGACTACTTGATGGCCTTTTTCCTTTTGAGTCAGCAATCCCAGTTACGGTTTTTATTTGGAATTCCTTTTTAGCCGTAGGATTGTATCCTAACCCTTCTTTTTGAAAGTTTACTTTTATTCCCAAGACAGCATTTAAGTTTTCTTGACCTTGAGTCAATTTTTCCAAGGTCTCCTGTTTGTTTTTCAGGTCACTCTTAATTCTTTCTATTTCTCTTAGGAGTTGGTTGTTTTCTTCCTTGAGTGAATTGTTTCTTTCTTGACTTAACTTAGTTTCCTGTTCATATTCTTGAGTCTTTAGTTTTAACTCATCAATGTCGTTTTTTAGCATTTCATTCTCTTCGGACATTCTCTTGTGGTTTTCTTCATCTAAGTCCATTTGATTCAGTTTGTTTTTCAGTGACTTGATTTCCATTTCTAGTTCAGTTTTGTTATCCATTGAATTGCTGTCTTTATTCAGTTGACTGATCTTCTTCTTCAAATGTTTATTTTCCTTTCTTATTCTTTCATAAGTATCAAGCAATTCTGAATATACTGCTTCCCAATCCGAACTAGAGAAGTCTTGAAATGGGGAACTTACCTCAAGATCACTGTTGTCTCCCTTGGCCATCAGACAGAGCTTTCCTTCTTCTTCCTCGGAAGTTGTTTCCTCTTCACTGCTCTCTTCCTCCTCACTCCAAGTGCTAATCATCGCCTTGGGTTTCTTGCCTTTCCACTTGAAGCTTGATTTCTTAGGAGCTTCTGGACATTCAGCCTTCATATGTCCAGGCTGCCTGCAATTGTAGCAAATGAGTTTGTTAGAAGGAGCCTTATGTTTATCAGATTTAAACTGGGATGACTTCCTTACCATGCCCTTTGGATTTCTGAATCCTTTACCTTCCTTCCGCAGGAATTTTTTAAATTTTCTTGTAAGCATGGCTAGCTCACCAGATTCTTCACCTGAGCTAGATGAGTCATCATTGTCAGACACCTCAGAGGTGCTTGTCTTAGTCTTTAGGGCAAGTTGCTTCTTTTTCTTGCCCTCATCTTCCTTTCTCTTCAGATTGACCTCATAGGCCATCAGGGATCCTACTAACTCATCCACTGTCATTGTTGTGAGATCCTTTGAGTCCTCAATGACTGTGGCCTTGGTATGCCACATCGATGTGAGAGACCTTAAAATCTTCCTCACTAATTCCTGCTCTTTGTATGTCTTCCCTAAGCTCTTCAAGCCATTAGTCAATTGTACTAATCTGGCATACATCTCAGAAATACTTTCATCATTTTTCATCCTAAACATCTCATATTCTGAGACTAGCATATTTGCTTTTGTCTCTCTTACCTCGGAAGTACCTTCGTAGATTACCTTTAGACGATCCCACATTTCTTTGGCTGTTGCGCATTGGGAAACTCTTGAGAATTCTGTGGGGTGTAGTGAGCACTGCATCACGTTCATGGCTCCCCAGTTGACAGTTGATTTCCTGACCTGTTCTCTGGTCCAGGTTTCTTCATCTTCCGGTAGCTCAAAAGGTCCGCGGCTCACTACCCTCCACATCTCGTGGTCTTGCGCACGTAAGAACACCTGCATACGATTTTTCCAATAAGAATAATCAGTTCCATCAAAATATGGAGGTCTAGTTACAGAGTGCCCCTCAGCTATGAGGCTTTTAGAGTTCAGTCCGCCCGGTCTCTCCTGGTTGTTAGACCACATTTTTGGAGAACCTGCTCTGATACCACGTGTTGGATACGGACTGAATAGATCTAGAGGGGGGGTGAATAGATCTTTGCCCCTTTTTGATAATTTACTAACTATCGACCAGATGAGCTACTGGTAATTAATGAATTATAGAACTAATGCGGATAGTAAAGATGCAAGCATACGTATAGGAAATCAAACACACACAAGCACACCACAAGAGAGGATTTTTAAGGTGGTTCAGTCTCTTCCTGAGACTTACATCCACCCCTTGCTTAACTCAAGCAAGGCTTCACTATGAGAATCTCTGATCTCAATCAAAACACAGCTGACACACAGCTTGTACCTGCTGACACACAGCTTGACTCTGCTGCCTCACAGCTTGACAATAATTGTAATCAGAAATGAAAAGATGATAAGAACAGGTGATGAAAGACAGGACTGAATATTGGCGTGTGTAGAAGAATAGGTGTTCAGCCTGGGACTTGATCACGCTTATGAAGAAGCCTAGACTCCCTGTTGATCTTCCAGTCAGTTGCCTTCGATTGTTCTGCTGCTGGAGATCGCACAGTCTTGAGCTAAGTCTTCCTTCTGCAGCAACGAGATTGCCTTTAACCTTTCTGCAGATTTTTTGATTGGTGGAGAGCTCCTTTTTCCTCTTCTGTGTATATCTTCCTTGGCTTCTATTTCGTGCTCTCTCACTGCTTGCTTGTTCGTGATTTGTTGCCTTATATACAGCTCTTTTTATTTTCAAGAATAAAGTTCTTCCCGCTCAATTTTCAGATCGAGCGCCAATCTGCTAGAAAACAGGGATCGGTTTAAATCCAATCGTTAGAACGAGTTTGACCACTTCTAAGCAAGATTGTTTCCTTGATTCCCGTGCGGAATCTTATCTCCTGAGCAGCCCAACAACCTGCAACAACCATCTGCAGGTTTTAAGGAACCAAAACAGAATTCGGTTAGAGTTCGGTTTTGGACGATATATAAACCCGTGGTCGACCATGACCCTGTCGCTGGTCGACAATGGGCAGTCCCCAGACGGCCGGTTCTTCTGGCTGAAACTCACGTCGCCCGTTGGTCGACCACAGCCTGGTCGCTGGTCGACAGGGGGCAGTTTCCAGATGGCCAGCAGTTCTGTCTGTTGTTTCTGTCTTTTCTGTGGTCGACCAGAGGTGGGGCTTTGGTCGACAGCCAAGGTGCTTCCAGAAGACTGATGATCTGATGCTTTTCTGGTTGAGTTTGTTGGTCGACCATAACCACTTCCCTGGTCGACAAGCGGCCTTTGACACTTCTTCTGATTTGTTGATTCCACTTGGATTTCAGTGGACCTGAAATTACTTAACTTATCAGAAGTAAAATGAACTATCAGATTTATGTTGAGTTGATCAGAAACATTGTTTGTCATCATCAAATAGTCATGAGTCCAATACTTTGAAGGAACAATCAAACCACTTGTATTTGTTATGAAACAAGATAGAACTTGATTAATCAAACATATCCTATTGTCATCATCAAAACCAAGGGATGCACAACAAAATACAGGTCGGATGGCCATTCCGATCATTCCAACATGACCTAGGAGAAGAAAGTGACTTGTCAGAACTGACGGAATCCAAATCGGATGCCCGGTTTGAACTCGGCACTCAAAAGTTCATTTTCAAAATACACTTAGTTTAAAGGAACTGCCAAGTCGGGTCCGGGGGTCTAAAACATGAAATACCGGTCAGATGGCTATGCTGATTATTCCAACACGACCTGGGAGATTAAAGTGCTTTGTCAGAATTGACGGAATCCAAATCGGATGCCCGGTTTGAGCTCGGCGCTCAAATGTTCTTTTTCAAAATACACTTAGTTTAAATGAACTGCTTGGTCGGGTCCGGGGGTCTAAAAACTGAAATACCGATCGGATGGCCATGCCGATCATTCCAACATGACTTGGGAGATGAAAGTGACTTGTCAGAACTGACGGAATCCAAATCGGATGCTCGGTTTGAGCTCGGCGCTCCAAAATACACTTAGTTTAAATGAAGTGCCAGGTTGGGTCTGGGGGTCTAAAACCTGAAATACCAGTCGGATGGCCATCCGATCATTCCAACACGACCTGGGAGATGAACATGACTTTTCAGAACTGACGTAATCCAAATCGGATGCCCGGTTTGAGCTCGGCGCTCAAAATTTCATTTTCAAAATACACTTAGTTTAAATGAACTGCCAAGTCGGGTCCGTGGCTCTAAAACTTGAAATCTCGTTCGGATGGCCATGCCGATCATTCCAACACGACCTGGGAGATGAAAGTGACTTGTCAGAACTGACGTAATCCAAATCGGATGCCGGTTTGAGCTCGACGCTCAAAATTTCATTTTCAAAATACACTTAGTTTAAATGAACTTCCAAGTCGGGTCTGTGGGTCTAAAACTTGAAATATCGGTCGGATGGCCATGTCGATCATTCCAACACGACCTGGGAGATGAAAGTGACTTGTCAGAACTGACGGAATCTAAATCAAAGCCCGGTTTGAGCTCGGCGCACAGAAGTTCATTTTTAAAATACACTTAGTTTAAATGAACTGCCAAGTCGGGTCCGGGGGTCTAAAACTTGAAATACCGATCGGATGGCTGTGCCGATCATTCCAACATGACCTGGGAGATGAAAGTGACTTGTCAGAACAGACGGAATCCAAATCGGATGCCCGGTTTGTGCTGTGCCCCTGTGGTTTTGATGATGGTTTTGATGATTGGTCTTTGAAGTGAGTTATTCTCTGTGAGTCATCTAGCTGTGTCTTTTATATACTTGATAAATTCATGTTTTATCATGTAAGTGAATGGAGTTCATATGGCTGTCAGATAACATGCTCTACTTTAATTCTGTCTACACTCTGTCTGCACAGTCTCCACAGTAGTGCGTCAACTCAGTGTGCTGATGTGTCGACCCTTCAGTCATACTTGTCTCTATTCTCACACCAGTGCATCAACTCCTTGAGCTGATGCGTCGACTCTTCAGTTCAGGTTCTTCAAGTCTATACATTAGACTGTAGCAAAGTCTATACTACGATCTGTGCAGCCTGTTTGCATCAAGTCTGTACAGAGTCTCCTGCATTCCTTCATATCAACTCTAGACATTGCATGCTAAAGTCTGTACATGCACATTTAAATTTGAAGTCTGTACATCGAACTGCTTCTTTTGAAGTCTATACATTGTGGCCTTGAAACTTCAAGTCTATACATCTTCAGTTGAACGTAAAGTGTATACGTTGCAGCGTCAACTCATTGGGCTGCAGTATCAACTCAGCAAGTATGCACATCGCCTTCAGACTTTCAAGTCTATACACTCTATCTTCATAGGTTTCAAGTCTATACAACATGCCTTGCTATTCACAGCCTTTAAAGTCTGTACAAAGTCTGTACATTGGTTCAGACTCCTCAAAGTATGTACAGCGTGAAGTCTAAACATTATTTTCAGGGGTTGTCTTCGTGTCGTTATTTGTTCCATCGCGTGCTGAACACTGCAGCACCTCGTGTTACTTTCTGTGCCACCTCGTGTCGTTTTTTCAGTATTTAGTTGCTCATCTCGAGTCATCCTTTTTAATTTTGCTCTTGTGTTTTTGTGTCATTTACTGTAGCTACTCGAGTCGTTTTCCTGCTTTCACTGTTTTATCACGTGTCGTTGTAGCTGTTCCTGTTTTTATGTCTTCGTGTTGTTTTTCCTAGACCCCGTGTCCTTTTTGCTTTGTTACCACACTTCGTGTAGGGTTCTGTTTTCGTCTTCGAGTTGGTTTCAGTCCGTGTCGTCCTCGTCTTCGAGTCGTTTGTAAGTTCGAGCAATTTTGTATTCGAGTCGTTCTTTATGTCTTCGTGTTATTTCTGTGATTGTGTCTTAGTGTTATTTTTATGTCTTCGTGTTGCTTCTTTCTATCTTCGTCCAGGTTTCCTCTGATCGCGTGTTTTACTACCGTTTTACTCCGTGTTATTTCCTTCTCACCTCGTGTTGTTCTAATCTGACTTCGTGTCGTTCTCTCTTTATTTCGTGCTGTAGTCATCTTGTGTATCTCGTGTCGTTCTCAGTATAGTGCATCTCGTATTGCGATCACATACCTCATGCAGTTTCAGTTTTTTGTGGCCCTGAGTTTTAATGGTTTTAATCTCTTCGCAGGAGAAGAAGAAAAACAAAAAGAAGAAGGTGGTCCGAGGAAGAATATTCCCCAGTGACTGGGAGGCACGTGATCCGAGGCTGGAAGGGCAGACAGGATTGTGACACGTGTGCTGAAGCTGGTTGAGAGACTGACACGTGGCCAAAAGTTCTGGGCGGGAAATGTGGAAGCCACACGCGCCCAGTGCTGCCCTCCTGCTAGCTGCTGCTTATAAAAGGAAGCCTTCATCCAACAGATGAAGACTGATCGAAGAAGAAGCCTGAAGAACAGAAAGCCCTTCGATCCAGAAAAAGAAAAGAAGAAGAAAAGAGAAGAAGAAGAAAGAGAGCAACGATCAAAAGAGCAGAAGAAGAAGAGAAAAGAAGAGATAGGGAGAGCCTGCGAAAGAGAAGAAAATAGAGAGTGAGAGCAGTAGAAGAAAGAGAGAAAGATTGCGTGAGCTGAGAAGAAGAAAGAAGAGGAAGAAAAGAAGAGAGGAGAGTTCTATTGAAGACCTGTTCAGTCTGTTCGTGGATCAAATCCAGAACGACTATTGTGTTTCATTTCCTGCCTTTGTCGCTGTTCCTTTTATGTTTTCTTATTTTTCATTTTGTTTCTCTGGTTAGCTTTGTTCTTCCGATTGCCCTGTTGGGGATCGGGTTCCTCCTGGTGAGTCAGGAGAAGGGAGATCTGATCTCCGATTGCAAGTAGCTGGGTGCTACTTGTGGGTTCCTCCTGTGGATTCAGGAGAAGGGAGACTTGTCTCCGGTTCTGGGCTTGTGGCTTGCAAGTCCAGGGGTCCCTCCGGTTGGAGGAAGAGAGGTCTTCGACCTCTGGTTTACTGGTGACTGGAAGTCACTGGTTGGGTCCCTCCTGGTCTGGAGGAAGAGAGGTCTTCGACCTCTGGTTTCCAAGTGACTGGGAGTCACTTGGGGTGTCCCTCCGGTTGGGAGGAAGAGGGGAGTGTGTTCCCCTGGTCAAGCTGTGTGTCAGCACCTGTTGCAGACTGAGTCTACTTGGTTCTAGCATTGGCTAGTGAAGCCTCACTCCGGTTGGGAGTGAGGGGCGGATGTAGGTCTGGAGGACCGAACCACCTTAAAATTATTTGTGCAGTGGTTTGCCCTGCGTTAGTTCCATATCTTCTACCTCCCATTCACAGGTTGTGCATGCTTGGCTAGCTGCATTATCTAGAGAGTTATTTTTGAGCATTGTATTCTGCTAAGTGTGTTTGGGTTGTTTAGCTCTGCCTTCGTTTCTGGTTGTTCAGGTGGCTGCATTGGTGCAGTCCAACTGTTTGTTCATTTGTGGCCTTATCATTTCATCTTGGAAAGCTCATTAGTCTTTATTCTGCATATCTGAGCTTTAGAGTTTTAATTTGGGCTATAATTTTTAGAGGGATACATTCACCCCCCCCCTCTGTATCCGGGCCTAACACCCTAATAGTTTGAGCTCGGCGCTCAAAAGTTCATTTTCTAAATACACTTTGTTTAAATGAACTGCCAAGTCGGGTCCGGGGGTCTAAAACTTGAAATACCGGTCGGATGGCCGTGCCGATCATTCCAACACGACCTGGGAGATGAAAGTGACTTGTCAGAACTGACGGAATCCAAATCGGATGCCCGGTTTGAGCTCGGCGCTCAAACGTTCATTTTCAAAATACACTTAGTTTAAATGAACTGCCAGGCCGGGTCCGGGGGTCTAAAACCTGAAATACCAGACGGATGGCCGTGCCGATCATTCCAACATGACCTAGGAGATGAAAGTGACTTGTCAGAATTGACGGAATCCAAATCGGATGCCCGGTTTGAGCTCGGCGCTCAAAAGTTCATTTTCAAAATACACTTAGTTTAAATGAACTGCCAAGTCGGGTCCGGGGGTCTAAAACTTGAAATACCAGTCTGATGGCTGTGTCGATTATTCCAACACGACCTGGGAGATGAAAGTGACTTGTCAGAATTGACGGAATCCAAATCGGATGCCCGGTTTGAGCACGGCGCTCAAATATTCATTTTCAAAATACACTTAGTTTAAATGAACTGCCAGGTCGGGTCCGGGGGTCTAAAAACTGAAATACCGGTCGGATGGCCATGCCAATCGTTCCAACATGACCTGGAAGATGAACGTGACTTGTCAGAACTGACGTAAGCCAAATCGGATGCCCGATTTGAGCTCGGCGCTCAAAATTTCATTTTCAAAATACACTTAGTTTAAATGAACTGGCAAGTCAGGTCCGTGGGTCTAAAACTTGAAATATCGGTCGGATGGCCGTGCCGATCATTCCAACACGACCTAGGAGATGAAAGTGACTTGTCAGAACTGACGTAATCCAGATCGGATGCCCGGTTTGAGCTCGGCGCTCAAAATTTCATTTTCAAAATACACTTATTTTAAATGAACTTCCAAGTGGGGTCCGTGGGTCTAAAATTTGAAATATCAGTCGGATGGCCATGTCGATCATTCCAACACGACCTGGGAGATGAAAGTGACTTGTCAGAACTGACGGAATCTAAATCGGATGCCCGGTTTGAGCTCGACGCTCAAAAGTTCATTTTCAAAATACACTTAGTTTAAATAACTGCCAAGTCGGGTCTGGGGGTCTAAAACTTGAAATACCGATAGCATGGCAGTGTCGATCATTCCAACATGACCTGGGAGATGAAAGTGACTTGTCAGAACTGACGGAATCCAAATCGGATTCCCGGTTTGGGCTCGGCGCTCAAAAGTTCATTTTCTAAATACACTTTGTTTAAATGAACTGCCAAGTCGGGTCCGGGGGTCTAAAACTTGAAATACCAGTCGGATGGTCATGCCGATCATTCCAACATGACCTGGGAGATGAAAGTGACTTGTCAGAACTGACGGAATCCAAATCGGATGCCCAGTTTGAGCTCGGCGCTCAAAAGTTCATTTTCAAAATACACTTGGTTTAAATAACTGCCAGGTCAGGTCCGGGAGTCTAAAACCTGAAATATCGATCGGATGGCCATGCTGATCATTCCAACATGACCTAGGAGATGAATGTGACTTGTCAGAACTGACTGAATCCAAATCGGATGCCCGGTTTGAACTCGGCGCTCAAAAGTTCATTTTCAAAATACACTTAGTTTAAATGAACTGCCAAGTCAGGTCCGGGGGTCTAAAACATGAAATACCGGTCGGATGGCTGTGCCGATTATTCCAACACGACCTGGGAGATGAAAGTGCTTTGTCAGAATTGACGGAATCCAAATCGGATGCACGGTTTGAGCTCGGCACTCAAATGTTCATATTCAAAATACACTTAGTTTAAATGAACTACCAGGTCGGGTCCGGGGGTCTAAAAGCTGAAATACCGGTCGGATGGCCATGCCGATCATTCCAACACGACTTGGGAGATGAAAGTGACTTGTTAGAACTAACGGAATCCAAATCGGATGCCCGTTTTGAGCTCGGCGCTCAAACGTTCATTTTCAAAATACACTTAGTTTAAATGAACTGCCAGGTCGGGTCCGGGGGTCTAAAACTTGAAATACCAGTCGGGTGGTCATGCCGATCATTCCAACACGACCTAGGAGATGAACGTGACTTGTCAGAAGTGACGTAATCCAAATCGGATGCCCGGTTTGAGCTCGGCGCTCAAAATTTCATTTTCAAAATACACTTAGTTTAAATGAACTGCCAAGTCGGGTCCGTGGGTCTAAAACTTGAAATATCGGTCGGATGGCCGTGCCGATCATTCAAACACAACCTGGGAGATGAAAGTGACTTGTTAGAACTGACGTAATCCAAATCGGATGCCGGTTTGAGCTCGGCGCTCAAAATTTCATTTTCAAAATACACTTAGTTTAAATGAACTTCCAAGTCGGGTCCGTGGGTCTAAAACCTGAAATATCGGTCGGATGACAGTGCTGATCATTCCAACACGACCTGGGAGATGAAAGTGACTTGTCAGAACTGACGGAATCTAAATCAGATGCCCGGTTTGAGCTCGGCGCACAAAAGTTCATTTTCAAAATACACTTAGTTTAAATGAACTGCCAAGTCGGGTCCGGGGGTGTAAAACTTGAAATACCATGTCGGATGGCAGTGTTGATCGTTCCAACATGACCTGGGAGATGCAAGTGACTTTTCAGAACTGACGGAATCTAAATCGGATGCCCAGTTTGAGCTCGGCGCTCAAAAGTTCATTTTCTAAATACACTTTGTTTAAATGAACTGCCAAGTCGGGTCCGGGGGTCTAAAACTTGAAATACCGGTCGAATGGCCATGCCGATCATTCCAACACGACCTGGGAGATGAAAGTGACTTGTCAGAACTGACGGAATCCAAATCGGATGCCTGGTTTGAGCTCGGCGCTCAAACGTTCATTTTCAAAATACACTTAGTTTAAATGAACTGCCAGGCCGGGTCCGGGGGTCTAAAACTTGAAATACCGGATGGATGGCCGTGCCTATCATTGCAACACGACCTAGGAGATGAAAGTGACTTTTCAGAATTGACGGAATCCAAATCAGATGCCCGGTTTGAGCTCGGCACTCAAAAGTTCATTTTCAAAATATACTTAGTTTAAATGAACTGCCAGGTCGGGTCCGGGGGTCTAAAAACTGAAATACCGGTCGGATGGCCATGCCAATCATTCCAACACGACCTGGGAGATGAAAGTGACTTTTCAGAACTGACGGAATCCAAATCGGATGCCCGGTTGTAGCTCGGTGCTCAAACGTTCATTTTCAAAATACACTTAGTTTAAATGAACTGCCAGGTCAGGTCCAGGGGTCTAAAACCTGAAATACCAGTCGGATGGCCATGCCGATCATTCCAACACGACCTGGGAGATGAACTTGACTTCTCAGAACTGACGTAATCCAAATCGGATGCCCGGTTTGAGCTCGGCGCTCAAAATTTTATTTTCAAAATACACTTTGTTTAAAGGAACTGCCAAGTCTGGTCCGTGGGTCTAAAACTTGAAATATCGGTCGGATGGCTATGCCGATCATTCCAACACGACCTGGGAGATGAAAGTGACTTGTCAGAACTGACGTAATCCAAATCGGATGCCCGGTTTGAGCTCGGCGCTCAAAATTGCATTTTCAACATACACTTAGTTTAAATGAACTTCCAAGTCGGGTCCGTGGGTCTAAAACTTGAAATATCGGTCGGATGGCCATGCCGATCATTCCAACACGACCTGGGAGATGAAAGTGACTTATTAGAACTGACGGAATCTAAATTGGATGCCTGGTTTGAGCTCGGCGCTCAAAAGTTCATTTTCAAAATACACTTAGTTTAAATGAACTGCCAAGTCGGGTCCGGGGGTCTAAAACTTGAAATATCGATAGCATGGCAGTGTCGATCATTCCAACATGACCTGGGAGATGAAAGTGACTTGTCAGAACTGACGGAATCCAAATCGGATGCCCGGTTTGAGCTCGGCGCTCAAAAGTTCATTTTCTAAATACACTTTGTTTAAATGAACTGCCAAGTCGGGTTCGGGGGTCTAAAACTTGAAATACCAGTCGGATGGCCATGCCGATCATTCCAACACGACCTGGGAGATGAAAGTGACTTGTCAGAACTGACGGAATCCAAATCGGATGCCCAGTTTGAGCTCGGCACTCCAAAGTTCATTTTCAAAATACACTTGGTTTAAATGAACTGTCAGGTCGGGTCCGGGAGTCTAAAACCTGAAATACCGGTCGGATGGCCATGCCGATCATTCCAACATGACCTAGGAGATGAATGTGACTTGTTAGAACTGACGGAATCCAAATCGGATGCCCGGTTTGAACTCGGCGCTCAAAAGTTCATTTTCAAAATACACTTAGTTTAAATGAACTGCCAAGTCGGGTCCGGGGGTCTAAAACATGAAATACCGGTCGGATGGCTGTGCCGATTATTCCGACACCACCTAGGAGATGAAAGTGCTTTGTCAGAATTGACGGAATCCAAATCGGATGCCCGGTTTGAGCTCGGCGCTCAAATGTTCATTTTCAAAATACACTTACTTTAAATGAACAGCCAAGTCGGGTCCGGGGGTCTAAACACTGAAATACCGGTCAGATGGCCATGCCGATCATTCCAACACGACCTGGGAGATGAAAGTGACTTGTCAGAACTGACGGAATCCAAATCGGATGCCCGGTTTGAGCTCGGCGCTCAAACGTTCATTTTCAAAATACACTTAGTTTAAATGAACTGCCAGGTCGGGTCCGGGGGTCTAAAACTTGAAATACCAGTCGGATGGCCATGCCGATCATTCCAACACGACCTGGGAGATGAACGTGACTTGTCAGAACTGACGTAATCCAAATCGGATGCCCGGTTTGAGCTCGGCGCTCAAAATTTCATTTTCAAAATACACTTAGTTTAAATGAACTGCCAAGTCGGGTCCGTGGATCTAAAACTTGAAATATCGGTCGGATGGCCGTGCCGATCATTCCAACACGACCTAAGAGATGAAAGTGACTTGTCAGAACTGCCGTAATCCAAATCCGATGCCCGGTTTGAGCTCGGCGCTCAAAATTTCATTTTCAAAATACACTTAGTTTAAATGAACTTCCAAGTCGGGTCCGTGGGTCTAAAATTTGAAATATCGGTCGGATGGTCATGCCGATCATTCGAACACGACCTGGGAGATGAAAGTGACTTGTCAGAACTGACGGAATCTAAATCAGATGCCCGATTTGAGCTCGACGCATAAAAGTTCATTTTCAAAATACACTTAGTTTAAATTGTTAGCGCAGCAAGAGTGATATAGAAGGGGGGGATAAATAGATCACTCCCAATTTGTAGAAACTTAGGCGGAAAATAAATTCTAATGCTAACGCCCCTCCTTAACCCGCACACAGAGAAATGTAAATACAATCACCAAGCAAGGCAGTATAAGCAAATGAAAATGAAGAAGTGATCACATGGAAGCAAAGAGACAAGCAGATGAAGAGCGCAGATAACAATAGCAAACCACAGACGAGGCACTCGGTTTTTAGGTGGTTCGATTGCAGTCCGCAATCTACATCCACCCCTCACTCCAACTCGAATGAGGATTCCACTAGTCAATGCTAGATCACTGCAGACTCAGTCTGCGAACAACATGCTGCCATACAGCTTGAACAACCAAGGGAAACAAATCCCTCAACCAAACTCTGCTACCCACAGAGCTTGAAACCTGTTCTAGCTCCTAGCTAGAACACAACCGGAGAGTCCTCTCCCTTCCTCCACACACCGGAGGGAAACTGTTAATGACAACCTGTCACTAACAACACCAAAGATCACCGATCTCTCTTCCTCTGTAACCCAGAGGGAAACTAGAGTAATACTCCCTTCCTCCACACACCGGAGGGGAACCAATTCAAATCAGAAGGATGAACAAAATGAAACGAAAACAAAGTAGAAACAAAAACCAATGAGAAAGCAGTCGGTTCTGAAACCAATACAAACGTAGCTTCAAATGAAGCAATTCATCACACCACAAACACTGCTCTCTCTCTCGAACAAACTCCTCTCGGATCTGGAAGTCTCTGCTCTTTTTCTTTTCTGGATCGTGCAAACTCTCACCAATAGCTTCTCCTTTTTCTTTTCACGATCAAGCTTCTACTGAAGGATGAAGCTTTATATTTATAGCAGATTTTGGGCGTGTGGCTGCTCGGTTCCCGCCCATGAACTTTTTGCCAGATCATTTGAATTTCGACCACATGGTAGCATCCTGACTAGGTTGCCATCCACGTGTCATGTGCCTGTTGTCTTAGATCACGTGTCAGGTGCCAACCTCGGTTCACGTGCCCAATCATCAGCCTGAATCGCCTGCAGACAGACAGAAGAAATGTATATACTTAGTCAGCTCAGGCTATTAATCATGAATGTATATACTTCAGAAACATCAACTGAGTAAGTGTGTACAACGTGAGAGAGTGTACAGACTTAATGAATAAATCGCATGTGAAGGCAGTGTATAGACATATGAACAATGCGCATGAGTGGCAGTGTATAGACTTATGAACAATGCAAACGAGCCTTACCAATGTGTACACTTTACAAAGCTCAGCCACTGTGTAGACTTCATGAAGCCTAACCAGTGTACAGACTTGGAACCAGTGTAAGATTCTTAATAAGACGGTGAGCAATGTATTGACTTGAACCCCAACGGTGATGTATAGACTTCGACATGCTTGAGCCAGTGTATAGACTATGCCAGGGTGAGACGATGCATGAGACACTTGGCTGTACAGACTTGCAAACGTTCTGAATGAGACGATCGGCTGTTGGACCGATGTACAAACTCTGAATGTGAAGGCAGTCTGTATAGACTTGAATCGCTTGAAGCGATGTACAGACTTGGTGAAGCTCAAGGAGTGTATAGAATTGTGAAGGCTTCAGCGTTGTACAGACATTGAAGAACCACTGTGAATGTATAGACTTGATGAGCCACTGTGGATGTATGGACTTGAGCAAATGAAGCCGATGTACAGACTTGCCTAAGACGCAGCATGAGACGCTGGCTAAGACGGACGCTGTACAGACTTTGAAGAGCAGTTCAATGTATAGAGTTGAAGCCCCTGAGCTAATGTATAGACTTCACGCTGTACAGACTTTGAGGCTTTGAACGTTTGAGCAGAATGCAATGTACAGGCTTAGTGATGTATATACTTGGCCAGGAAAGCGTAGGGAAATGTATGAGTGTATGGACTTGGCCAAGCGTAGGAAATGATATGGAATGTACAGACTTGGTGAAACACAGTCCAGTGTATAGACTTGGAGAACTATTCAATGTATTGACTTGGCGTTGTATAGACTTGGCTTTGAACGCTTGAGCTGAAGGCAATGTGCAGACTTAGCGATGTATAGACTTTGCCCAAGGAACCGAATGTATAGACTTTGCCACAGTCTAATGTACATGCTTTGCAGAAGTGAACGAGCCAATGTATAGACTTCAAAAGAAGCAGTCCGATGTACAGACTTCAAGGATTCTAGACAACGGACGCTGTACAGACTTGGACTCAAGGAATGTATATACTTAGCATGAAGAGTGCCAGTCTATGTATAGAATTTGCTGAAGCTATCTCTGAAGCAATGTTCAGACTTTGTGCAATGTATGTACTTTAGTGTGTGCGAGCCTGTTGACAAGCAATGTGTAGACTTTGATTGTGTAAAGCAGGCGATGTACAGACTATGCAAACATGACACTGGGCGATGTATAGACTTACACTATCGGGTGTGTAGACATCAAGAGAATGCAGCAGCCAGTGTATAGACGTGAAGCTTGGAAGGATGTATATGGTTGAGGTGAACTGACTTTGAGTATTGAGACCAGTGTATGGACTTCAGTTAGAAAGTGCCCAATGTACAGACTAGAAGAGGATATGCCAATGTACAGACTAGAAGAGGATATGCCAATGTACAGACTAAATAGATCAAGCTGGTGTATAGACTTTGTGCCCAAGCTATCAATGCTCTGATGCGTCGACCCACCCTTGCTGATGAGTCGACCCACTACTGTCCATATTAACCAAACAGTGTAGATAGATGAAATAATGGAACAGCATATGAACTGAACTCACTTAGGTGATGAACCAGCATGAATCTAGAGATAGAAGGTTGATTTATAGTGTGAGACATCATCAAAACCATAGGGATGCAACAATCTCCCCCTTTTTGATGATGACAACACTATGAATCAAGCAATATCAAGGTTCAACAAGAGATTTATATCAGCTGTAATAAACAAAGTAAATTCAAGGCATGCACATGCAGATGAATTATACAATCCCTACAACACACTCTCATCTCCCCCACAACTCATAACCATATCTTCCCCGAAGCAACATGACTCCCCCAAAGCTCAAGATAAATCCAAGACTCACTGAAATTGCAGAACTTCTCTCCCCCTTTGACATCAGCAAAAAGAACTACTGAATGTAGGACAGTGCTGGAAACATGAAGAATAAGGGCAGTAACTTCTTAGTGCAGACAGTCACTAGTAGGTCTTAAGAGAATAAGTGAGGTTCTAATCTCAAGAGAAGATTCTTTAAACTCCAGTACACAATAGAGAAGTAGAATGATTGAAAAGTTTATCAGCATACATGGTGTATGATTTAGAGCAGGAGTTAACAAGTATGGCCAGATATAGCTAATCATTCAACTATCCCACAAGACAGCAAGAGACTAAATCAGAGAGGTGTTCTCAAGGTATTGAGGACAAGCAATCCATTAGTTGCATAACAACAAGGAATTTTTTGTTGGAGATTATTTTCAAGAAGATCAATGGGTAAATTGGTAGTTCACTCCTTTGACATTAGAGAGACACCTTGATTAGAGGCCTGAATCCCCAGTTACTCAGAGTGAGTACCTCATTACTTCCCCCCTTTTTTTAAAGGAACAAAGTTAGTAACTGTGGCTTTTTACATGAGGAAACACCTTGATTAGAGGCCAGAGTCCCCAGTTACTCACCAGCAAGCCACCATTGCTCTGTCATGTCTTTTTCATTCATTTTAAGCATTTGACACCTCATGACATGGGAGAAATATTCATTTCATTGATGAAGCTCCCAGTTTCTTAGTGATCACAACAGAACATTTTTGTTCAGTTAAGCCCTTGAGTTAAAGAGATAGAATGATTGAAAATAATACCAAAAGGACTATTTCTTGAATTGAGTCTTGAAGTCTAGATTTCAAGTTGACTGGGTCAGATATCAAGACATACAGGTTTTTGGCCTGAACCAGAATCAATGACAATGTAGGAAGATATACTTTATGCAATTAGTCCAGATCTCTGAAGGAGTACCAAAGGAAAGATTCTAATTGGATATTAGAGTCACTGACTTATAGACTTAGGAGATAAGTGACACTCTACTGTCTGAGAGAACCACACTAGATCAGTCATGCAAGACCAGCAAAGTTACACATCTGGACAGCCCTTTTGAATCAGTCAAAGAACTTCTCTTCTCACATTACAACTCAGCTCGCCCTAAGAAATAGCATTTCTGAAAGCTAACCAGTAAGCATTCTGAACTCCCCCTTAAACCAGCATGAAAGAAGGCTAAACATCAGACAAACACAACTCCCCCTCACAACAAGAACAGGCTTCATAATTAAGACAATTTGTGTAAGCCTAATTCTCTTCTCAATGTGGTGAATTTTTCATTATCCAGAGGTTTTGTGAATATGTCAGCAATCTGATTATCTGTGCCTACATGAATCAGTTCAAAGTTATTCTTAGACATCTCATCTCTTATAAAATGATGTCTTATCTCTATGTGTTTGGTTCGTGAATGTAAAACAGGATTTTTAGCAATATTAATGGCACTAGTATTATCACAGTAAATTGGTGTGCACCCCAGGTCTACTTGGTAGTCCTGAAGCTGGTGTTTAATCCATATTACTTGTGTTCCACAACTCCCTGCAGCCACATATTCAGCTTCTGCAGTGGAGAGGGCCACAGAGTGTTGTTTCTTGGAGCCCCAAGACACTAAACACCCACCCAAAAATTCACAATGGCCACTAGTACTTTTCCTGTCTAGTTTACAGCCTGCATAGTCAGCATCTGTGTATGCTACTAAGTTAAGTGTGTGAGATGCAGGAAACCATAAACCAAGAGACTGAGTAGCTAACAAATATCTGAAGATTCTTTTAACTGCAGCTAAGTGTAATTCAGTAGGTCTGGATTGATACCTTGCACACATTCCTACACTGAATTGTATATCTGGTCTAGAGGCTGTCAAGTAAAGAAGTGATCCAATCATACCTCGATAAAGTTTGGCATTTACTTCTTTACCTGTCTCATCTGCATCCAATGAGGTATTGGTGCCCATGGGTGTTGTAATGTGCTTTAAGTTTTCCATACCAAACCTCTTGAACAATTCCATTGTGTATTTGGTTTGGTTGATGAAGCACCCATCCTCTAGCTGCTGTACCTGCAATCCAAGAAAATATTTCAGTTCACCAACCAAGCTCATTTCGAATTCAGCAGACATCATGGTAGAAAATTCATCACATAGTTCATGCTTAGTTGATCCAAATACAATGTCATCTACATATACCTGAACTATGATGAGATCTCTGTTTATGCCCTTGGTGAATAAAGTTTGATCAACTTTACCTCTTTTGTAGCCTTTGCTGATCAGAAATTCAGACAATCTTTCATACCAAGCTCTTTGAGCCTGCTTTAGACCATACAAGGCTTTGTTTAACCTAAAAACTTGGTTAGGTTGAGGAGAGTATTGAAATCTAGGAGGTTGTTCAACAAAAACTTCTTCTTTAATGACTCCATTTAAAAAGGCACTTTTGACATCCATTTGTTGGAGTTTTATATTCTTTGAGCAAGCAAAGGCAAGCAACAATCTTATAACTTCCATCCTAGCAACAGGTGCATAGGATTCATCAAAGTCTACACCGAATTCCTGACAGTAGCCTTTGGCTACTAATCTGGCCTTATTCCTCGAGATGATTCCATCTTCATTCATCTTATTTTTGAACACCCACTTGATTCCTATGATATTAATACCATATGATCTTGGGACAAGCTCCCAGACATTATTCCTTTCAAATTGACCTAATTCCTCACACATAGCATTGACCCAAGCTTGATCAGCCAAGGCCTCTTCTACAGTTTTGGGTTCAATTTGTGAGACTAAAGCAATTAAGTCATCATTATTCACATTTCTAAAATGAGACCTAGTCCGAAGAGGATCTTCAGGATTGCCTATGACTTTATCTAATGGATGGTCTTTAAGAAATCTAATGTTTGTTGAAGACTCACCTGTTTCTCTTGGCCCTTCTTGATTGGGGGAATTTGTTTCTCCACTCGGCTGAGTCTTCTCTTCTTCCTGTTGGTCTTCTAGAAAATCCCCACCATGATTGGAATTTTTGTCAAGATATTCAACATTAGAAACATCTTTCTTTTCACTAAAAAGGATGTGTGGAGACTCTTCCACTTTCTGATCTGATATGTTAAATACCTTATATGCCCTTGACACTTCAGAGTAACCCAAGAAAATTCCAGGTGTGCTTTTGGCTTCAAACTTGTCTAAGTATTTCTTATCATTATTATGAATAAAATATTTTGCTCCAAAAATTCTGAAATGAAACAAGTTTGGTTTCTTACCTTTTAGAAGCTCATAGGGTGTTTTCTTGTGTATGGGTCTTACCATGGCCCTGTTGATTATGTAGGCTGTTGTGTTGGCCGCTTCTGCCCAAAACCTTCAAGGTAATTTACTTTCAATCAACATAGTTCGGGCCATCTCCACCACAGTTCTATTTCTTCTCTCCACAATCCCATTCTGTTCAGGTGTCCTGGGAGAAGAAAACCTGTGAGTTAGTCCTTCTTTTTCACAGAGATCAGTAAACATGGAGTTTTCAAACTCACCTCCATGGTCAGATTGAATAGAACAGACCTTGTACTTCCCTTCTTGTTTGACGAAAAACAGATTAAACTTTTGAAATGCATCACTCTTATTTGCTAAGAAAAATATCCATGAATATCTAGAGAAGTCATCTATGATGACATAGCCAAACCTGTTTCCGTTAAGACTCTGAATTCTAGTGGGACCGAAAAGGTCCATATGAAGAAGTTCCATTGGTCTAGAAGACAATGGCTCAGATCTTAATTTAAAGGAATTTCTGGTCTGTTTGCCTAGAGCACAGGCATCACATGCTTTTGATATTGAGTTGAATTTAATTCTAGGCATGCCTCTAACTAAATCATGCTTGACCAATTTATTTAAAGTTGAAAAGCTAGCATGACCTAGACGTCTATGCCATTCAAAAGTATCATTTTCAGAGTTGGCAGATAAGCAAATAGTAGATTCAGATTTCTCATCTAAGTCTACAATGTAGACATTATTAATCCTGTTGGCTAGAAATTTAACCACATCAGAATTTGTTTCAAGGATTTTGCATGAACTATCATCAAATACAACCCTGTGACCCCTGTCACATAACTGACTAATGCTAATCAGGTTGTGTTGAAGCCCTTCCACAAGTAAGACTTTTTCAATGGAGTTTGTGGAAGATTTACCTACTGTTCCAACTCCAATTATTTTACCTTTGTTCTTTCCTCCAAACTTGACCAGACCCCCTGGCTTCATCTCTATCTTGCTAAACTTGGATCGGTCTCCTGTCATATGCCTGGAGCAGCCACTGTCGAGATACCACTTGTTGTCTTCAGCTGCTAGGCCGACCTACACAAATATATCAAGCAGAGTGATTTGGAACCCAAGATGAGTTGGGTCCAAGGACATTGTTCAAATCTCTGATCAAATGTTTAGGTATCCAGATTTGTTTCAGCATGGTTTTCTTTGGCACCTTCCTTTCTGGTTTATTAAAGTTGAATCCAGCTGAACTGGAGAAGTGGGTTCTATTCCATTCATTAGTCTTCCTATTCCTAGGAAAATTTCTGTAGGCTTGTTGATTAACATATTTTTGACCATGAAAGTTATTTCTCCAGTAGGTCCTATTTGGACCCATCTGATCGTTGTAATTCCAGCTCTTATTTTGATTTACTTTCTTGGTCCATCTACCATTTGTGTTCTGGTGAGTGGGCTTAGTGTTATTCTGCATAAAATTCATTCCCATCTTAAATGGTTGTCCAGTACTGGTTTTTGTGTTTTCTTTAGGACTTTGAATTTCCTTAGAGCTGTTTGAGCTGGATGGTGTGTCCAGCTTTTCTTTTCCCTTCTCTGGGCAGAAGGTGATGGTCTTGAATTGCAAGGGTCTCTTGTTGGTTGGGTCATAGCCTAGACCTTCCTTATTGAAATTGACCCTAGTCCCTAGTATAGCATCTAAACTAGTCTTTCCTTGGACAAACTTTTCTAAGACTTTCTGTTTGTCTTCCAGCTCCTTTTGAAGGGACTCAGAATTTTTTAGGAGTTCAACATTTACTTTCTTCACAGCTTCATATTTCTCTGAATTCACTCTAATTTCATTCATGCTTTCTTCAATTTTAGTTTTGAATTCATTGAGCTGTTTTTGACTTTCTTGAGTTTCTCCCTTGAGCTTATCATTTTCTTTCCTTAGTGAGGTCATTTCTTCTAGTTGTTCTTTTAGCTTCTCATTTTCCTCACAGACTAGAGTTTGTTCTTCAACATTTGTGTTAAATTTTCTTTCCAGAACTCTGTGCTCTTTACAAAGAGAATTAAATTTATCTAACAATTCACCATAAGCATCCTCCCAGTCATCAATTGAGAAAATTTCAAAAATATTTATTACCTCCTCTTCACTGTTTGCCATAAGGCAAATTCCATCTTCATATTCTTCTGAGGAAGCGTCTTCGGGGTCTTCTTCTTCCTCGCTCCATGTGCAGACCATCGCCTGTGGCTTCTTCTTCTTCTGCACCTTTATGTTTTTCTTCTGAAGATAGGGACCCTTCTTCTGGAGGTCTGGGCATTCGCCTTTCATGTGTCCCTGTTTGTTACAATTAAAACAAGTAAGTCTCTTAGGATTTCTATCCCTATAACTAGTAAATTCAGCACTCTTGTTGAAAGAGTGTGGCTTCTTCTTCCTAAAGGTCTTTCCCTTTTTCTTCAAAAATTTTCTGAACTGTCTAGTGAGCATAGCATGCTCCTCCTGGTCGAGATTTGACAAACCTTCAAGCTCAGACTCGGACTCGGGGCTACTGCTGCTACTCCCAATGTTGCTACCCTTGTTGCGGGAAGCTCTTAGAGCTACATTTTTACCCTTCCTCTCACTTCCTTCTCCACCTCCTTGGAAATTCATCTCATAGGTCATAAGGGATCCTATGAGTTCATTCACAGTCAAGATAGTCAAATCTTTTGACTCCTCAATCACAATGGCCTTAGTGTGCCATGCCGGGGATAAAGATCTAAGGATTTTCCTGACTATATCTGCCTCAGTAAGATCCTTCCCTAGCCCTTTAAGAGTATTTGTGATTAAAGACAACCTGGCATACATTTCAGTTATATTCTCGTCTGCATTCATCTTAAACATTTCATACTTAGAAGTGTAGAGGTTTACCTTCGAGGCTTTCACTTGAGCTGTACCTTCATAGATCAATTGCAGCTCATCCCACATTCGCTTGGCAGTCTTGTAGGCAGAGATACGGGCATACTCCTCTGGATGAATAGCACACTAGATGATATTCAGCGCCGTCCAGTTGAGTGAGGGGAGCTTGACATGGTCATCTGTCCAAGCATCCTCGTTTGGTGGCAGATCATATGGCCCCACCGTGATTACTCTCCACAGTTTATGACTCTGAGCCCTGATGAACACTTCCATCCTGTTCTTCCAAAACAGATAGTTACTACCATCAAAATACGGAGGGCGACTAATGGATTGACCTTCGGCCATGAAGGTTCTAGGACCACTAGTATTTCCTTGACCGTTCGTCCACATGGCGTAAACCTGCTCTGATACCAATTGTTAGCGCAGCAAGAGTGATATAGAAGGGGGGGATGAATAGATCACTCCCAATTTGTAAAAACTTAGGCGGAAAATAAATTCTACTGCTAACACCCCTCTTAACCCGCACACAGAGAAATGTAAATACAATCACCAAGCAAGGCAGTATAAGCAAATGAGAATGAAGAAGTGATCACAGGGAAGCAAAGAGACAAGCAGATGAAGAGCGCAGATAACAATAGCAAACCACAGAGGAGGCACTCAGTTTTTAGGTGGTTCGATTGCAGTCCGCAATCTACATCCACCCCTCACTCCAACTAGAATGAGGATTCCACTAGTCAATGCTGTTAGGGTGCAATGCCCGGATACAGAGGGGGGTGAATGTATCCTTTTACAATTAATGCCCAAATAAAAACTCAAGTGCTGGACGCAATCTCAGAATAAAACCAAATTCAATTAAACCAATGAGCAAACACAAGAGACGCGCCTATTCAAGCATCTAGCGGAAGCACACTCACAATGCAAACCACTGCTCAAGAGATTTTTAGGTGGTTCGGTCCACCAGACCTACATCCACCCCACACTCAAACCAAGTGTGGCTAAACTAACAGCTGGGCAACACAGCTTGCCAACAGAAGCTGATACACAGCTTACCCAGGGGAACAAACTCCCCTCTTCCTCCTACCTGGAGGGAACCTCTAGCAACCCTCGGTCACTAGAAAACCAGAGACTAGCGTCTCTCTTCCTCTATACCAAGAGAGAACCCTCACTGGTAGCAGCCCCACTACCCGTGAACCAGCCAGCAGCACTCTGCTACCAGCAACCCACCAGAGGCAGAGCCTCTCTTCCTCCAGACCAGGAGGGACCCCTAGACTTGCAACCCACAAGCCCAGAACTGGAGATCAGATCTCCCTTCCTCCAAACTGGAGGGAACACATAAGTGACTTCAGCCACTTGCAGACTAGAGGTCGAAGACCTCTCTTCCTCCAGACCAGGAGGGACCCGACCTCAGTCCAGAGGATCGGAAGTACAGAGCTAACCAAATGAAAAAAGAAAAAATAAGAAAAGAAAAATACACAGCGATCAGAAAGCTGTAAGGAAAGATAACACAGATGTGGCTCACAAGGAGCTGACTGGCCTGGATTTGATCCACGGTCCAGTAGACAGATCTTTAGGTAAGCTTCTCTTCCTCTTCTCTTCTCTCTCACTTTCTTTTTCTCTTAACCCTCACGAGCTCTCTAACTTTCTCTCTTTTTCTTCTCCTCTTCTTCTGCTCTTTTACTCTCTCGATCTCTGCTCCTCTATTCTTTCTGGCTCATACGCTTACTTTCTGCTCAATCAACCTTTCTTCTTTTTATAACAGCAGCCAGCAGGATGATAGGGTACAAAGTGCGTGTGCCTCCCACGCTTGATCCAGAACCTTCCTGCCACGTGCCCTTTTCGAATTTGTTCCTCTAGTATTGGATCACGTGCAGCCCAGTTATTGGGGAATATTCTTCCTCGGACCTGCAAGGAGATAAAAACTATTAATACTCAGGGTTCGCTATATATATCTACCTGAAATGAGTTGGTTGACACTTAAGCTGAAACTGCACGAGGTATGTGGGAACGACAAGAGGTGCACTATACTGAGAACGACACGAGATACAGTGGTGACAAAACAAACACTACCAAGAGAACGACACGAAGTCCAAGGGTGACAAAACAGATACTACAAAGAGAACGACACGTGGTAGAGAGAGAACAACACGAGATATACAATAATAAAGCTGACACTACAAAGAGAACGACACGAAGTAGAAAGAGAACAGCACGAGGTAAAAAGGAAATAGCACGGAACTAAAAAGGTAGTAAGACATGCGGTCAGAGGAAACCTGGACGAGGATAGAAAGAAACAACACGCAGACATAAACACAAGAATAACACGAAGACACGAATACAAAAGCAACACGACATAACAAACAGCAAAGAGAACGGCACGAGAACAACATGGACTGAAACCAACTCGAAGACGAAAATGACACGAAAATAACATGGACTGAAACCAACTCGAAGACGGAAACAAAAACTGACACGAAGTGTGGTCACAAAGCAAAAAAGACACGGGGTCTAGGAAAGACAACACGAAGACAGAAGACAGGAACGGTTACAACGACACGTGATAAAACAAAGAAAGCAGGAAAACGACTCGAGTATCTACAGTAAATGACACGAAAACATAAGAGCAAAAATAAAAAGGATGACTCGAGATGAGCAACTAAATACTGAAGAAACGACACGTGGTGGCACAGACAGCAACACGAGGTGCTGCAATGTTCTGCACGCAATGGAACAAAATGACACGAAGACAAGCCCTGAAAATACTGTTTAGACTTCACGCTGTACAGACTTTGAGGAGTCTGAACCAATGTACAGACTTTAAAGGTTGTGAATACCAAGGCATGCTGAACAGACTTGAAACCTATGAAGATGGAGTGTAGACTTGAAAGTCTGAATGCGATGTGCATACTTGCTGAGTTGACGCTGCAGCCCAATGAGTTAACGCTGCAACGTATACACTTTGCGTTCAACTGAAGGTGTACATACTTGAAGTTTCAAGGCCACAATGTATAGACTTCAAAAGAAGCAGTCCGATGTACAGACTTCAAATGTGAAGACATTGTGACTGGAAATGCAATGATCAGACTTCATTGTATAGACTTGGAGAACCTGAAACAATATGCATACTTGGGACGCCTGAAGACCAATGTATAACATGACTGAACATAATCAATTATGCAATACCATATTAGAACTAATGAAGAATTGCATTATGACCAGAAAGTGAATACTAGCGATTTGACTCACACAAGATGACTCACAGTGAATAGCTCACTACAAAGGCCAAACATCAAGACCACCATTAAAACCATCATCAAAACCACAGGGGCACAACAATCTCCCCCTTTTTGATGATGGCAACACTACACAGTGAGTCATTTGAGAAGTCTGATGACTCAAACTATTCTCCCCCTTTGACTTCATCAAAAAGAAAATAGTTTGAGAAATTAAAGCAACCAGCATGCTATAATTGAAAACCAATCTCCCTCTTTGATATACCCAAGATGAATCATGGGAGGATAAGAATGCATATGCACGTGGAGATTTCAAAATGCAAGATCACAATTCTTCCCCTTTGGCAACATCAAAAAAGAAAGAAACAAAAGGAGACAGAAATGCAAATGATATGAGATGTAATTAACAAATCCAAGAGTGTGAGAGAGAGCCTCAAAATGGGCAACAAGATACAGATCACTGTCTTTTTAAGGATTAAAATATCTGGTATGTCTGCTGGAAGGGCCACGCGGCCTGCCTTGTGGTGGTCTCCCCCTAGGAGCAGCAGAGGTATATTCTTGAGGTGGAGTTCTGTTAGAGGAAGCCTGACCAGGGGCTGAACCCAAGACAGATTGAAATTCCTTCAGGTCATTGGACAATTCAGCTAGCCAATACACCACAGCGCTTCTGACATTTGCCACTTTAGAAATGATGTCTTCTTGGCGAATATTAACAGTTTCATATCTGTCAGTCAGAGTTGTCATTTCTGATACGAAAGCGATCAATTTATCATAGATCTTCTGGACATCTGGACCTAGGGCACTGAATGACCCCTTCAAAACTTCTAAGGATGTCCTAATCTCAAAACAGTGATCTATAATGCTGGCAGAAAACTTAAAGGAGGAAATTTGAGCATCTTGTAATTCACGAAGTGCTGTTGCGATCTTTGAACATGCCTCCTGCAAGCCTGACATCAAGGACCTGTTGGCATCATCTGAAGCTTTCTTGTTTAACAGAAACCTTTTCCATTCAGTTAGGAGAGAAATTTCAAGCTTCAGTAGCCTGGAATGAACTTGATTGATGTTGAGAGTGACATACGTGAGCAGATCATCCATTTTCTTATCTTGTCTTTGCATTTGCTAAGTCAAATTTATAAGAAGTTCTTCAATATTTGGCGTCCTAGCAGATAGAAGTCGAGGTTGACCTAGAGGTGTACCAAAAAATTCACAGCCAGGTGCAGTTCTCTCATCTGTTTCTTCTTGCACTGGCGTTTGGTTGTCTACTGCTGGAGCCTGATCTTCATCTTCAGCTTGGATGTCTTTGTCAGGAACTACATTTTCAGGTGCCTCTTCTTCACTAGATGATTCTGTTTCTAGGTCTATGATAGGAACTTTCTCCTGACACTCATCCACTATTTCTTCCATGAGATCATGATCTACAGGACTTTCAACAGGTGCATGTTCTAGAATTTCAGATGTAACTACGTTTACAGCCTCTTCCAAACTTTTCTCCACAGCTTCTCTTAGAATGACATTAACAAAATCAGTAAGTTCTTGATCATTACTTACTTGCTCTTGATCAGGCTGTTCCACGGGCACCCTCACTTCGTCTGATGTCTTCCCAAAAGAATCAAACAGACCATCAATGTTTGTATCTAGATCAGTCTAAATGCTATTTTCAGACAACCTGACTTCTTCAGATGTAAACTCGACAAGCTTCTGAAAAGAAAAAGATACTTCAGTGGGTGCAGCAGACATAGTTGACTGTGGATGTTCAGATGGTGTTTCCTGTAGAGCAACCTCAGAAGCTGATGCTAAAACTGTTTGGGTTGAATCTTGAGGGTGTTCCAGAAGCTCCCCCTGAGCTTGTGATTCCTTAACTTTCTGGGCCTTAACCTGCCCCAAGAGAGAAGAGCCCTCCAACCCCAAAAATACTGAAACAAAATTCATGTTAAAAATGTTTCGAGCCCTAACTTCTGACATGGCCTCTCCATCCAAGGGAATCTTTGAATACTTGAAGATGTCTGTCAAATGGGCGGCGTAGGGCAGATGTCTTTTGGATCCAATACACCCCTTCATGACATTAAAAATAACTTCAGGCAAACAGATCTTTACATTCTAAATCAGATAGAAAAATAGGAACCTCTGTGTGTCTGTGATTCTTCCTCTAGCTCCAGTCTGTGGGGTGACTATTGAAGCAATGATGTTCTGAAGAAGCTTGTGAAGAGGGGGAAATGATGAGGTTTGGTAAGCTTTCAGCTTCAACTGCCCCTTGTCATGAATGTTACTGGGTTTACCAGTAATGACCGAAAAGGGTTCATGCAGACTATATCTATATCCTCTCTCCACTTCCCCTTTTTCTAGAATACTAAGAGCTTTGTGGAGAGAGTCACATGTTACTGTCATCTCAACCCCTTTAACAGACGAGATCAAAGCAGACTTATCTCGGCTCAAAGACAAATTATTGTAAAATTCCATTACCAGGCTAGGGTAATAGACACGGTGGTTTTCTAGGAATTTCCTCCATTCCTGAAACTCAAGAATCTCCAAAAGTTCTGGAAACTTCAAAACCAGGGTTTCATCTCTGAAATCTACTATCCTCGGAGGAATGATTTTCCCACTCTCTAAAAACACGGTAGACTGAGAGGGCCTAGTACCTTGTGCTGAAGACATTTCCGCAGCTATTTTTGGTTTAAGACATCTTTGCTGCTTGGACGAAGGCTCCTCATCTATTTCTTTTCCCTTCCTCTTCCTTTCCACAGGAGCGACGGATACTGGCTGATCCATTTGTCGTAACTCTCAGAGTATCAACTCTTTCTTGCTGGTTGCTGCTGGAAATGAAGCTAGAGCCAAGAACGGAGGAGAACTCTGTGGTGGAGATGAGATTTTAGTGAAGAAGAATGAGCGGGAGATAAGGGTTTGAAGAAGCATACAAGACGTATCGACACGAGGAGACACAGGAAGCGATAGGGGCACGCGAGGGTTTATGGATGTAACCTTGAGGAACAAGAAGGGTTTTGGGGGGTCACTTTTCACTCTTATCGTACTTTTCAGGAAATGCCCAAACTACCCTTATTCAATATGTAACACAGCCGTTTCCCGTTAAAGTTCGCTCTTCAATATATGGAATTATTATATTCTTCCGAATACCTTGGTCAGTTACCTCAAGACGTTAAATCAACATGATCACAAAACTAGCTGTTAAAGGTACTTAGCCTAGAGAAGGTTACGATTAAAATACTCCTTATGTTTGTCAGGCAAAGAAATACCAAACAGATAGTTAAGCACGGTTCATTACCTCATTTAAAGGACAAGAGAGGGCATACAGAGTCAACCAATTTGTTGAGCACTAGGTAGAATTGTCCCTTTTTACACAAGGAGACATGTTTATAAGACACCAGAATCCCTGGTTACTCAGGACAAGCTACCCTTATGCCAATGAAAATCAATGAATTTTTTTGTTGACTTTTCTTTCCCCTTCCCCTTTTTTTTTATTTCAACTTTTCCATAATATACAGAGATAGCTAACTGTATCATGACAGAACCTCTAGACTTCTTTGATCTAGAATATCTATTTCTCCACAATTGCCATTGCTCTGCCACAAGGTATGGCGTATTCCCTGGTAGCACCTCTCAAGATCTTAGACACAAGACAGAACCCTTACTTAACACAATTTTTTATCTCACAGCCATCTTCACATAAGTTTCAGTTAAGACGAAATCCTCAGCAAGGCTTTTCCATTTAACAGAAATTTTTACAATGTGTTGACCAACAATTGAGGAATACCTTGGAAGGATTAAAGGACAAAATATAACCCCCATACATTAAAGTTCTTTATTAACAGGTATAACTTCTTACAAAAGATTTTGGGTGGTTTAAGGTATTATGATCAAATCTGATAAGAGTGACAAAGCTATAAGAAGGAATTTTCCTTCAAGAGAATTCCTGAACCAAAGGGGATAAAACAAGGATAAGAAGGTGACAAACAAAATGGAGAGAGATGAGATGAGATGAGAAGCACTCCATACACCAAAGTAGCAAGTGAGAGATAACTCTAGAGAGTAAGGACCAAGGAGCTCACAAATAAAATCTTCCTAAGGAAATTCAATCTAGTAACCAGAGAGTGCTCTTGAGCAATAAGCTGCAACCTCATGAGATGACTGAACTCAGCACCAATTAACCACATTGGCAGACAAAGGTTCTTCAGAAACCAGATGACCAGACAAGCTCCTTTTCAGCCCATGCAAGGACATCTCACACACAACTCTTGAAAATATTAATTATTTATTGAATGACATGCATGCTATCAGTTGAAATGCAATACATTGAAGCAAACTTATGGTTTTTCAATTAAGTGGAATGTAATGCAATGAGCACGAGTCAAAAATAGCATGCCTCCCCCTGACTATGAGCATGAAGCTTCCCCAGAGAGCATGCAGTGTTTGCCATGAAAACTAAACAAATGAATTTGTGATTCATGCACATTCAGGCTGCCCTGTTCAGTAGAATGACCTATGGTACTAGGCGGAGCACTTGGTCTGAAGGACCTCTTCACACATAGTAAGCACCTCCAGACAGATTTTCCCTGCCTTTGATAGCCTACTATTTGATATACCATAATGGTCAAACATGATGATCAAAGGGCATGCCAGACAAGTAAGATTGTTCTAATCATGATAATCATGTCTAGTCTAAAACAGGCAGTTTATATGTTCAACAACAATCATCAGTCTGATGGATTAAGAATTGAATTCAGATTAGGAAGGCAGCAGTAGATTTACCTGAAGCGTTCAGGCATGGGGTCTTTTTATGTGCCCTGGTTTATTACCCCTTTATTCCATCCAAGGCACACCTGTCAGGCACCTTCCTATTTTCCACTAGCAGGTACCCAAGTGGTCTTGGGTCTTGCATAGTAATTGGCCCCTTTTGGGACTGCCTGCATCCTTTTCTGTGCCAAATAGTCGTCAGAGTTCATGATAAAACAGTTATGCATTGAATGCCCAGACAGCCCACAATAGTGGCATGAACTAGCAGGTTTCATGTTCCTCTTATGTACACTAGCATGAACTTGAGCATTATAAGAGTGAGCATGAGGGTTTCTATTATAATTATGAAATTTTTTTCTTTCATGACCAGCCACCCAACAAGCAGCAACGTGGTGGCCTGGTTTTCTGCAATTTGAGCAAACAGGAATTCTTTTAAGAACATGTTTGTTCCTACCAAATCCTTTAAAATTTCTATTCCTACCCTGGACATGCCAGCAGTCCTTGACTGCATGCCCATGCTTCCCACAATGGGAGCAGAAAGGAGACTCTCTTCTAAAAAAGCTTGCCCAACATCCAGTGGCCTTGTGCCCAAGCTTGTTACAATTAAAACATTTGACATGCTGGTTCAGAGAAGCAGTTTTGTTGATATTAAGAGCATGTTGGTTAGCATAAGATTTAGCATGATGTGAGAGTGGTTTTTTCTTTCCATTAACAAACCAACATTGAACAAGGGTGTGGCCTAATCTACCACAATGCGAGCATTCACTTTTCTTTGAATGAGCAGCAGGATTTCTATCATGATATTTCCCAGCATCCATCATTTCAGCATTTAAATCATCCAGTTCTTTTAATTCACACTCATGCATCAAATGGCCTATCTTGTGACAGTAATGACATTTCATGATTTCGCTCTTATGTGCATGTCTCGGTATATCAGTGTGTTTTACAGCATGCACATTTTCAGTGTGATCCAATCCTTTCTTCACATGACTGACCATATCAATAACTTTTGTTTGTTTCTGATTCTTCTGAACATTTGGTTGTTTATTTTCTGAGGTGGTGGCTACATCAGATGCTTTGATAAAAGATGTCATTAGCTTATTTTTGAAAGTCTTTTTATTTATATCGTTGTAGCCTAACCCTTCCTTTTGAGTATTGACCTTAACACCTAACAACCTGTCCAGATTTTCTTATCCTTTCACAAATTTTGACAGGGATTTATTCAAATCTTCAATTTCATTTTCCAGAGAAACGATGTGTATTTCATAACTGACAATTTCTTGTTCATTGCAATTTACACATTCGCTTAGCACTTTGTTTGCAATTTTGTAATCCTCAACTTCTTGTTCCATATTTTTCATTTTTTCAGATTCTTCAAAGTAAACAGATTTTCCTTTTTCTAAAGCTAGAAGCCTCTCAGACATAGTGGAGTTCAGCACTTTTAACTTCTCATTTTCTTCCTTAAGCTTGTCATTCTGAATTAACTCATTTATTAAAATCTGATCTTCTGAGTTAGTTTCAAGTTTTCTTCCAGCCATAAATTTCTTCAAATCTTTTTCCTTCTCTTCAATATCTTTCTGTAATTCCACATTCACAAATTTTATGGCTTCAATTTTCTCAATCATCAGAATGTTCTCTTTTTTCAGTTTCTCTAAACTTTCTTTATTTTCTTTGGAGAACTTTCTAAGAAAATTATCTTCAGATTTCAGCTTATTTAGATCAGATGTTAGACATTCACATTTCTTCATCAAGTTTTCGTTCTGATTTTTATACCTACGAATATCAGATAGACAGGTATCATGAATTTGCTTGATACTGGAGCAATTTTCACATGGGGATCTAGACCTTTCTAACCCAGTATTCTTTTTCAACTTTTTATACTGACTTCTTAAGCTCTCATGTGATTCTAGCAATTCAGCATATGCATTTTTCCAATCATCTACAGTATAATTTTCAAAAGGATTTACCTCATCATCTTCATCTTGAATGCTGCCTTGATTATTTCTATCAGCCATCATGCAGCTGTCCTTCTTTGTCTTCTGAATTCGCTTCAGCATGTTCAGAATATCTTTAGCAGAACTGCAATCATGAAGACAAGACCATAAGGCTCTGTCAATAGCTACTTTCATCAGATTAAAAGCTTTCTGATTCTCTTCATGCAAGGAGGTATGCCTGTCAGTCCATTTGGACTTTTTCTTTGGTAGTTCATGAGGACCGTGTGAAATTACTTTCCACAGGTCTGGATTAATAGATTTAGCATAACTCTTTAGATTAACAAGCCATGCACTGAAGTGTGTACCACTAAAAATCGGTGGATTAGCCATGGGAACAAATAGCAAGTAGATTCGAGGCAACAAGAGTGTTGATGCACTAAAAATAGATAAGCATCGAAGACTACAAGATCGGATCTGGAGGTCGCTGGACCTTCTAGGCAGACACCCGCTCTGATACCAATTGTTAGGGTGCAATGCCCGGATACAGAGGGGGGTGAATGTATCCTTTTACAATTAATGCCCAAATAAAAACTCAAGTGCTGGACGCAATCTCAGAATAAAACCAAATTCAATTAAACCAATGAGCAAACACAAGAGACGCGCCTATTCAAGCATCTAGCGGAAGCACACTCATAATGCAAACCACTGCTCAAGAGATTTTTAGGTGGTTCGGTCCACCAGACCTACATCCACCCCACACTCAAACCAAGTGTGGCTAAACTAACAGCTGGGCAACACAGCTTGCCAACAGAAGCTGATACACAGCTTACCCAGGGGAACAAACTCCCCTCTTCCTCCTACTTGGAGGGAAACTCTAGCAACCCTCGGTCACTAGAAAACCAGAGACTAGCGTCTCTCTTCCTCTATAACAAGAGGGAACCCTCACTGGTAGCAGCCCCACTACCCGTGAACCAGCCAGCAGCACTCTGCTACCAGCAACCCACCAGAGGCAGAGCCTCTCTTCCTCCAGACCAGGAGGGACCCCTGGACTTGCAACCCACAAGCCCAGAACTGGAGATCAGATCTCCCTTCCTCCAAACCGGAGGGAACACACAAGTGACTTCAGCCACTTGCAGACTAGAGGTCGAAGACCTCTCTTCCTCCAGACCAGGAGGGACCCGACCTCAGTCCAGAGGATCGGAAGTATAGAGCTAACCAAATGAAAAAAGAAAAAATAAGAAAAGAAAAATACACAGCGATCAGAAAGCTGTAAGGAAAGATAACACAGATGTGGCTCACAAGGAGCTGACTGGCCTGGATTTGATCCACGGTCCAGTAGACAGATCTTCAGGTAAGCTTCTCTTCCTCTTCTCTTCTCTCTCACTTTCTTTTTCTCTTAACCCTCACGAGCTCTCTAACTTTCTCTCTTTTTCTTCTCCTCTTCTTCTGCTCTTTTACTCTCTCGATCTCTGCTCCTCTATTCTTTCTGGCTCATACGCTTACTTTCTACTCAATTAGCCTTTCTTCTTTTTATAACAGCAGCCAGTAGGATGATAGGGTACAAAGTGCGTGTGCCTCCCACGCTTGATCCAGAACCTTCCTGCCACGTGCCCTTTTCGAATTTGTTCCTCTAGTATTGGATCACGTGCAGCCCAGTTATTGGGGAATATTCTTCCTCGGACCTGCAAGGAGATAAAAACTATTAATACTCAGGGTTCGCTATATATATCTACCTGAAATGAGTTGGTTGACACTTAAGCTGAAACTGCACGAGGTATGTGGGAACGACAAGAGGTGCACTATACTGAGAACGACACGAGATACAGTGGTGACAAAACAAACACTACCAAAAGAACGACACGAAGTCCAAGGGTGACAAAATAGATACTACAAAGAGAACGACACGAGGTAGAGAGAGAATAACACGAGATATACAATAATAAAGCTGACACTACAAAGAGAACGACACGAAGTAGAAAGAGAACAGCACGAGGTAAAAAGGAAATAGCACGGAACTAAAAAGGTAGTAAGACACGCGGTCAGAGGAAACCTGGACGAGGATAGAAAGAAACAACACGCAGACATAAACACAAGAATAACACGAAGACACGAATACAAAAGTAACACGACATAACAAACAGCAAAGAGAACGGCACGAGAACAACATGGACTGAAACCAACTCGAAGATGAAAATGACACGAAAACAACATGGACTGAAACCAACTCGAAGACGGAAACAAAAACTGACACGAAGTGTGGTCACAAAGCAAAAAAGACACGGGGTCTAGGAAAGACAACACGAGGACAGAAGACAGGAACGGTTACAACGACACGTGATAAAACAAAGAAAGCAGGAAACGACTCGAGTATCTACAGTAAATGACACGAAAACACAAGAGCAAAAATAAAAAGGATGACTCGAGATGAGCAACTAAATACTGAAGAAACGACACGAGGTGGCACAGACAGCAACACGAGGTGCTGCAATGTTCTGCACGTAATGGAACAAAACGACACGAAGACAAGCCCTGAAAATACTGTTTAGACTTCACGCTGTACAGACTTTGAGGAGTCTGAACCAATGTACAGACTTTAAAGGCTGTGAATACCAAGGCATGCTGAACAGACTTGAAACCTATGAAGATGGAGTGTAGACTTGAAAGTCTGAATGCGATGTGCATACTTGCTGAGTTGACGCTGCAGCCTAATGAGTTAACGCTGCAACGTATACACTTTCCGTTCAACTGAAGGTGTATATACTTTAAGTTTCAAGGCCACAATGTATAGACTTCAAAAGAAGCAGTCCGATGTACAGACTTCAAATGTGAAGACATTGTGACTGCAAATACAATGATCAGACTTCATTGTATAGACTTGGAGAACCTGAAACAATATGCATACTTGGGACGCCTGAAGACCAATGTATAACATGACTGAACATAATCAATTATGCAATGCCATATTAGAACTAATGAAGAACTGCATTATGATCAGAAAGTGAATACTAGCGATTTGACTCACACAAGATGACTCATAGTGAATAGCTCCCTACAAAGGCCAAACATCAAGACCACCATTAAAACCATCATCAAAACCACAGGGGCACAACAAATGCTAGATCACTGCAGACTCAGTCTGCGAACAACATGCTGCCACATAGCTTGAACAACCAAGGGAAACAAATCCCTCAACCAAGCTCTGCTACCCACAGAGCTTGAAACCTGTTCTAGCTCCCAGCTAGAACACAACCGGAGAGTCCTCTCCCTTCCTCCACACACCGGAGGGAAACTGTTAATGACAACCTGTCACTAACAACACCAGAGATCACCGATCTCTCTTCCTCTGCAACCCAGAGGGAAACTGGAGTAATACTCCCTTCCTCCACACACCGGAGGGGAACCAATTCAAATCAGAAGGATGAACAAAATGAAACGAAAACAAAGTAGAAACAAAAACCAATGAGGAAGCAGTCGGTTCTGAAACCAATACAAATGTAGCTTCAAATGAAGCAATTCATCACACCACAAACACTGCTCTCTCTCTCGAACAAACTCCTCTCGGATCTGGAACTCTCTGCTCTTTTTCTTTTCTGGATCGTGCAAACTCTCACCAATAGCTTCTCCTTTTTCTTTTCACGATCAAGCTTCTACTGAAGGATGAAGCTTTATATTTATAGCAGATTTTAGGCGTGTGGCTGCCAGGTTCCCGCCCATGAACTTTTTGCCAGATCATTTGAATTTCGACCACATGGCAGCATCCTGACTAGGTTGCCATCCACGTGTCATGTGCCTGTTGTCTTGGATCACGTGTCAGGTGCCAACCTCGGTTCACGTGCCCAATCATCAGCCTGAATCGCCTGCAGACAGATAGAAGAAATGTATATACTTAGTCAGTTCAGGCTATTAATCAAGAATGTATATACTTCAGAAACATCAACTGAGTAAGTGTGTACAACGTGAGAGAGTGTACAGACTTAATGAATAAATCGCATGTGAAGGCAGTGTATAGACATATGAACAATGCGCATGAATGGCAGTGTATAGACTTATGAACAATGCAAACGAGCCTTACCAATGTGTACACTTTACAAAGCTCAGCCACTGTGTAGACTTCACGAAGCCTAACCAGTGTATAGACTTGGAACCAGTGTGAGATTCTTAATAAGACGGTGAGCAATGTATTGACTTGAACCCCAACGGTGATGTATAGACTTCGACATGCTTGAGCCAGTGTATAGACTATGCCAGGGTAAGATGATGCATGAGACACTTGGCTGTACATACTTGCAAACGTTCTGAATGAGACGATCGGCTGTTGGACCGATGTACAGACTCTGAATGTGAAGGCAGTCTGTATAGACTTGAATCGCTTGAAGCGATGTACAGACTTGGTGAAGCTCAAGGAGTGTATAGACTTGTGAAGGCTTCAGCGTTGTACAGACATTGAAGAACCACTGTGAATGTATAGACTTGATGAGCCACTGTGGATGTATGGACTTGAGCGAATGAAGCCGATGTACAGACTTGCCTAAGACGCAGCATGAGACGCTGGCTGAGACGGACGCTGTACAGACTTTGAAGAGCAGTTCAATGTATAGACTTGAAGCCCCTGAGCTAATGTATAGACTTCACGCTGTACAGACTTTGAGGCTTTGAACGTTTGAGCAGAATGCAATGTACAGGCTTAGTGATGTATATACTTGGCCAGGAAAGCGTAGGGAAATGTATGAGTGTATGGACTTGGCCAAGCGTAGGAAATGATATGGAATGTACAGACTTGGTGAAACATAGTCCAGTGTATAGACTTGGAGAACTGTTCAATGTATTGACTTGGCGTTGTATAGACTTGGCTTTGAACGCTTGAGCTGAAGGCAATGTGCAGACTTAGCGATGTATAGACTTTGCCCAAGGAACCAAATGTATAGACTTTGCCATAGTCTAATGTACATGCTTTGCAGAAGTGAACGAGCCAATGTATAGACTTCAAAAGAAGCAGTCCGATGTACAGACTTCAAGGATTCTAGACAACGGACGCTGTACAGACTTGGACTCAAGAAATGTATATACTTAGCATGAAGACTGCCAGTCTATGTATAGACTTTGCTGAAGCTATCTCTGAAGCAATGTTCAGACTTTGTGCAATGTATGTACCTTAGTGTGTGCGAGCCTGTTGACAAGCAATGTGTAGACTTTGATTGTGTAAAGCAGGCGATGTACAGACTATGCAAACATGACACTGGGTGATGTATAGACTTACACTATCGGGTGTGTAGACATCAAGAGAATGCAGCAGCCAGTGTATAGACGTGAAGCTTGGAAGGATGTATAGGGTTGAGGTGAACTGACTTTGAGTATTGAGACCAGTGTATGGACTTCAGTTAGAAAGTGCCCGATGTATAGACTAGAAGAGGATATGCCAATGTACAGAATAGAAGAGGATATGCCAATGTACAGACTAAATTGATCAAGCTGGTGTATAGACTTTGTGCCCAAGCTATCAATGCTCTGATGCGTCGACCCACCCTTGCTGATGAGTCGACCCACTACTGTCCATATTAACCAAACAGTGTAGATAGATGAAATAATGGAACATCATATGAACTGAACTCACTTAGGTGATGAACCAGCATGAATCTAGAGATAGAAGGTTGATTTATAGTGTGAGACATCATCAAAACCATAGGGATGCAACAATTGAACTGCCAAGTCGGGTCCGGGGGTCTAAAACTTGAAATACCGGTCGGATGGCAGTGCCGATCATTCCAACATGACCTGGGAGATGAAAGTGACTTGTCAGAACTGACGGAATCCAAATCGGATGCCCGGTTTGAGCTCGGCGCTCAAAAGTTCATTTTCTAAATACACTTTGTTTAAATGAACTGCCAAGTCGGGTCCGGGGGTGTAAAATTTGAAATACCGGTCGGATGGCCATGCCGATCATTCCAACACGACCTGGGATATGAAAGTGACATGTCAGAACTGACGGAATCCAAATCGGATGCCCGGTTTGAGCTCGGCGCTCAAACGTTCATTTTCAAAATACACTTAGTTTAAATGAACTGCCAGGCCGGGTCCGGGGGTCTAAAACCTAAAATACCGGTCGGATGGCCGTGCCGATCATTCCAACACGACCTAGGAGATGAAAGTGACTTGTGAAAACTGACGGAATCCAAATCAGATGCCCGGTTTGAGCTCGACGCTCAAAAGTTCATTTTCAAAATACACTTAGTTTAAATGAACTGCCAAATCGGGTCCGGGGGTCTAAAACTTGAAATACCAGTCGGATGGCTGTGCCGATTATTCCAACACGACCTGGGAGATGAAAGTGAATTGTCAGAATTGACGGAATCCAAATCGGATGCCCGGTTTGAGCACGGCGCTCAAATGTTCATTTTCAAAATACACTTAGTTTAAATGAACTGCCAGGTCGGGTCCGAGGGTCTAAAAACTAAATACCAGTCGGATGGCCATGCCAATCATTCCAAAACAACCTGGGAGATGAAAGTGACTTGTCAGAACTCACGTAATCCAAATCGGATGCCCGGTTTGAGCTCGGCGCTCAAACGTTCATTTTCAAAATACACTTAGTTTAAATGAACTGCCAGGTCGGGTCCGGGGGTCTAAAACATGAAATACCAGTCGGATTGCCATGCCGATCATTCCAACATGACCTGGGAGATGAACGTGACTTGTCAGAACTGACGTAATCCAAATCGGATGCCCAGTTTGAGCTCGGCGCTCAAAATTTTATTTTCAAAATACACTTAGTTTGAATGAACTGCAAGGTCGGGTCCGGGAGTCTAAAACCTGAAATACCGATCGGATGGCCGTGCCGATCGTTCCAACACAACCTGGGAGATGAAAGTGACTTGTCAGAACTGACGTAATCCAAATCGGATGCCCGGTTTGAGCTCGGCGCTTAAAATTTCATTTTCAAAATACACTTAGTTTAAATGAACTTCCAAGTCGGGTCCGTGGGTCTAAAACTTGAAATATTGGTCGGATGGCCATGCTGATCATTCCAACATGACCTGGGAGATGAAAGTGACTTGTCAGAACTGACGGAATCTAAATCAGATGCCCGGTTTGAGCTCAGCGCACAAAAGTTCATTTTCAAAATACACTTAGTTTAAATGAACTGCCAAGTCGGGTCCGGGGGTCTAAAACTTGAAATACCAATCGGATGGCAGTGCCGATCATTCCAACATGACCTGGGAGATGAAAGAGACTTGTCAGAACTGACGGAATCCAAATCGGATGTCCGGTTTGAGCTCGGCGCTCAAAAGTTCATTTTCTAAATACACTTTGTTTAAATGAACTACCAAGTCGGGTCCGGGGGTCTAAAACTTGAAATACCGGTCGGATGGCCATGCCGATCATTTCAACATGACCTGGGAGATGAAAGTGACTTGTCAGAACTGACGGAATCCAAATCGGATGCCCGGTTTGAGCTTGGCGCTCAAACGTTCATTTTCAAAATACACTTAGTTTAAATGAACTGCCAGGCCGGGTCCGGGGGTCTAAAACCTGAAATACTGGTCGGATTGCTGTGCCGATCATTCCAACACGACTTAGGAGATGAAAGTTACTTGTCAGAATAGACGAAATCCAAATCGGATGCCCGGTTTGAGCTCGGCGCTCAAAAGTTCATTTTTAAAATACACTTAGTTTAAATGAACTTCCAAATCTGGTCTGGGGGTCTAAAACATCAAATATCGGTCGGATAGCTGTGCCGATTATTCCAACACGACCTGGGGATGAAAGTGAATTGTCAGAATTGACGGAATCCAAATTGGATGCCCGGTTTGAGCACGGCGCTCAAATGTTCATTTTCAAAATACACTTAGTTTAAATGAACTGCCAGGTCGGGTCCGAGGGTCTAAAAACTGAAATACCAGTCGGATGGCCATGCCAATCATTCCAAAACGACCTGGGAGATGAAAGTGACTTGTCAGAACTCACGTAATCCAAATCGGATGCCCGGTTTGAGCTCGGCGCTCAAACGTTCATTTTCAAAATACACTTAGTTTAAATGAACTGCCAGGTCGGGTCCGGGGGTCTAAAACATGAAATACCAGTCGGATGGCCATGCCGATCATTCCAACATGACCTGGGAGATGAACGTGACTTGTCAGAACTGACGTAATCCAAATCGGATGCCCAGTTTGAGCTCGGCGCTCAAAATTTTATTTTCAAAATACACTTAGTTTAAATGAACTGCCAGGTCGGGTCCGGGAGTCTAAAACCTGAAATACCGATCGGATGGCCGTGCCGATCGTTCCAACACAACCTGGGAGATGAAAGTGACTTGTCAGAACTGACGCAATCCAAATCGGATGCCCGGTTTGAGCTCGGCGCTTAAAATTTCATTTTCAAAATACACTTAGTTTAAATGAACTTCCAAGTCGGGTCCGTGGGTCTAAAACTTGAAATATTGGTCGGATGGCCATGCCGATCATTCCAACATGACCTGGGAGATGAAAGTGACTTGTCAGAACTGACGGAATCTAAATCAGATGCCCGGTTTGAGCTCGGTGCACAAAAGTTAATTTTCAAAATACACTTAGTTTAAATGAACTGCCAAGTCAGGTCCGGGGGTCTAAAACTTGAAATACTGATAGCATGGTAGTGCTGATCATTCCAACACGACCTAGGAGATGAAAGTGACTTGTCAGAACTGACGGAATCTAAATCGGATGCCCGGTTTGAGCTCGGCGCTCAAAAGTTCATTTTCTAAATACACTTTGTTTAAATGAACTGCCAAGTCGGGTCCGGGGGTCTAAAACTTGAAATACTGTCGGATGGCCATGCCGATCATTCTAACATGACCTGGGAGATGAAAGTGAGTTGTCAGAACTGACGGAATCCAAATCGGATGCCCAGTTTGAGCTCGGCGCTCAAAAGTTCATTTTCAAAATACACTTGGTTTAAATAACTGCCAGGTCGGGTCCGGGAGTCTAAAACCCGAAATACCGATCGGATGGCCATGCCGATCATTCCAACATAACCTAGGAGATGAATGTGACTTGTCAGAACTGACGGAATCCAAATCGGATGCCCGGTTTGAACTCGGCGGTCAAAAGTTCATTTTCATAATACACTTAGTTTAAATGAACTGCCAAGTCTGGTCTGGGGGTCTAAAACATGAAATACCGGTCGGATGGCTATGCCGATTATTCCAACACGACCTGGGAGATGAAAGTGCTTTGTCAGAATTGACGGAATCTAAATCGGATGCCCGGTTTGAGCTCGGCGCTCAAATGTTCATTTTCTAAATACACTTTGTTTAAATGAACTGCCAAGTCGGGTCCGGGGGTCTAAAACTTGAAATACCGGTCGGACCATGCCGATCATTCCAACACGACCTGGGAGATGAAAGTGACTTGTCAGAACTGACGGAATCCAAATCGGATGCCCAGTTTGAACTCGGCGCTCAAAAGTTCATTTTCAAAATACACTTGGTTTAAATAACTGCCAGGTCGGGTCCGGGAGTCTAAAACCTGAAATACCGGTCGGATGGCCATGCCGATCATTCCAACATGACCTAGGAGATGAATGTGACTTGTCAGAACTGACGGAATCCAAATCGGATGCCCGGTTTGAACTCGGCGCTCAAAAGTTCATTTTCAAAATACACTTTGTTGTGCCCCTTGTGCTTTGTTGATGATGTGATGTTTTAATGATAGCAACATGAATGAGTCACCACATTGTCTTGAATATGTCTGACCTTTTCTGTGGGAGATTGCATAAGTGTGCCATGTCTGAATTGTGAAGAATGCATGTGTATGCTTGAGTCATGCTGTGATATATTGGCTTGTGCTTGATTTCTGTTCTGTGCATTGCTTCTCTGCTGATATGTTCATGCATTGTCTTAGGCTAAGTCTGTACAACCTACGTCTCTTGCAGCGTCAACGCTGTGAGCATTCTCAAGTCTCAAGTCTGCAGCGTCAACGCTGTGAGTATGCACTTTGTTTCAGGTTCTTCAAGTCTATACAGACTTTTGCGTCTCATTTAGCGTCTAAGGCAAAGTCTACACATTGGCTAAGTGTGTACATCGCTTACATTTCTTGAGACCAAGTCCATACATCGTGAAAGTCTATACACTCCTCTTGGTCTTAGCATCTGTTTTGAAGTCCATACATTGGTCTTCAGTTCAAGTCTGTACAGCGTTACGTTCTCTTTGGAAAGTCTGTACAGCGTCAAGTCTGCACATTGGGGTTTCACGAGAAGTCTACACATTGGTCTCCACCTGAAGTCTATACATTGGCTAAGGGTCTTCAAGTCCATACACAGTTGTCTGATGCATATTGTTTGAAGTCTGTACAACATGCCTTGTTGTTCACAACTTTCTTGTTTGTGACTTCCCTAGTGTTTTGATGATGAGCATCACTATGTTAAGTATTCTCATTTTAAATCAGATATCTTGCGTAATGTTATGCATTTGAAATTTCTATGATTAACAGGAAAACTGCTATGAGGTAGTACCTTGTATGTCCGTACTATTCCTTTCATACTTCGTGTTGTTTGTGTTTACTACACTTCGTGTTGTCCTTTTGTACGTCGTGTTGTTCCAACTATGTTTGTTGATTGTCTTCGTGTTGTTTACTGAAGCAGCTCGAATTGTTCTGATGAACTTCGAGTCATTTTCCTGTGAACCTCGTGTCGTTTCCTCAGTATTTAGTTGCTCATCTCGAGTCATCCTTTTTGTTTGCTCTTATGTTTTCGTGTCACTTACTGTTGTTCCTCGAGTCATTTTTTTCTTGGTTTCACTGCTTCATCACGTGTCGTGATAGCCGTGTCTGTCTTCTGTCTTCGTGTTGATTTTACTTCGTGCATTCTTCTCTAAATTCAAGCTTTAAGTGTCTCAAGTCGAGTCTGACTGTGTTGTCTCCATGTCGTCCTTAGTTCGAGTCGTTTCTTTGTTATTTCTGTCTTCGTGTTGCTTTTCCTAGACCTCGTGTCTTTCTTGTTTTGTAACCACACTTCGTGTCGGTTTCTGTTTTCGTCTTCGAGTTGTTGTCAGCCCGTGTCGTCCTCGTCTTCGAGTCGTTCGTACGTTCGAGCAACTTAGTACTCGAGTTGTTTTCGTGTGTATTCAAGTCTTTTTAGTAAAGTGTCGTTTCACCTCGTGCCGTTATCTTTGATGTTTGTTATGTCGTGTTGTTTTTGTATTCGTGTCTTCGTGTTGCTTTTGTATTCGTGTCTTCGTGTTATTCTTGTGTTTATGTCCTCGTGTTGTTTCTTTCTATCTTCGTCCAAGGTTCCTTTGATCGCGTGTTTCTATCATTTTTACTCCGTGTTATTTCCTTCTCCGTACCTCGTGTCGTTCTCAGTATAGTGCACCTATTGTTGTTCCTACACACCTCGTGCAGTTTTAGTTTTTGTGGCCCTGAGTTTTAATCGTTTTAATTCTTTGCAGGAGAAGAAGAAAAATAAAAAGAAGAAGGTGGTCTGAGGAAGAATATTCCTCAGTGAATGGGAGGCACGTGATCCGAGGCTGGAAGGGCAGACAGGATTGTGACACGTGTGCTGAAGCTGGCTGAGAGACTGACACGTGGCCACAAGTTCTGGGCGAGAAATGAGGAAGCCACACGCGCCCAGTGCTGCCCTCCTGCTGGCTGCTGCTTATAAAAGGAAGCCTTCATCCAACAGATGAAGTGCATCGAAGAAGAAGCCTGGAGAGCAGAGAGTCTTCGATCCACAGAAAGAAGAAGAAAAAGAGAAGAGGAAGAGAGCAGCAGAAGAAAAAAGAGAAAGAGAGAGCTCGTGAGGACGGAAAGAAAAGAGAAAGACAGTGAGAGAGAAAAGGAGAGCATAGAAGAGAAAGAGAGATCGTGAGTTGAGAAGAAGAAGAAGAGAAGTAGCAGAAGAAGTTCCTACTGGATCGTGGATCAGATCAGGCCAGTCAGCTCCGTTGAGAGCCACATTGTGCATTTCATTTTTCAGCTTTCTGTTTGCTGAAGTTATCTTCATTTCATGTTTTTGTTTTTCCTTTTTCATTTGGTTATCCTTGTTCTTCCGATTCTCAGTAGTGAGGTCGGGTTCCTCCTGGTGGGTCAGGAGAAGGGAGATCTGATCTCCTGTTGCAAGTAGCTGGGAGCTACTTGTGGGTTCCTCCTGTGGGTTCAGGAGAAGGGAGACTTATCTCCGGTTCTGGGCTTGTGGCTAGCAAGTCCAGGGTTCCCTCCTGGTCTGGAGGAAGAGAGACTTCGGTCTCTGGTTTCAAGTGGCTGGGAGTCACTTGGGGTGTCCCTCCGGTTGGGAGGAAGAGGGAGTTTGTTCCCCTGGTCAAGCTGTGTGGCAGCAACTGTTCGCAGACTGAGTCTGCTTGGTTCTAGCATTGGCTAGTGAAGCCTCACTCCGGTTGGGAGTGAGGGGTGGATGTAGGTCTAGAGGACCGAACCACCTAAAATTTATTTGTGCAGTGGTTTACCTTGCGTTAGCTCCATATCTTCTACCTCCCATTCACAGGTTGTGCATGCTTGGCTAGTTGCATTATCTAGAGAGTTATTTTTTAGCATTACATTCTGCTAAGTGTATTTGGGTTGTTTAGCTCTTCCTTCGGTTCTGGTTGATCAGGTGGCTGCATTGTTGCAGTCCAACTGTTTGTTCATTTGTTGCCTTATCATTTCATCTTGGAAAGCTCATTAGTTTTTATTCCGCATATCTGAGCTTTAGAGTTTTTAATTTGGGCTATATCTTCTAGAGGGATACATTCACCCCCCCTCTGTATCCGGGCCTAGCACCCTAACAGTTGGTATCAGAGCCGGTGTCTGCATACAAGGTCCAGCGACCTGCAGATTCGATCTTGCAGTCTTAGGTGCTAATTTGTGTTTAGTGCATCAATACTCCTGTTGCATTAATCTGATTTGTTTTCAATGGCTCATCCACCGATTTTCAGTGGTATGCATTTTAATGCATGGTTCACTAGTCTGAAGAATTATGTTAAATCTGTGAATCCAGACCTGTGGAAAGTAATTTCACACGGTCCTCATGAACTACCAAAGAAAAAGTCTAAATGGACTGACAGTCACAAGTCTAAGCATGAAGAAAATCAGATAGCTATAAATCTGATGAAGGCAGCTACTGATAGAGCTTTCCACTCATGTTTCTTTCATTACAGTTCGGCTAAAGATATTTTGGATACACTGAAGCGAATTCAGGAGATAGATGTGGACAGCTGCATGATGGTCAACAGAAGCAATCAAAGTGGCAGCGATCAAGGCAGCAATCAAAATGAAGAAGATGATGATGATGAGGTAAATGTCTTCGAGAATTTTTCTCTAGAAGATTGGGAGAATGCATATGCTGAATTATTTGAATCTCATGAACTGTTAAGAAAATAATACAAAAAATTGAAGAAAATTAGTAGGTCAGACAATTTAAATGTTGATTGTAGAAATTGTGTTGAATTAAAAAATGCTCTTGATCCTAATATGTCTGATACTCAAATGCTGAAAGAAGTTGAATGTGTTAAATCTGATCTAAACAAGCTGAAATCAGAAAATGATTCTCTTAGAGGGTTCTCCAAAGAAAATGAAGAAAAATCAGAGAAACTTAAACAGGAGAACAAATTGCTGATTGAAAAACTTAATGCCATAAAGTCTGTAAACATAGAATTATAGAAAGATCTTGATAAACAGCAAAAAGATATGAAGGAAATTGAAAATGGAAGAAAGTATGAAGTCAATTCAGAAGATCAACTTCTAATAAATGAATTGGTTCAAAATGATAAGCTTAAAGAAGAAATTGAAAAATTGAAGCTGTTAAATAGGGGCATGTCGGAAAGACTTGTTACTTTGGAAGGAGGAAAAACTGTTTGCATTGAAGATTCTGATAAATTGAGCAATCTGAAAAATGAAATTGAAAAATATAAAACTGCTAACAAGGTGTTAACTGAATGTGTGAATTGCAGTGAACAAGAAATTGCCAGTTATGAGCTACATATTTCCTCTTTGGAAGATGAAATTCAGGATTTGAAAGTCTCTTTGTCTAAATTTGTTGATGGGCAGAAAAACCTAGACAAGCTACTAGGTATAAAAATCAACTCTAGGAAGGAAGGGCTGGGCTACAATAAGATAAACAAGAAGGAACTTCAGAACAAAGTTATGACATTTTTTGTAAGTGGTTCAGATGTAGCCACCACCTCTAAAGACAAACAGCCCATTGCTCAGAAACTGGTGGGAGCAAAGGATAATTTTAAGAAAGAGGGACTGGGCTATAGTCCAGTCATGAGGAAGGTCGATGGATCCAATTTGAAAACTATTTTTGTTAAATCTTCTGAACAGGAAAAAGCCTTCTACTTCATCTTCACCTCATTATAAGGCTAAGAAAACAGAAAAACATGATAAAAATCAGAAAATGATTGGAAAACAGAAAATAAGTAAAAAGGGTCCATCAGTGTTTGCTGATCACAGTCCTCACACACACTCACATGCATCTAAAAAGAAGATTATCTGTCATTACTGTCATAAAGTTGGACATCTGATGCATGAGTGTAAGTTGATGGAGAAGGATGATAAGAATGCTAGGAGATTTCATGATAAAAATCCTTCACCTCCGAAAAGGAGTATCACATGCTCTAATTGTGGCAAACCTCAGAAAAGGAGTATCACATGCTCTAATTGTGGCAAATTAGGACACTCAATTACTCATTGCTGGTTTGCTAGTGGTAAGAAAACCTTTTATTCATATCATGCTAAATTCCCTGCAAACCAACATGTTTTTAATAAAAACAAATCTGTTTCAATGAACCAGCATATCATCTGTTTTAACTGCAACAAAATGGGTCACAGGGCCTCTGAATGCTGGTCAGGCTCTTTTAAAAGAAATTCTATTTCATGCTTTGAATGTGGAAAGGATGGCCACAGGGCCATTGATTGTTGGCATGCCCAAGGAGGCTATGGCAATAATGAACTCAATTTTAAAAAGAATGCCTCTTATTGCTCTCACTATAGAAAGCATGGCCATACAGTCAAGGACTGTTGGCATATTCAGGGTAGAAATGTGAATCTCAAACATGCTAAATTCCCTGTAAGATAATTTGCAAAACCTTCATGTTATAACTGTGGAAAGCTAGGCCACAGAGCTGGAAATTGTTGGCATGTTCAAAATAACCCTGCTAAACTCCACGTTGCGAAATTTACATGTCATCATTGTGGGAAGCCAGGTCACAGGGCTGCAACCTGTTGGCTGGCAGGATATCAAAACCAAACTGGTTTTGGTAAACAGAATTTTTATTCTGTGAACAGAAAATCTCATGCATATACACATGGATTTCATGCTAACAAGAATGTGCATAGATTAAATCTGAAATCTGGTGCATCTTACTATCATTACAGTAAACAGAACTCTCTCTCTGTCAATAAACTTCATGACAACAGTAATGTGCATAAGAAGAATTTGAAATCTGATAATTCATGTCATTACTGTGGTCAAATTGGTCATTCAATGAATAATTGCTACTTGACGAAATCTGATGACCATGTTGCTAGAAATGTGCTGCGAAAACCTGCTAGAAATAATACTGTCATGTCAGGACCCAAGATTTCTTGGGTGCCTGTTTGTGCAAAATAAACTTTGCCTTGCAGGTGTGCCTTGGAATGGAATAAAAAGGGGTATTAATCCAAGGCACTCAAGAATGAAAAAACCCCTTCTGAACTGTTCAGGTAAATTCTCTGAATGTTCCATTTTTGAAACTCATTGCATATTTGGTTTGATGCATTCTTACATATGCTGTTCTTAGTTTCATCTAGTGCATGCATATTAAATCTGTTCTTGCATATTCATTCATCATCTGCCAGTTGCATTATGTTCTAATCATGCACTCTGAAATTTCTGAAAATCTGAACTGAATGTGAATATTATTTGAGATTTGTGTGTTGCAAAAGCTCACTGAACATTCTGAATTGGATATAGGACTGCATGTTGAATTATCATGCATGACGTCATCAGTGTCTCATGACAAACATTGTATGTTGTCAGGGGGAGTCAATGCATTGCATATAGGTTGTCAAATGCATACTCATGTGAAAATTCATTGCATATCCTTTCATTGATTCTCTTTGACCAAACATTGAGCATATTTTTGAAATCATTAAGCTTCAAAATCTCTCCTATCAATTGATAACAATTGGTATCATTTGGTATCAGAATTTCTATCAGTCATTCATGAAGATTTCAATGGGACTATCTCGATCATAAATCTGAAAATTCTTGAACTAGAAATCTTCTATTATACATTTTTATGAATGTCTGAAATAACTCATGTGGTTTAAGCTTAATGTATTCATGGAGTTTAACTTTAAAATCTCTTAACATATCTGAAGCATGTTTAATAAACCTTAACCATCTGGTTCATGTTGAGTCTTGTGAAAACTTCTGAAATCTGCACTCTTGAATACATGACTTCAACTGATTAAGTATATGAAATTATTATTGACTTGAAGCAATGAATTTTTCTGAAAAGTCTAAAGGATAATATCTGTCAGAGCAATGACCTTGGTCACTGAGAAACACATGTCCAAAGGACTGTGTCATGAGGTACCATAGTTAACTCTGATTAAGAATTCATTGAAATTCAGGCAGAGCAATAGCATGCACACTGAGAAATACAATTCACTCATCAAGAAATGATTTGCAGTGTGTCATGATGTGTATATGCTATCTCTGTTCATATAAAGCATGACAGTTAGTCACACTAAGTGCTTAGGGATATTGGCCTCTAATCAAGGTATATCCTCTAGTCACAAGGTGTGCACTGAACTAGAGTGCTCGTAAAATTTGTAGTATGAAAATTGTTGAACGAATTGAAATATCTGAATATTGATGCAAAAATCAAATTGCTACAACCCTAGACAAAATCATATGACTTCATAATTACTTGATTTCAATACTGATGCATGTAATTCTGAAAGAAGTCAATAAATTTGATTGTGTAAGACAAAGGGAGGATAATCAAGATAAATATGAGGGCTTGGTTCATTTTTATTAAAACATGGTTTTAGATATCAATATAGAATTTTATTGATAAAATCTGCATACATCATGTTTAAACCATGCTGTTCAAAAAGCTCATTCATAAGCCCCTATAATGGAAGACTTTGAAAACTTTTGTTTTGGATTTATGAGAATGACATTTCCTTGAAAATCTGACTGAAATTCTTGTAGTTGAAGCCTCTTTAGAAATCTGCCAATTGAACCTGTTCTTGGCTCATTGACCTGAACTTCTCTTTGTTTGCCCCTGTGGTCTCCTCTCATCTATCTCATAAGATTCCACTTATTGAGGGGGAGCTTCCATGTCATGCATCACTTGCATATCAATTGGCATCTATTCAGGGGGAGCATTCCTTGTCACACTGATTCATGTTCATATCATTTGTGACCTTGCATTCAAATCCCTCATGATCAGATTTATGCATGATCAACAAAATCTGTATAGTCAACTCCTTTCTTATCAGTTGACTGATTCTATATGCATTTTTCTGACCATACAAACGTGAGGTGCCACTCCCATTATTACCTTGTTCACTTGTAGCCTTCTGAACCTCAGAATCTTTATGATGGTGGATTTCAGATTGATTCCTGAGATGTATTTCTCTCCACACTGTTGGAATCTTCCATCTTGTTCTGCAATAAGTTCTGATTCTGTGGTATCTTCACCAGAATTCAGATTCTTTGTAATGGCTAATTTCAGATTGATTTATTGGATAACCAGAGTCCATTCCTGTGCTTTAGGGGGAGTTATGGTTTATTATCTTCTAAGGGGAGAGTAGTCAATCATGCATGTTGATAGGGGGAGAACTGTTTCACTGTCATAAGGGAGATCTTCATTTTAAAGAACCTTGACTCATTCTCTGCATTGTTGTGCTGCATTTGACTATCAAACCATTTCCCTTCTTTTTGATTATGTCAAAGGGGGAGAATAGTTTGATGAGTCAGTGTGACTCATTATGTTGCCATCATCAAAAAAGGGGAGATTGTTGTGCCCCTTGTGCTTTGTTGATGATGTGATGTTTTAATGATAGCAACATGAATGAGTCACCACATTATCTTGAATATGTCTGACCTTTTCTGTGGGAGATTGCATAAGTGTGCCATGTCTGAATTGTGAAGAATGCATGTGTATGCTTGAGTCATGCTGTGATATATTGTCTTGTGCTTGATTTCTGTTCTGTGCATTGCTTCTCTGCTGATATGTTCATGCATTGTCTTAGGCTAAGTCTGTACAACCTACGTCTCTTGCAGCGTCAACGCTGTGAGCATTCTCAAGTCTCAAGTCTGCAGCGTCAACGCTGTGAGTATGCACTTTGTTTCAGGTTCTTCAAGTCTATACAGACTTTTGCATCTCATTTAGCGTCTAAGGCAAAGTCTACACATTGGCTAAGTGTGTACATCGCTTACATTTCTTGAGACCAAGTCCATACATCGTGAAAGTCTATACACTCCTCTTGGTCTTAGCATCTGTTTTGAAGTCCATACATTGGTCTTCAGTTCAAGTCTGTACAGCGTTACGTTCTCTTTGGAAAGTCTGTACAGCGTCAAGTCTGCACATTGGGGTTTCACGAGAAGTCTACACATTGGTCTCCACCTGAAGTCTATACATTGGCTAAGGGTCTTCAAGTCCATACACAGTTGTCTGATGCATATTGTTTGAAGTCTGTACAACATGCCTTGTTGTTCACAACTTTCTTGTTTGTGACTTCCCTAGTGTTTTGATGATGAGCGTCACTATGTTAAGTATTCTCATTTTAAATCAGATATCTTGCGTAATGTTATGCATTTGAAATTTCTATGATTAACAGGAAAACTGCTATGAGGTAGTACCTTATATGTCCGTACTATTCCTTTCATACTTCGTGTTGTTTGTGTTTACAACACTTCGTGTTGTCCTTTTGTACGTCGTGTTGTTCCAACTATGTTTGTTGATTGTCTTCGTGTTGTTTACTGAAGCAGCTCGAATTATTCTGATGAACTTCGAGTCATTTTCCTGTGAACCTCGTGTCGTTTCCTCAGTATTTAGTTGCTCATCTCGAGTCATCCTTTTTATTTGCTCTTATGTTTTCGTGTCACTTACTGTTGTTCCTCGAGTCATTTTTTTCTTGGTTTCAGTGCTTCATCACGTGTCGTGATAGCCGTGTCTGTCTTCTGTCTTCGTGTTGATTTTACTTCGTGCATTCTTCTCTAAATTCAAGCTTTAAGTGTCTCAAGTCGAGTCTGACTGTGTTGTCTCCATGTCGTCGTTAGTTCGAGTCGTTTCTTTGTTATTTCTGTCTTCGTGTTACTTTTCCTAGACCTCGTGTCTTTCTTGTTTTGTAACCACACTTCGTGTTGGTTTCTGTTTTCATCTTCGAGTTGTTGTCAGCCCGTGTCGTCCTCGTCTTCGAATCGTTCGTACGTTCGAGCAACTTAGTACTCAAGTTGTTTTCGTGTGTACTCAAGTCTTTTTAGTAAAGTGTCGTTTCACCTCGTGCCGTTATCTTTGATGTTTGTTATGTCGTGTTGTTTTTGTATTCGTGTCTTCGTGTTATTCTTGTGTTTATGTCCTCGTGTTGTTTCTTTCTATCTTCGTCCAAGGTTCCTTTGATCGCGTGTTTCTATCATTTTTACTCCGTGTTATTTCCTTCTCCGTACCTCGTGTCGTTCTCAGTATAGTGCACCTATTGTTGTTCCTACACACCACGTGCAGTTTTAGTTTTTGTGGCCCTGAGTTTTAATCGTTTTAATTCTTTGCAGGAGAATAAGAAAAACAAAAAGAAGAAGGTGGTCTGAGGAAGAATATTCCTCAGTGAATGGGAGGCACGTGATCCGAGGCTGGAAGGGCAGACAGGATTGTGACACGTGTGCTGAAGCTGGCTGAGAGACTGACACGTGGCCACAAGTTCTGGGCGGGAAATGAGGAAGCCACACGCGCCCAGTGCTGCCCTCCTGCTGGCTGCTGCTTATAAAAGGAAGCCTTCATCCAACAGATGAAGTGCATCGAAGAAGAAGCCTGGAGAGCAGAGAGTCTTCGATCCACAGAAAGAAGAAGAAAAAGAGAAGAGGAAGAGAGCAGCAGAAGAAAAAAGAGAAAGAGAGAGCTCGTGAGGACGGAAAGAAAAGAGAAAGACAGTGAGAGAGAAAAGGAGAGCAGAGAAGAGAAAGAGAGATCGTGAGTTGAGAAGAAGAAGAAGAGAAGTAGCAGAAGAAGTTCCTACTGGATCGTGGATCAGATCAGGCCAGTCAGCTCCGTTGAGAGCCACATTGTGCATTTCATTTTTCAGCTTTCTGTTTGCTGAAGTTATCTTCATTTCATGTTTTTGTTTTTCCTTTTTCATTTGGTTATCCTTATTCTTCCGATTCTCAGTAGTGAGGTCGGGTTCCTCCTGGTGGGTCAGGAGAAGGGAGATCTGATCTCCTGTTGCAAGTAGCTGGGAGCTACTTGTGGGTTCCTCCTGTGGGTTCAGGAGAAGGGAGACTTGTCTTCGGTTCTGGGCTTGTGGCTAGCAAGTCCAGGGTTCCCTCCTGGTCTGGAGGAAGAGAGACTTCGGTCTCTGGTTTCCAAGTGGCTGGGAGTCACTTGGGGTGTCCCTCCGGTTGGGAGGAAGAGGGAAGTTTGTTCCCCTGGTCAAGCTGTGTGGCAGCAACTGTTCGCAGACTGAGTCTGCTTGGTTCTAGCATTGGCTAGTGAAGCCTCACTCCGGTTGGGAGTGAGGGGTGGATGTAGGTCTAGAGGACCGAACCACCTAAAATTTATTTGTGCAGTGGTTTGCCTTGCATTAGCTCCATATCTTCTACCTCCCATTCACAGGTTGTGCATGCTTGGCTAGTTGCATTATCTAGAGAGTTATTTTTTAGCATTACATTCTGCTAAGTGTGTTTGGGTTGTTTAGCTCTTCCTTCGGTTCTGGTTGATCAGGTGGCTGCATTGTTGCAGTCCAACTGTTTGTTCATTTGTTGCCTTATCATTTCATCTTGGAAAGCTCATTAGTTTTTATTCCGCATATCTGAGCTTTAGAGTTTTTAATTTGGGCTATATCTTCTAGAGGGATACATTCACCCCCCCTCTGTATCCGGGCCTAGCACCCTAACACACTTAGTTTAAATGAACTCCCAAGTCAGGTCCGGGGGTCTAAAACATGAAATACCGATCGGATGGCTGTACCGATTATTCCAACACGACCTGGGAGATGAAAGTGCTTTGTCAGAATTGACGGAATCCAAATCGGATGCCCGGTTTGAGCTCGGCGCTCAAATGTTCATTTTCAAAATACACTTAGTTTAAATGAACTGCCAGGTCGGGTCCGGGGGTCTAAAAATGGAAATACCGGTCGGATGGCCATGCCGATCATTCCAACACGACCTGGGAGAAGAAAGTGACTTGTTAGAACTGACGGAATCCAAATCGGATGCCCGGTTTGAGCTCGACGCTCAAACGTTCATTTTCAAAATACACTTAGTTTAAATAAACTGCCAGGTCGGGTCCGGGGGTCTAAAACCTGAAATACCAGTCGGATGGCCATGCTGATCATTCCAACATGACCTGGGAGATGAACGTGACTTGTCAGAACTGACGTAATCCAAATCGGATGCCCGGTTTGAGCTCGGCGCTCAAAATTTCATTTTCAAAATACACTTAGTTTAAATGAACTGCCAAGTCAGGTCCGTGGGTCTAAAACTTGAAATATCAGTCGGATGGCCGTGCCGATCATTCCAACACGACCTGGGAGATGAAAGTGACTTGTCAGAACTGACGTAATCCAAATCGGATGTCGGTTTGAGCTCGGCGCTCAAAATTTCATTTTCAAAATACACTTAGTTTAAATGAACTTCCAAGTCGGGTCCGTGGGTCTAAAACCTGAAATATCGGTCGGATGGCAGTGCCGATCATTCCAACACGACCTGGGAGATGAAAGTGACTTGTCAGAACTGACAGAATCTAAATCAGATTCCCGATTTGAGCTCGGCGCACAAAAGTTCATTTTCAAAATACACTTAGTTTAAATGAACTGTCAATTCGGGTCCGGAGGTCTAAAACTTGAAATACCGATCGGATGGCCGTGCCGATCATTCCAACATGACCTGGGAGATGAAAGTGACTTCTCAGAACTGACGGAATCCAAATCGGATGCCCAGTTTAAGCTCGGCGCTTAAACGTTCATTTTCAAAACACACTTAGTTTAAATGAACTGCCAGGCCGTGTCCGGGGGTCAAAAACCTGAAATATCAGACGGATGGCTGTGTCGATCATTTCAACACGACCTAGGAGATGAAAGTGACTTTTCAGAATTGACGGAATCCAAATCGGATGCCCGGTTTGAGCTCGGCGCTCAAACGTTCATTTTCAAATTACACTTAGTTTAAATGAACTGCCAGGCCGGGTCCGGGGGTCTAAAACCTGAAATATCGGACGGATGGCCATGCCGATCATTCCAACACGACCTAGGAGATGAAAGTGACTTTTCAGAATTGACGGAATCCAAATCGGATGCCCGGTTTGAGCTCGGCGCTCAAAAGTTCATTTTTAAAATACACTTAGTTTAAATGAACTGCCAGGTCGGGTCCGGGGGTCTAAAAACAGAAATACCAGTCGGATGGCCATGCCAATCGTTCCAACACGACCTGGGAGATGAAAGTGACTTGTCAGAAATGACAGAATCCAAATCGGATGCCCGGTTTGAGCTCGGCGCTCAAACGTTCATTTTCAAAATACACTTAGTTTAAATGAATTGCCAGGTCGGGTCCGGGGGTCTAAAACCTGAAATACCAGTCGGATGGCCATGCCGATCATTCCAACACGACCTGGGAGATGAACGTGACTTCTCAGAACTGACGTAATCCAAATCGGATGCCCGGTTTGAGCTCGGCATTCAAAATTTCATTTTCAACATACACTTAGTTTAAATGAACTGCCAAGTCGGGTCCGTGGGTCTAAAACTTGAAATATCGGTCGGATGGCCATGCCGGTCATTCCAACACGACCTGGGAGATGAAAGTGACTTGTCAGAACTGACGTAATCCAAATCGGATGTCGGTTTGAGCTCGGCGCTCAAAATTTCATTTTCAAAATACACTTAGTTTAAATGAACTTCCAAGTCGGGTCCGTGGGTCTAAAACCTGAAATATCAGTCGGATGGCGGTGCCGATCATTCCAACACGACCTGGGAGATGAAAGTCACTTGTCAGAACTGACGGAATCTAAATCAGATGCCCGGTTTGAGCTCGGCGCACAAAAGTTCATTTTCAAAATACACTTAGTTTAAATGAACTGTCAATTCGGGTCCGGAGGTCTAAAACTTGAAATACTGATCGGATGGCCGTGCCGATCATTCCAACATGTCCTGGGAGATGAAAGTGACTTCTCAGAACTGACGGAATCCAAATCGGATGCCCGGTTTGAGCTCGGCGCTTAAACGTTCATTTTCAAAATACACTTAGTTTAAATGAACTGCCAGGCCGTGTCCGGGGGTCTAAAACCTGAAATATCGGACGGATGGCCATGCCGATCATTCCAACACGACCTAGGAGATGAAAGTGACTTTTCAGAATTGACGGAATCCAAATCGGATGCCCGGTTTGAGCTCGGCGCTCAAACGTTCATTTTCAAATTACACTTAGTTTAAATGAACTGCCAGGCCGGGTCCGGGGGTCTAAAACCTGAAATGCCGGACGGATGGCCATGCCGATCATTCCAACACGACCTAGGAGATGAAAGTGACTTTTCAGAATTGACGGAATCCAAATCGGATGCCCGGTTTGAGCTCGGCGCTCAAAAGTTCATTTTCAAAATACACTTAGTTTAAATGAACTGCCAGGTCGGGTCCGGGGGTCTAAAAACTGAAATACCAGTCGGATGGCCATGCCAATCATTCCAACACGACCTGTGAGATGAAAGTGACTTGTCAGAACTGACGGAATCCAAATCGGATGCCCGGTTTGAGCTCGGCGCTCAAACGTTCATTTTCAAAATACACTTAGTTTAAATGAACTGCCAGGTCGGGTCCGGGGGTCTAAAACCTGAAATACCAGTCGGATGGCCATGCCGATCATTCCAACACGACCTGGGAGATGAACGTGACTTCTCAGAACTGACGTAATCCAAATCGGATGCCCGGTTTGAGCTCGGCATTCAAAATTTCATTTTCAAAATAAACTTAGTTTAAATGAACTGCCAAGTCGGGTCCGTGGGTCTAAAACTTGAAATATCGGTCGGATGGCCATGCCGATCATTCCAACACGACCTGGGAGATGAAAGTGACTTGTCAGAACTGACGTAATCCAAATCGGATGCCCGGTTTGAGCTCGGCGCTCAAAATTTCATTTTCAAAATACACTTAGTTTAAATGAACTACCAAGTCGGGTCCGTGGGTCTAAAACTTGAAATATCGGTCGGATGGCCATGCCGATCATTCCAACACAACCTGGGAGATGAAAGTGACTTGTCAGAACTGACGGAATCTAAATCGGATGCCTGGTTTGAGCTCGGCGCTCAAAAGTTCATTTTCAAAATACACTTAGTTTAAATGAACTGCCAAGTCTGGTCCGAGGGTCTAAAACTTGAAATATCGATAGCTTGGCCATGCCGATCGTTCCAACACGACCTGGGATATGAAAGTGACTTGTCAGAACTGACGGAATCCAAATCGGATGCCCGGTTTGAGCTCGGCGCTCAAAAGTTCATTTTCTAAATACACTTTGTTTAAATGAACTGCCAAGTCGGGTCCGGGCGTCTAAAACTTAAAATACCGATCGGATGGCCGTGTCGATCATTCCAACACGACCTGGGAGATGAAAATGACTTGTCAGAACTGACGGAATCCAAATCGGATGCCCAGTTTGAGCTCGGCGCTCAAAAGTTCATTTTCAAAATACACTTGGTTTAAATGAACTGCCAGGTCGGGTCTGGGAGTCTAAAACCTGAAATATCGGTCGGATGGCCATGTCGATCATTCTAACATGACCTAGGAGATGAATGTGACTTGTCAGAACTGACGGAATCCAAATCGGATGCCCGGTTTGAACTCGGCGCTCAAAAGTTCATTATCAAAATACAATTAGTTTAAATGAACTGCCAAGTCGGGTCCGGGGGTCTAAAAAATGAAATACCGGTCGGATGGCTGTGCTGATTATTCCAACACGACCTAGGAGATGAAAGTGACTTGTCAGAATTGACGGAATCCAAATCGGATACCCGGTTTGAGCTCGGCGCTCAAACGTTTATTTTCAAAATACACTTAGTTTAAATGAACTGCCAAGTCAGGTCCGGCGATCTAAAACTTGAAATACCGATCGGATGGCCATGCCGATCATTCCAACATGACCTGGGAGATGAAAGTGACTTGTCAGAACTGACGGAATCGAAATCGGATGCCCGGTTTGAGCTCGGCGTTCAAAAGTTCATTTTTAAAATACACTTAGTTTAAATGAACTGCCATGTCGGGTCCGGGGGTCTAAAACCTGAAATACCAGTCGGATGGCCATGCCGATCATTCCAACACGACCTGGGAGATGAACGTGACTTCTCAGAACTGACGTAATCCAAATCGGATGCCCGGTTTGAGCTCGGCGCTCAAAATTTCATTTTCAAAATACACTTAGTTTAAATGAACTGCCAAGTCGGGTCCGTGGGTCTAAAACTTGAAATATCGGTCGGATGGCCGTGCCGATCATTCCAACACGACCTGGGAGATGAAAGTGACTTGTCAGAACTGACGTAATCCAAATCGGATGTCGGTTTGAGCTCGGCGCTCAAAATTTCATTTTCAAAATACACTTAGTTTAAATGAACTTCCAAGTCGGGTCCGTGGGTCTAAAACCTGAAATATCGGTCGGATGGCAGTGCCGATCATTCCAACACGACCTGGGAGATGAAAGTGACTTGTCAGAACTGACGGAATCTAAATCAGATGCCCGGTTTGAGCTCGGCGCACAAAAGTTCATTTTCAAAATACACTTAGTTTAAATGAACTGTGAAGTCGGGTCCGGGGGTCTAAAACTTGAAATACCGATCAGATGGCCGTGCCGATCATTCCAACACGACCTGGGAGATGAAAGTGACTTCTCAGAACTGACGGAATCCAAATCGGATGCCCGGTTTGATCTCGGCGCTTAAACGTTCATTTTCAAAATACACTTAGTTTAAATGAACTGCCAGGCCGTGTCCGGGGGCCTAAAACCTGAAATATCAGACGGATGGCCGTGCCGATCATTCCAACACGACCTAGGAGATGAAAGTGACTTTTCAGAATTGACGGAATCCAAATCGGATGCCCGGTTTGAGCTCGGCGCTCAAACGTTCATTTTTAAAATACACTTAGTTTAAATGAACTGCCAGGCCGGGTCCGGGGGTTTAAAACCTGAAATACCAGACGGATGGCCATGCCGATCATTCCAACACGACCTAGGAGATGAAAGTGACTTTTCAGAATTGACGGAATCCAAATCGGATGCCCGGTTTGAGCTCGGCGCTCAAAAGTTCATTTTCAAAATACACTTAGTTTAAATGAACTGCCAGGTCGGGTCCGGGGGTCTAAAAACTGAAATACCAGTCGGATGGCCATGCCGATCATTCCAACACGACCTGGGAGATGAAAGTGACTTGTCAGAACTGACGGAATCCAAATCGGATGCCCGGTTTGAGCTCGGCGCTCAAACATTCATTTTCAAAATACACTTAGTTTAAATGAACTGCCAGGTCGGGTCCGGGGGTCTAAAACCTGAAATACCAGTCGGATGGCCATGCCGATCATTCAACACGACCTGGGAGATGAAAGTGACTTGTCAGAACTGACGGAATCCAAATCGGATGCCCGGTTTGAGCTCGGCGCTCAAAAGTTCATTTTCAAAATACACTTAGTTTAAATGAACTGCCAAGTCGGGTCCGGGGGTCTAAAACTTGAAATACGGTCGGATGGCCGTGCCGATCATTCCAACACGACCTGGGAGATGAAAGTGACTTGTCAGAACTGACGGAATCCAAATCGGATGCCCGGTTTGAGCTCGGCGCTCAAAAGTTCATTTTCAAAATACACTTAGTTTAAATGAACTGCCAAGTCGGGTCCGGGGGTCTAAAACTGAAATACCGGTCGGATGGCCATGCCGATCATTCCAACACGACCTGGGAGATGAAAGTGACTTGTCAGAACTGACGGAATCCAAATCGGATGCCCGGTTTGAGCTCGGCGCTCAAAAGTTCATTTTCTAAATACACTTAGTTTAAATGAACTGCCAAGTCGGGTCCGGGGGTCTAAAACTGAAATACCGGTCGATGGCCATGCCGATCATTCCAACACGACCTGGGAGATGAAAGTGACTTGTCAGAACTGACGGAATCCAAATCGGATGCCCGGTTTGAGCTCGGCGCTCAAAAGTTCATTTTCTAAATACACTTAGTTTAAATGAACTGCCAAGTCGGGTCCGGGGGTCTAAAACTGAAATACCGGTCGGATGGCCGTGCCGATCATTCCAACACGACCTGGGAGATGAAAGTGACTTGTCAGAACTGACGGAATCCAAATCGGATGCCCGGTTTGAGCTCGGCGCTCAAAAGTTCATTTTCAAAATACACTTGTTTAAATGAACTGCCAGGTCGGGTCGGGGGTCTAAAACCTGAAATACGGTCGGATGGCCATGCCGATCATTCCAACATGACCTGGAGATGAAAGTGACTTGTCAGAACTGACGGAATCCAAATCGGATGCCCGGTTTGAGCTCGGCGCTCAAAAGTTCATTTTCAAAATACACTTAGTTTAAATGAACTGCCAAGTCGGGTCCGGGGGTCTAAAACTGAAATACCGGTCGGATGGCTATGCGATCATTCCAACACGACCTTGGAGATGAAAGTGACTTGTCAGAACTGACGGAATCCAAATCGGATACCCGGTTTGAGCTCGGCGCTCAAAAGTTATTTTCTAAATACACTTAGTTTAAATGAACTGCCAAGTCAGGTCTGGCGATCTAAAACTTGAAATACCGATCGGATGGCCATGCCGATCATTCCAACACGACCTGGGAGATGAAAGTGACTTGTCAGAACTGACGGAATCGAAATCGGATGCCCGGTTTGAGCTCGGCGCTCAAAAGTTTATTTTTAAAATACACTTAGTTTACATGAACTGCCAGGTCGGGTCCAGGGGTCTAAAACCTGAAATACCAGTCGGATGGCCATGCCGATCATTCCAACACGACCTGGGAGATGAACGTGACTTGTCAGAACTGACGTAATCCAAATCGGATGCCCGGTTTGAGCTCGGCGCTCAAAATTTCATTTTCAAAATACACTTAGTTTAAATGAACTGCCAAGTCGGGTCCGTGGGTCTAAAACTTGAAATATCGGTCGGATGGCCGTGCCGATCATTCCAACATGATCTGGGAGATGAACGTGACTTGTCAGAACTGACGTAATCCAAATCGGACGCCCGGTTTGAGCTCAGCGCTCAAAATTTCATTTTCAAAATACACTTAGTTTAAATGAACTGCCAAGTCGGGTCCATGGGTCTAAAACTTGAAATATCGGTCGGATGGCCGTGCCGATCATTCCAACATGACCTGGGAGATGAAAGTGACTTGTCAGAACTGACGTAATCCAAATCGGAAGCCCGGTTTGAGCTCGGCGCTCAAAATTTCATTTTCAAAATACACTTAGTTTAAATGAACTTCCAAGTCGGGTCCGTGGGTCTAAAACTTGAAATATCGGTCGGATGGCCGTGCTGATCATTCCAACACGACCTGGGAGATGAAAGTGACTTGTCAGAATTGACGTAATCCAAATCGGATGCCCGGTTTGAGCTCGGCGCTCAAAATTTCATTTTCAAAATACACTTAGTTTAAATGAACTTCCAAGTTGGGTCCGTGGGTCTAAAACTTGAAATATCGGTCGGATGGTCATGCTGATCATTCCAACACGACCTGGGAGATGAAAGTGACTTGTCAGAACTAACGGAATCTAAATCGGATGCCCGGTTTGAGCTCGGCGCTCAAAAGTTCATTTTCAAAATACACTTAGTTTAAATGAACTGCCAAGTCGGATCCGGGGGTTTAAAATTTGAAATACAGTCGATGGCCATGCCGATCATTCCAACACGACCTGGGAGATGAAAGTGACTTGTCAGAACTGACGGAATCCAAATCGGATTTCTAAATACACTTTGTTTAAATGAACTGCCAAGTGGGGTTCGGAGGTCTAAAACTTGAAATACGGGTCGGATGGCCGTGCCGATCATTCCAACACGACCTGGGAGATGAAAGTGACTTTTCAGAACTGACGGAATCCAAATCGGATGCCCGGTTTGAGCTCGGCGCTCAAAGTTCATTTTCTAAATACACTTAGTTTAAATGAACTGCCAGGTCGGGTCCGGGAGTCTAAAACTGAAATACCGGTCGGATGGCCATGCCGATCATTCCAACATGACCTAGGAGATGAATGTGACTTGTCAGAACTAACGGAATCCAAATCGGATGCCTGGTTTGAACTCGGCGCTCAAAAGTTCATTTTCAAAATACACTTAGTTTAAATGAACTGCCAAGTCGGGTCCGGGGGTCTAAAACATGAAATACCGGTCGGATGGCTGTGCCGATTATTCCAACATGACCTAGGAGATGAAAGTGCTTTGTCAGAATTGACGGAATCCAAATCGGATGCCCGGTTTGAGCTCGGCGCTCAAATGTTCATTTTCAAAATACACTTACTTTAAATGAACTGCCAGGTCGGGTCCGGGGGTCTAAAAACTGAAATACCGGTCAGATAGCCATGCCGATCATTCCAACACGACCTGGGAGATGAAAGTGACTTGTCAGAACTGACGGAATCCAAATCGGATGCCCGGTTTGAGCTCGGCGCTCAAACGTTCATTTTCAAAATACACTTAGTTTAAATGAACTGCCAGGTCGGGTACGGGGGTCTAAAACCTGAAATACCAGTCAGATGGCCATGCCGATCATTCCAACACGACCTGGGAGATGAACATGACTTCTCAGAACTGACGTAATCCAAATCGGATGCCCGGTTTGAGCTCGGCGCTCAAAATTTCATTTTCAAAATACACTTAGTTTAAATGAACTGCCAAGTCGGGTCCGTGGGTCTAAAACTTGAAATATCGGTCGGATGGCCGTGCCGATCATTCCAACATGACCTGGGAGATGAAAGTGACTTGTCAGAACAGACGTAATCCAAATCGGATGCCCGGTTTGATCTCGGCGCTCAAAATTTCATTTTCAAAATACACTTAGTTTAAATGAACTTCCAAGTCGGGTCCGTGGCTCTAAAACTTGAAATATCGGTCGGATGGCCATGCCGATCATTCCAACATGACCTGGGAGATGAAAGTGACTTGTCAGAACTGACGGAATCTAAATCGGATGCCCGGTTTGAGCTCGTCGCTCAAAAGTTCATTTTCAAAATACACTTAGTTTAAATGAACTGCCAAGTCAGGTCCGGGGGTCTAAAACTTGAAATATCGATAGCATGGCAGTGCCGATCATTCCAACACGACTTGGGAGATGAAAGTGACTTGTCAGAACTGACGGAATCCAAATCGGATGCCCGGTTTGAGCTCGGCGCTCAAAAGTTCATTTTCTAAATACACTTTGTTTAAATGAACTGCCAAGTCGGGTCCGGGGGTCTAAAACTTGAAATACCTGTCGGATGGCCGTGCCGATCATTCCAACACGACCTGGGAGATGAAAGTGACTTGTCAGAACTGATGGAATCCAAATCGGATGCCCAGTTTGAGCTCGGCGCTCAAAAGTTCATTTTCAAAATACACTTGGTTTAAATGAACTGCCAGGTCGGGTCCGGGAGTCTAAAACCTGAAATACCGGTCGGATGTGTTAGGGTACTAGGCCCGGATACAGAGGGGGGTGAATGTATCCTTCAATGAATAATGGCCAATTAAAAACTCAGATGCTAGACGCAAACATAGAATGAAACAAATTCAATTAAACTTATGAGAAAACACAAAAAGCGCGCCTATCCAAGCATCTAGCGGAAGCAAGCACACAAAGCAAACCACTGCTCAATAGACTTTTTAGGTGGTTCGGTCCTCCAGACCTACATCCACCCCTCACTCCCAACCGGAGTGAGGCTTCACTAGCCAATGCTAGACAAGCAGACTCAGTCTGCAAACAGTTGCTGCCACACAGCTTGACCAGGGGAACAGCCTCCCCTCTTCCTCCCAACTGGAGGGACCCCTGGACTTGCAACTCGCAAGCCCAGAACCGGAGACAAGTCTCCCTTCCTCTGACCAGACGGAACCCACAAGTAGCTCCCAGCTACTTGCAACCGGAGATCAGATCTCCCTTCTCCTGATCCACAGGAGGAACCCGACCTCACTACTGAGAATCGAAAGAACAAGAAAAACCAAATAAGAAGAAAAATAGAAACACGAAATGAAAGATAACTTCAGCAAACAGAACGCTGAAAAGCGAAATGCACAATGTGGCTCTCAACGGAGCTGACTGGCCTGGATCTGATCCACGGTCCAGTAGACAGATCTTCAGGTAAGCTTCTCTTCCTCTTCTCTTCTCTCTCACTTTCTCTTTCTCTTCACCCTTACGAGCTCTCTAACTCTCTAACTCTTCTTTCTCTTCTTTTCATTCTGCTCTTCTTCTCTTTCTTTTCTTCTGGATCGAACTCTCTTCACTTCTCCTTTTTTGCTTTTTCCTTTCGATCAACCTTCATCTGTGGACGAAGGCTTCCTTATATAGCCGCAGCAGCAGGTGGGTAAGGTGCAGAATGCGTGTGCCTCCCACGCTTCATCCAGAACCTTCTTGCCACGTGCCCTTATAGCATTGGTTCCTTTAGTATCGGATCACGTGCAGCCCAGACACAGGTGAATGTTCTTCCTCGGACCTGCAAGGAGATAAAAACCATTAACACTGAGGGCCACAAGAACTAAAACTGCATGAGGTATGTGATAGCAATACGAGATACACTTTACTGAGAACGACACGAGATACACAAGATTATTACAGTACGAGACAAGGAGAGAATGACACGAGGTCAGATGCAAACAGCACGAGGTAAAAAGAGAACGACACGAAGTATCACTGTAACAAAACAAACACTACGAAGAGAACGACACGAGATACATAATAATAAAGCTAACACCACAAAGAAAATGACACGAAGTCAGAAGAGAACAGCACGAGGTGAGAAGGAAGTCTTCACGGAGTGAAAAAGGTAGACAGACACGCGATCAGAAGGAACCAGGACGAAGATAGAAATAAACAATCACGAGGACAAAAACACAAGAATAACACGAAGACATGAATAAAAAAGCAACACGAAGACATGAATACAAAAACAACACGACATAACAAACAACAAAGAGAACGGCACGAGGTGAAACGACACTTTACTAAAAAGACTTGAATACACATGAAAGACAACTCGAGTACTATGTTGTTCGAACGTACGAACGACTCGAAGATGAAAACGACACAAAAACAACATGGAACAATACAAAGACACGAGGTCTAGGATAAGCAACACGAAGACAGACATAACAAAGAAACGACTTGAACTAAGAACGACATGGAGACAACACAGTTAGACTCGACTTGAGATGAGCTGAAGTCTGTACAGACATGAATGTTCACATTGTATAGAGTTTGAAGCAAGTGACCGAGGCGATGTGTAGACTTTACCCAATGTACAGACTTGATGGTCTTGAACATAGGTAAGGCAACGCAATGTATAGACTTGCTCAAACGAGTGAACAGGTCGATGTACAGACTTGTCCAATGCATGAAGCACAGTCCACTGTATAGACTTGATGCCTTGAAGGCAATGTACAGACTTGATAGTGCAACAAATGGACTTTGAAACGCAGAGGCTGTACAGACTTGCATAAGACGCTGGGTAAGACGGTGGATGTATAGACTTTGAATGAGACACACAGAAGGACGATCCAGCGTATAGACTTTGAAGAATTAGGGGTGACAAGGATGGAGCGACACGAGGTGGTACAGAAAACAGCACGAGGTGCTGCAGTGTTCAGCACGCGCTGGAACAAAACACGACACGAAGACAACCAACAAGCATTGTTGGAACAACACGATGTTGAAAAAGACATCACGAAGTGAAGTGAACACAACCAACACGAAGAATGAAAGGAACAGTACGGACATGCAGGGTATTTAACTCATAGCAGTTTTTCTTATTAATCATGGAAAGTTCGAATGCATAACATTACTCATGATATCTGATTAAAAATAACAATATTTAACATAGTGATGCACATCATCAAAACACTAGGGAGGTCACAAAAGTCCAACAATCTCCCCCTTTTTGATGATGGCAACACTATATTAAATAACAGAGATGAAGTGCATGAAGATAAGCTGTGAAAATAAGCAATGCAGACACACAACACACTCGCCTCCTCTGACGACTCCCAAGAGCTCCCCCTGAACACAACATCCACTTTCCTCTGACTAGAAAACTCAGGACACTTATCTTTCGCTCCCCCTCAGCAAAGCACAAAAGCACAAGCAAGACACTCTCCCCCTTTGACATCATCAAAAACTAGGGGCAGGTCTGAAGATATCACGAAAAGACAATTGCTGACAGTGGAGAGAAAACAATAGAGAGTATGGCTGATAAAGGAGAGTTATTGAGATGTTTAAGCAATTAAGAACGCCATTAATTTTATGTGAGGATTTTGAGGATCAGTTAGTCAGACTGTGCAAAATGGTGAATGAAGATTTGCTCCATACACAGAACCAGATTCTAAGCAAGTAAGGTACAAGATACCAGTATGGTCAGAGTAAGTCTTTACTCAGAGAGTATAAAGCAAGGAAGTCAGGAAAAACAAAGACCTGTGGTATTGAAAACAAACAAACCAAGACCTAAATGCCAAGTGAACAGAATCTGGATACCAAGAGAAAGAAAAATTTTCAAAGATGGTCAAGATCAAAGATAAATCTGTCAAGTACACCTTTGACATTAGGGAGACACCTTGTTTAGAGGCAGGAATCCCCAGTTACTTGGTGGCAAGACCACATTACCCCTTCTGACAAGAGGACAGAGATAGTATTCTAACTGGTGTTGACATTAAGGTGACACCTTTACCAGAGGCCAGACACCCCAGTTACTAACCAGATATATACCATAGCTCTGTATGATCAAGACAGCTAATTAAGCCTGATTTACTGCCATCTCATGACATGGAATTCGTTCACTTCATTGATGAAAGTCCCAGTTACTCAATGAACAGATAACAAGATTTGTAAAACTTCTTTCATGAATTTTTTTTCATTAAACTGCACTTTAAGCTTTGAAAATTAGTCTTGACTCAGTTTGAGAATAATACACCAGTTCCAAAGTTTTTCAGACAAAAACACTATATACCTCATTTCGGACTCAACTTAGACTAAGTAGGTATGCTGTACTGGCTAGATCAGAAGTCAGTAACAGTGTAGGAAGATAGTCTTGAATTCAGATTTTGATCTCAGTGGGACTAACAGCCGAAATTCCAACAAGAAGTTAGATGAACAGTCTTAACGGATAAAACATTCAAAAAATTCTTTTATCCACCTACTCAAACTGATTCTCTTATAAGGTCAGCAAAAGTCCGTTCAAAGTATGTTCAGATTTGGCCAAAAGAGCATGACACCAATTATTAATCTAGCTCCCCCTGAGACCTTGACACCAACTCAGACTTAACCAAGACAACCCTCAAAACACCTCAAGGAAAACAAAGTGGTATCAATCAGTACGAGTGAATCATCAAATACCCATAATGAGGTTATTTTCAGCAACTGATAATGAGAAAAGATAAACATAAGAGCACATGACAGATTATTTAGAGATCAATTATTCAATCATGAAATTCTGTAAATACCTAATTCTCTGCGCAATGTGCTAAATTTTTCAGTATCCAGTGGCTTAGTGAAAATATCTGCAATTTGTGAGTTAGTGCCAACATGGATCAATTCAAAGGTCTTCCTAGCTACTTCATCACGAATAAAATGATGCCTGATTTCGATGTGTTTAGTTCGAGAATGAAGTACAGGATTCTTTGCAATGTTTATTGCACTAGTATTGTCACAAAAATGGAAGTGCAACCTAGCTCAACTGAGTAATCCAGAAGCTGGTGTTTTATCCATATAACCTGTGTGCCACAGCTCCCTGCTGCCACATACTCAGCTTCAGCAGTAGAAAGAGCCACAGAGTGTTGCTTCTTGGATCCCCAAGAGACTAGGCATCCTCCTAAAAATTCGCAGTGACCACTAGTACTTTTCCTGTCCAATTTACATCCTGCATAATCTGCATCTGTATATGCAATGAGATCTAAACTACATGATGCAGGATACCAAAGACCTAGATCATGGGTAGCAGATAAGTATCTAAAGATTCTTTTTACAGCTGCCAAATGTAATTCAGTAGGCCTAGACTGGTATCTGGCACACATCCCTACACTAAATTGAATGTCAGGCCTGGATGCTGTTAAGTAGAGGAGTGAACCGATCATACCTCTATATAATTTAGCATCCACTTCTTTACCTTTTTCGTCTGAATCCAGTGAGGAGTTGGTGCCCATGGGTGTTGAGATAGTCTTGAGGTTGGTCATTCCAAACCTTTTCAGCATCTCCAGAGTGTACTTGGTTTGATTTATGAAACAACCATCCTCCATCTGTTTGACCTGCAGCCCAAGAAAATACTTTAGTTCGCCAACTAAACTCATTTCAAATTCATGAGACATAGATTCAGAAAATTCTTTACACAATGTTGAATTGTTAGATCCGAAGATGATATCATCAACATATACCTGGACCACTATTAAATCCTTTCCGAGATTTTTGGTGAAGAGGGTTTGGTCAACCTTACCTCGAGTGTAGCCCTTGCTCAAGAGAAATTCAGAAAGTCTCTCATACCAGGCTCGGGGAGCCTGCTTCAATCCATAGAGGGCTTTATTCAACCTAAAAACCATGTTAGGCTGAACAGAGAAATTAAAACCTGGAGGTTGTTCAACATATACCTCTTCCTTCAATATCCCATTTAAGAATGCGCTTTTGACATCCATCTGCTGCAGCCGAAGGTTCCTAGAGCATGCAAATGCAAGCAGAATTCGTATAGCTTCCATCCTAGCCACTGGGGCATAGGATTCATCAAAATCCACACCAAATTCCTGACTGTAGCCTTGAGCTACAAGTCTTGCTTTGTTTCTAGAGATAGCTCCGTTCTCATCAACTTTATTCTTGAAAATCCATTTAGTGCCAATGACATGAGTGTTATCAGGTCTGGGAACTAGTTCCCATACAATATTTTTCTCAAATTGATTTAATTCCTCACTCATGGCGGATACCCAAGAATCATGTTTTAAGGCTTCTTCCACAGATTTGGGTTCCACCTGAGATACCAATGCAGCTAAGTCCTGTTCTTGGACAATTCTAAAATGAGACCTAGTCCTAGGAGGATCATGCAAATTTCCTATGACATTTTCACTAGGGTGGTCTTTGTGAAATATTATCTCACCTGAGGGTTCACCTACCTCAGCTGCTCCTTCTTGCTGTGAGTTTTCTGGTTGAGCAGCTGGCTGCATTTCTTCTTCTTCAATTCTCTCCAAGAAATCTCCCTCATTAGATGGCTCCCTGTCATCATCCATCACTTTGTTAGAGAAACCATTTTCATCAAACACTACATGCGGTGTTTCTTCAACAGTTTGGTCAGCTTTATTGAAAACTCTGTAAGCCCTTGAAGTTTCTGAATATCCGAGAAAAATTCCAGGAGAGCTCCTAGCTTCAAATTTGTCCAACCCATTCTTACCATTATTGTGAATAAAACATTTCGAGCCAAAAACTTTAAAGTAAGAAATGTTTGGCTGCTTACCCTTGAGAAGTTCATAAGGAGTTTTCCTATGAGTAGGTCTTACCAAGGCTCGGTTCAGAATGTAACATGCAGTGTTCGCAGCTTCAGCCCAAAATCTCCTTGGAAGTCCACTCTCAATCAGCATAGTCCTGGCCATTTCAATTATTGACCTGTTTCTTCTCTCAACAATTCCGTTCTGCTCCGGTGTCCTGGGAGAAGAGAATCTGTGAGTCACTCCCTCTTTTGAGCAAAATTCAGAAAATGAAGAGTTCTCAAACTCTCCTCCGTGGTCAGACTGAATAGTAATGATATTATGTTCACCTTGCAGTTTGATTTTATTGAAAAGTTCTTCAAAGTGAACAAAAGCATCATTTTTATTTGCTAAACAAAACAACCAAGAGAATCTAGTGTAGTCATCCACTATGACTAATCCATATCTCTTACCTGACAAACTTTGTATGCGAGTAGGACCAAAGAGATCCATGTGCAAGTGCTGCAGCGGTTTAGATGAAAGATTCTCAGTTCTCAACTTAAAAACTGCACGAGTCTGTTTACCTAGTGCACAAGCATCACATAGCTTGGATCCTAACTGAAATCTTATTCGGGGCAAACCTCTAACTAGGTTATGCTTAGACAGTTTATTCAATGTAGACAAACTAGCATGGCCTAGACGCCTATGCCAGTCAAACGCAACCTGTTCAGAATTAGCAGACATACACAAGTGAGTTTCAGGATTATCATCCAGGTCTACGATGTATACATTGTTTACTCTATGACCTTTGAACATGACGTTATCAGAATTAGCTCAAAAACAGTACAGGAATTGTTGTCAAAGAGTACCTTGTGTCCTTTGTCGCAGAGTTGACTAATACTTATCAAGTTGTGCTGAAGTCCTTCTACAAGATACACATCTTCAATGGAGTTAGTAGAGGACTTACCAATTGTACCAATTCCAATTATTCTTCCTCTGTTATTTCCACCGAATTTGACCAGGCCCCCAAACTTCATTTTCAGTTTGCTAAATTTGGACCGGTCTCCTGTCATGTGCCTGCTACAGCCGCTGTCAAGATACCACTTGTTATGCTCGGCTGCCAGGCTAACCTGCGAAAGTTCAGACAAAGTAATGTGGGACCCAATTCAAATTGGGTCCAAAGACATTTTTCAATTTATCCAAATCACACTTAGGAACCCACATTTGTTTTACTGTTCTTTTCAGAGGTTTCATGTAAATTGATTCTTCCTTCTTGGCATTTCTCAGTGGGTGTTGAATGAGCCTATTCCTATTAAAATTATGCTGTTTCCGAGCAGAGAAATTGTTGTTTGGCCTCTTAGAGGAAACACGTGTGTGCTGAGCATAATTCATGTAGCCATTTTTATTCAAATGAGAATTGTGCTGAAGGTGATGCATGTTCGCATGCTTTCCTTGATAACTATCATGCTGAATTTTCTTAGCGAAACTGTTCACCTTTCTAGTGACATCAATAGGAATGGTCGTGTGAGAACCCTTGTTCCACACCTGTTGCACAGGAACAGTTCTAGTCTCAGGATTTCCTGACTTAGTCTGCTGACCAGTGGGTTGAGTAGATTTGCTGGTCGAAACCTTCAATGTGGAGACAGATTTGGAGCTGGATGGGGTTTCCAGTTTTTCTTTGCCCTTGGCGGGGCAGAACGTGACAGTTCTGAATTCAAAGGGTTTTTTACTTGTGGGACTGTATCCTAATCCTTCCCTATTGAAGTTTACTCTCGACCCCAGAAGGGCATCCAGATTGTTTCTCCCCTCTGTAAATTTTTCTAGCATTTTTCTTTTGTCCTCAATCTCCTTCTGAAGCTCATTACATTGGTCCAGGAGTTCCTGATTGACTTTTCTAACCGCCTCATATTTTTCTGTAATCAGTCTAAACTCCTTTTCACTCTCTTCAGTTTTACTCTTCAGCTCATTCATCCTAGCTAGATTTTCCTCTCTTTCCATTCTAAACTTCTCGATCTCACTTCTAGCCTGATCTAGCTCAATGGCCATCTCCTTGATTTTCATGTTGTCCGTAACAGCAATAGAGTGTTCCTCAGAAACAGAGTGAAACTTTCGTTTAAGCATTCTGTGCTCCTTGGTTAGAAAATTATATTTAGCTAACAGGTCGCCATAAGCGTCCTCCCAATCATCCAAAGTAAAATTCTCAAATAAGTTCGTTACCTCTTCCTCATGGTTGGCCATGAGGCAAGTCTTCTCTTCATCTTCACTGGACGAGGTGGCTTCTGGATCCTCCTCCTCGTCACTCCATGTGCACAGCATGGCTTTCTTCTTCTTGTGCACCATCTTCTTCTGGTATCCGGGAGCCTTAGCTTGCAGCTCTGGACATTCACTTTTCATGTGACCAGGTTTCTGACAATGGTAGCATGTAACCTTCTTAACAAACCGGTTCTTCTCAAGTTCTCGTTCAGGAGACTTCCTTGCAGCATTGAATCTCTTTCTCCTGTAGAATTTCCCTTTAGTCCTCAGGAACTTTCTGAATTGCCTGGTGAGCATGGCCTGCTCGCTCTTGTCCAGGTCTGAGAATCCGTCAGAGTCTTCGCTGCTACCACCACTGTTGCTGCTGCTGCTGCTCTTTTTAGTATGTCGTGAGACCTTCAGAGCAACATTCTTTCCCTTTCTGTCATGTCCATCATTCCCTTGTCTGAAGTTCATTTCGTGGGTCATGAGAGACCCAATCAGCTGGGTTACTGACATGGCGGATAAATCTCTTGATTCCTCTATGACGGTCACCTTAGTATCCCAGATGGGAGTTAGGGACCTAAGGATCTTCCTGACAATGTCTTCTTGCTGAATCTCCTTTCCAAATCCTCTCAGACTATTGATGATCACAGACAATCTAGCATACATTTCTGTGATCGACTCCTCTGGCTTCATTTTAAACAACTCATACTGAGTTGTAAGCATATTGATCTTGGTAGCTTTTACTTGAGATGTGCCCTCATATATTAACTGTAATTCATCCCACATTTTCTTTGCAGTCTTGCACGCTGAAATCCTCAAGTACTCTTCAGGGTGGACGGCGCACTGTATGATGCTAAGAGCTGTCCAATTCAGTGCAGAGAGTTTTACCTGTTCCTCTGTCCATATGTCTTCGTTCGGTGGAAGTTGGTACGGACCATCTGTAATTACTCTCCAGAGCTTGTGGCTTTGGGCCCTGATAAAGACTTCCATCCTGTTCTTCCAGAAAAAATAGTTATTACCATCGAAGAAAGGGGGACGGGTGATTGACTGCCCTTCAGCAATGTAGCTGCGAGGACCAGCGGATCCGTTTCCCTGGCCGTTGGACCACATATTGGGAAATACCCGCTCTGATACCAAGTGTTAGGGTACTAGGCCCGGATACAGAGGGGGGTGAATGTATCCTTCAATGAATAATGGCCAATTAAAAACTCAGATGCTAGACGCAAACACAGAATGAAACGAATTCAATTAAACTTATGAGCAAACACAAGAAGCGCGCCTATCCAAGCATCTAGCGGAAGCAAGCACACAAAGCAAACCACTGCTCAATAGACTTTTTAGGTGGTTCGGTCCTCCAGACCTACATCCACCCCTCACTCCCAACCGGAGTGAGGCTTCACTAGCCAATGCTAGACAAGCAGACTCAGTCTGCAAACAGTTGCTGCCACACAGCTTGACCAGGGGAACAGCCTCCCCTCTTCCTCCCAACTGGAGGGACCCCTGGACTTGCAACCCGCAAGCCCAGAACCGGAGACAAGTCTCCCTTCCTCTGACCAGAGGGAACCCACAAGTAGCTCCCAGCTACTTGCAACCGGAGATCAGATCTCCCTTCTCCTGATCCACAGGAGGAACCCGACCTCACTACTGAGAATCGAAAGAACAAGGAAAACCAAATAAGAAGAAAAATAGAAACACGAAATGAAAGATAACTTCAGCAAACAGAACGCTGAAAAGCGAAATGCACAATGTGGCTCTCAACGGAGCTGACTGGCGTGGATCTGATCCACGGTCCAGTAGACAGATCTTCAGGTAAGCTTCTCTTCCTCTTCTCTTCTCTCTCACTTTCTCTTTCTCTTCACCCTTACGAGCTCTCTAACTCTCTCTTTCTCTTCTTTTCCTTCTGCTCTTCTTCTCTTTCTTTTCTTCTGGATCGAACTCTCTTCACTTCTCCTTTTTTGCTTTTTCCTTTCGATCAGCCTTCATCTGTGGACGAAGGCTTCCTTATATAGCCGCAGCAGCAGGTGGGTAAGGTGCAAAAAGCGTGTGCCTCCTACGCTTCATCTAGAACCTTCTTGCCACGTGCCCTTATAGCATTGTTTCCTTTAGTATCGGATCACGTGCAGCCCAGACACAGGTGAATGTTCTTCCTCGGACCTGCAAGGAGATAAAAACCATTAACACTGAGGGCCACAAGAACTAAAACTGCATGAGATATGTGATAGCAATACGAGATGCACTTTACTGAGAACGACACGAGATACACAAGATTATTACAGTACGAGACAAGGAGAGAATGACACGAGGTCAGATGCAAATAGCACGAGGTAAAAAGAGAACGACACGAAGTATCACTGTAACAAAACAAACACTACGAAGAGAACGACACGAGATACATAATAATAAAGCTAACACCACAAAGAAAACGACATGAAGTCAGAAGAGAACAGCACGAGGTGAGAAGGAAGTCTTCACGGAGTGGAAAAGGTAGATAGACACGCGATCAGAAGGAACCAGGACGAAGATAGAAATAAACAATCACGAGGACAAAAACACAAGAATAACACGAAGACACGAATAAAAAAGTAACACGAAGACCTGAATACAAAAACAACACGACATAACAAACAGCAAAGAGAACGGCACGAGGTGAAACGACACTTTACTAAAAAGACTTGAATACACATGAAAGACAACTCGAGTACTAAGTTGTTCGAACGTACGAACGACTCGAAGACGAAAACGACACGAAAACAACATGGAACAATTCAAAGACACGAGGTCTAGGAGAAGCAACACGAAGACAGACATAACAAAGAAACGACTCGAACTAAGAACGACATGGAGACAACACAGTTAGACTCGACTTGAGATGAGGTGAAGTCTGTACAGACATGAATGTTCACATTGTATAGAGTTTGAAGCAAGTGACCGAGGCGATGTGTAGACTTTACCCAATGTACAGACTTGGTGGTCTTGAACGTAGGTAAGGCAACGCAATGTATAGACTTGCTCAAACGAGTGAACAGGTCGATGTACAGACTTGTCCAATGCATGAAGCACAGTCCACTGTATAGACTTGATGCCTTGAAGGTAATGTACAGACTTGATAGTGCAACAAATGGACTTTGAAACGCAGAGGCTGTACAGACTTGCATAAGACGCTGGGTAAGACGGTGGATGTATAGACTTTGAATGAGACACACAGAAGGACGATCCAGCGTATAGACTTTGAAGAATTAGGGGTGACAAGGATGGAGCGACACGAGGCGGTACAGAAAACAGCAAGAGGTGCTGCAGTGTTCAGCACACGCTGGAACAAAACACGACACGAAGACAACCAACAAGCATTGTTGGAACAACACGATGTTGAAAAAGACATCACGAAGTGAAGTGAACACAACCAACACGAAGAATGAAAGGAACAGTACGGACATGCAGGGTATTTAACTCATAGCAGTTTTTTCTTATTACTCATGGAAAGTTCGAATGCATAACATTACTCATGATATCTGATTAAAAATAACAATATTTAACATAGTGATGCACATCATCAAAACACTAGGGAGGTCACAAAAGCCCAACAGGATGGCCATGCCGATCATTCCAACATGACCTAGGAGATGAATGTGACTTGTCAGAACTGACGGAATCCAAATCGGATGCCCGGTTTGAACTCGGCGCTCAAAAGTTCATTTTAAAAATACACTTAGTTTAAATGAACTGCCAAGTCGCGTCCGGGGGTCTAAAACATGAAATACCGGTCGGATGGCTGTGCCGATTATTCCAACACGACCTAGGAGATGAAAGTGTTTTGTTAGAATTGACGGAATCCAAATCGGATGCCCGGTTTGAGCTCGGCGCTCAAATGTTCATTTTTAAAATACACTTACTTTAAATGAACTGCCAGGTCGGGTCCGGGGGTCTAAAAACTGAAATACCGATCAGATGGCCATGCCGATCATTCCAACACAATTTGGGAGATGAAAGTGACTTGTCAGAACTGACGGAATCCAAATCGATGCCCGGTTTGAGCTCGGTGCTCAAACGTTCATTTTTAAAATACACTTAGTTTAAATGAACTGCCAGGTCGGGTCCGGGGGTCTAAAACCTGAAATACCAGTCGGATGGCCATATCGATCATTCCAACATGACCTGGGAGATGAACGTGACTTGTCAGAACTGACGTAATCCAAATCGGATGCCCGGTTTGAGCTCGGCGCTCAAAATTTCATTTTCAAAATACACTTAGTTTAAATGAACTGTCAAGTCGGGTCCGTGGGTCTAAAACTTGAAATATCAGTCGGATGGCCGTGCCGATCATTCCAACATGACCTGGGAGATGAACGTGACTTGTCAGAACTGACGTAATCCAAATCGGATGCTCGGTTTGAGCTCGGCGCTCAAAATTTCATTTTCAAAATACACTTAGTTTAAATGAACTGCCAAGTCGGGTCCGTGGGTCTAAAACTTGAAATATCGGTCGAATGGCCATGCCGATCATTCCAACATGATCTAGGAGATGAACGTGACTTCTCAGAACTGACGTAATCCAAATCGGATGCCCGGTTTGAGCTCGGCGCTCAAAATTTCATTTTCAAAATACACTTAGTTTAAATGAACTGCCAAGTCGGGTCCGTGGGTCTAAAACTTGAAATATCAGTCGGATGGCCGTGCCGATCATTCCAACACAACCTGGGAGATGAAAGTGACTTGTCAGAACTGACGTAATCCAAATCGGATGCCCGGTTTGAGCTCGGCGCTCAGAATTTCATTTTCAAAATACACTTAGTTTAAATGAACTTCCAAGTCGGGTCCGTGGGTCTAAAACTTGAAATATCGGTCGGATGGCCATGTCGATCATTCCAACACGACCTGGGAGATGAAAGTGACTTGTCAGAACTGACGGAATCTAAATCGGATGCCCGGTTTGAGCTCGGCGCTCAAAAGTTCATTTCAAAATACACTTAGTTTAAATGAACTGCCAAGTCGGGTCCGGGGGTCTAAAACTTGAAATATCGATAGCATGGTAGTGCCGATCATTCCAAGACGACCTGGGAGATGAAAGTGACTTGTCAGAACTGACGGAATCCAAATCGGATGCCCGGTTTGAGCTCGGCGCTCAAAAGTTCATTTTCTAAATACACTTTGTTTAAATGAACTGCAAAGTCGGGTCCGGGGGTCTAAAACCTGAAATACCGATCGGATGGCTGTGACGATCATTCCAACACGACCTGGGAGATGAAAGTGACTTGTCAGAACTGATGGAATCCAAATCGGATGCCCAGTTTGAGCTCAGCGCTCAAAAGTTCATTTTCAAAATACACTTGGTTTAAATGAACTGCCAGGTCGGGTCCGGGAGTCTAAAACCTGAAATACCAGTCGGATGTCCATGCTGATCATTCCAACATGACCTAGGAGATGAATGTGACTTGTCAGAACTGACGGAATCCAAATCGGATGCCCGGTTTGAACTCGGCGCTCTAAAGTTCATTTTCAAAATACACTTAGTTTAAATGAACTGCCAAGTCGGGTCCGGGGGTCTAAAACATGAAATACCGGTCGGATGGCTGTGCCGATTATTCCAACACGACCTAGGAGATGAAAGTGCTTTGTCAGAATTGACGGAATCTAAATCGGATGCCCGGTTTGAGCTCGGCGCTCAAATGTTCATTTTCAAAATACACTTACTTTAAATGAACTGCCAGGTCGGGTCCGGGGGTCTAAAAACTGAAATACCGATCAGATGGCCATGCCGATCATTCCAACACGACCTGGGAGATGAAAGTGACTTGTCAGAACTGACGGAATCCAAATCGGATGCCCGGTTTGAGCTCGGCGCTCAAACGTTCATTTTCAAAATACACTTAGTTTAAATGAACTGCCAGGCCGGGTCCGGGGGTCTAAAACCTGAAATACCAGTCGGATGGCCATGCCAATCATTCCAACACGACCTGGGAGATGAACGTGACTTGTCAGAACTGACGTAATCCAAATCGGATGCCCGGTTTGAGCTCGGCGCTCAAAATTTCATTTTCAAAATATACTTAGTTTAAATGAACTGCCAAGTCGGGTCCGTGGGTCTAAAACTTGAAATATCGGTCGGATGGCCGTGCCGATCATTCCAACATGACCTGGGAGATGAACGTGACTTGTCAGAATTGACGTAATCCAAATCAGATGCCCGGTTTGAGCTCGGCGCTCAAAATTTCATTTTCAAAATACACTTAGTTTAAATGAACTGCCAAGTCGGGTCCGTGTGTCTAAAACTTGAAATATCGGTCGTATGGCCGTGCCGATCATTCCAACACGACCTGGGAGATGAAAGTGACTTGTCAGAACTGACGTAATCCAAATCGGATGCCCGGTTTGAGCTCGGCGCTCAAAATTTCATTTTCAAAATACACTTAGTTTAAATGAACTTCCAAGTCGGGTCCGTGGGTCTAAAACTTGAAATATCGGTCGGATGGCCATGCCGATCATTCTAACACGACCTAGGAGATGAAAGTGACTTGTCAGAACTGACGGAATCTAAATCAGATGCCCGGTTTGAGCTCGGCGCACAAAAGTTCGTTTTCAAAATACACTTAGTTTAAATGAACTGCCAAGTCGGGTCCGGGGGTCTAAAACCTGAAATACCGATCGGATGGCAGTGCCGATCATTCCAACATGACTTGGGAGATGAAAGTGACTTGTCAGAACTGACGGAATCCAAATCGGATGCCCGGTTTGAGCTCGGCGCTCAAAAGTTCATTTTCTAAATACACTTTGTTTAAATGAACTGCCAAGTCGGGTCCGGGGGTCTAAAATTTGAAATACCGGTCGGATGGCCATGCCGATCATTCCAACACGACCTGGAATATGAAAGTGACTTGTCAGAACTGACGGAATCCAAATCGGATGCCCGGTTTGAGCTCGGTGCTCAAACGTTCATTTTCAAAATACACTTAGTTTAAATGAACTGCCAGGCCCGGTCCGGGGGTCTAAAACCTGAAATACCAGTCAGATGGCCATGCATATCATTCCAACACGACCTAGGAGATGAAAGTGACTTGTCAGAACTGACGGAATCCAAATCAGATGCCCGGTTTGAGCTCGGCGCTCAAAAGTTCATTTTCAAAATACACTTAGTTTAAATGAACTGCCAAATCGGGTCCGGGGGTCTAAAACTTGAAATACCAGTCGGATGGCTGTGCCGATTATTCCAACATGACCTAGGAGATGAAAGTGACTTGTCAGAATTGACGGAATCCAAATCGGATGCCCGGTTTGAGCACGGCGCTCAAATGTTCATTTTCAAAATACACTTAGTTTAAATGAACTGACAGGTCGGGTCGAGAGTCTAAAAATTGAAATACCGGTCGGATGGCCATGCCAATCATTCCAACACGACCTGGGAGATGAAAGTGACTTGTCAGAACTGACGGAATCCAAATCGGATGCCCGGTTTGAGCTCGGCGCTCAAACGTTCATTTTTAAAATACACTTAGTTTAAATGAACTGCTAGGTCGGGTCCGGGGGTCTAAAACCTGAAATACCAGTCGGATGGCCATGCCGATCATTCCAACACGACCTGAGAGTTGAACGTGACTTGTCAAAACTGACGTAATCCAAATCGGATGCCCGGTTTGAGCTCGGCGCTCAAAATTTTATTTTCAAAATACACTTAGTTTAAATGAACAACACGAGATATACAATAATAAAGCTGACACTACAAAGAGAACGACACGAAGTAGAAAGAGAACAGCACGAGGTAAAAAGGAAATAGCACGGAACTAAAAAGGTAGTAAGACACGCGGTCAGAGGAAACCTGGACGAGGATAGAAAGAAACAACACGCAGACATAAACACAAGAATAACACGAAGACACGAATACAGAAGTAACACGACATAACAAACAGCAAAGAGAACGGCACGAGAACAACATGGACTGAAACCAACTCGAAGACGAAAACGACACGAAAATAACATGGACTGAAACCAACTCGAAGGCGGAAACAAAAACTGACACGAAGTGTGGTCACAAAGTAAAAAAGACACGGGGTCTAGGAAAGACAACACGAGGACAGAAGACAGGAACGGTTACAACGACACGTGATAAAACAAAGAAAGCAGAAAAATGACTCGAGTATCTACAGTAAATGACACGAAAACACAAGAGCAAAAATAAAAAGGATGACTCGAGATGAGCAACTAAATACTGAAGAAACGACACGAGGTGGCACAGACAGCAACACGAGGTGCTGCAATGTTCTGCACACAATGGAACAAAACGACACAAAGACAAGCCCTGAAAATACTGTTTAGACTTCACGCTGTACAGACTTTGAGGAGTCTGAACCAATGTACAGACTTTAAAGGCTGTGAATACCAAGGCATGCTGAACAGACTTAAAACCTATGAAGATGGAGTGTAGACTTGAAAGTCTGAATGCGATGTGCATACTTGCTGAGTTGACGCTGCAGCCCAATGAGTTAACGCTGCAACGTATACACTTTGCGTTCAACTGAAGGTGTATATACTTTAAGTTTCAAGGCCACAATGTATAGACTTCAAAAGAAGCAGTCCGATGTACAGACTTCAAATGTGAAGACATTGTGACTGCAAATACAATGATCAGACTTCATTGTATAGACTTGGAGAACCTGAAACAATATGCATACTTGGGACGCCTGAAGACCAATGTATAACATGACTGAACATAATCAATTATGCAATGCCATATTAGAACTAATGAAGAACTGCATTATGATCAGAAAGTGAATACTAGCGATTTGACTCACACAAGATGACTCACAGTGAATAGCTCACTACAAAGGCCAAACATCAAGACCACCATTAAAACCATCATCAAAACCACAGGGGCACAACAAATGCTAGATCACTGTAGACTCAGTCTGTGAACAACATGCTGCCACACAGCTTGAACAACCAAGGGAAACAAATCCCTCAACCAAGCTCTGCTACCCACAGAGCTTGAAACCTGTTCTAGCTCCCAGCTAGAACACAACCGGAGAGTCCTCTCCCTTCCTCCACACACCGGAGGGAAACTGTTAATGACAACCTGTCACTAACAACACCAGAGATCACCGATCTCTCTTCCTCTGCAACCCAGAGGGAAACTGGAGTAATACTCCCTTCCTCCACACACCGGAGGGGAACCAATTCAAATCAGAAGGATGAACAAAATGAAACGAAAACAAAGTAGAAACAAAAACCAATGAGGAAGCAGTCGGTTCTGAAACCAATACAAATGTAGCTTCAAATGAAGCAATTCATCACACCACAAACACTGCTCTCTCTCTCGAACAAACTCCTCTCGGATCTGGAACTCTCTGCTCTTTTTCTTTTCTGGATCGTGCAAACTCTCACCAATAGCTTCTCCTTTTTCTTTTCACGATCAAGCTTCTACTGAAGGATGAAGCTTTATATTTATAGCAGAATTTGGGCGTGTGGCTGCCAGGTTCCCGCCCATGAACTTTTTGCCAGATCATTTGAATTTCGACCACATGACAGCATCCTGACTAGGTTGCCATCCACGTGTCATGTGCCTGTTGTCTTGGATCACGTGTCAGGTGCCAACCTCGGTACACGTGCCCAATCATCAGCCTGAATCGCCTATAGACAGATAGAAGAAATGTATATACTTAGTCAGTTCAGGCTATTAATCAAGAATGTATATACTTCAGAAACATCAACTGAGTAAGTGTGTACAACGTGAGAGAGTGTATAGACTTAATGAATAAATCGCATGTGAAGGCAGTGTATAGACATATGAACAATGCGCATGAATGGCAGTGTATAGACTTATGAACAATGCAAACGAGCCTTACCAATGTGTACACTTTACAAAGCTCAGCCACTGTGTAGACTTCACGAAGCCTAACCAGTGTACAGACTTGGAACCAGTGTGAGATTCTTAATAAGACGGTGAGCAATGTATTGACTTGAACCCCAACGGTGATGTATAGACTTCGACATGCTTGAGCTAGTGTATAGACTATGCCAGGGTGAGACGATGCATGAGACACTTGGCTGTACAGACTTGCAAACGTTCTGAATGAGACGATCGGCTATTGGACCGATGTACAGACTCTGAATGTGAAGGCAGTCTGTATAGACTTGAATCGCTTGAAGCGATGTACAGACTTGGTGAAGCTCAAGGAGTGTATAGACTTGTGAAGGCTTCAGCGTTGTACAGACATTGAAGAACCACTGTGAATGTATAGACTTGATGAGCTACTGTGGATGTATGGACTTGAGCGAATGAAGCCGATGTACAGACTTGCCTACGACGCAGCATGAGACGCTGGCTGAGACAGACGCTGTACAGACTTTGAAGAGCAGTTCAATGTATAGACTTGAAGCCCCTGAGCTAATGTATAGACTTCACGCTGTACAGACTTTGAGGCTTTGAACGTTTGAGCAGAATGCAATGTACAGGCTTAGTGATGTATATACTTGGCCAGGAAAGCGTAGGGAAATGTATGAGTGTATGGACTTGGCCAAGCGTAGGAAATGATATGGAATGTACAGACTTGGTGAAACACAGTCCAGTGTATAGACTTGGAGAACTGTTCAATGTATTGACTTGGCGTTGTATAGACTTGGCTTTGAACGCTTGAGCTGAAGGCAATGTGCAGACTTAGCGATGTATAGACTTTGCCCAAGGAACCGAATGTATAGACTTTGCCACAGTCTAATGTACATGCTTTGCAGAAGTGAACGAGCCAATGTATAGACTTCAAAAGAAGCAGTCCGATGTACAGACTTCAAGGATTCTAGACAACGGACGCTGTACAGACTTGGAGTCAAGGAATGTATATACTTAGCATGAAGACTGCCAGTCTATGTATAGACTTTGCTGAAGCTATCTCTGAAGCAATGTTCAGACTTTGTGCAATGTATGTACTTTGGTGTGTGCGAGCCTGTTGACAAGCAATGTGTAGACTTTGATTGTGTAAAGCAGGCGATGTACAGACTATGCAAACATGACACTGGGCGATGTATAGACTTACACTATCGGGTGTGTAGACATCAAGAGAATGCAGCAGCCAGTGTATAGACGTGAAGCTTGGAAGGATGTATAGGGTTGAGGTGAACTGACTTTGAGTATTGAGACCAGTGTATGGACTTCAGTTAGAAAGTGCCCGATGTACAGACTAGAAGAGGATATGCCAATGTACAGACTAGAAGAGGATATGCCAATGTACAGACTAAATAGATCAAGCTGGTGTATAGACTTTGTGCCCAAGCTATTAATGCTCTGATGCGTCGACCCACCCTTGCTGATGAGTCGACCCACTACTGTCCATATTAACCAAACAGTGTAGATAGATGAAATAATGGAACAGCATATGAAATGAACTCACTTAGGTGATGAACCAGCATGAATCTAGAGATAGACGGTTGATTTATAGTGTGAGACATCATCAAAACCATAGGGATGCAACAATTGAACTGCCAAGTTGGGTCCGGGGGTCTAAAACTTGAAATACCGATCAGATGGCAGTGCCGATCATTCCAACATGACCTGGGAGATGAAAGTGACTTGTCAGAACTGACGGAATCCAAATCGGATGCCCGGTTTGAGCTCGGCGCTCAAAAGTTCATTTTCTAAATACACTTTGTTTAAATGAACTGCCAAGTCGGGTCCGGGGGTGTAAAATTTGAAATACCGATCGGATGGCCGTGCCGATCATTCCAACATGACCTGGGATATGAAAGTGACTTGTCAGAACTGACGGAATCTAAATCGGATGTCCGGTTTGAGCTCGGCGCTCAAACGTTCATTTTCAAAATACACTTAGTTTAAATGAACTACCAGGCCGGGTCCAGGGGTCTAAAACCTGATATACCGGTCGGATGGCCGTGCCGATCATTCCAACACAACCTAGGAGATGAAAGTGACTTGTCAGAACTGACGGAATCCAAATCAGATGCCCGGTTTGAGCTCGACGCTCAAAAGTTCATTTTCAAAATACACTTAGTTTAAATGAACTGCCAAATCGGGTCCGGGGGTCTAAAACTTGAAATACCAGTCCGATGGCTATGCCGATTATTCCAACCTGACCTGGGAGATGAAAGTGACTTGTCAGAATTGACGGAATCCAAATCGGATGCCCGATTTGAGCACAGCGCTCAAATGTTCATTTTCAAAATACACTTAGTTTAAATGAACTGCCAGGTCGGGTCCGAGGGTCTAAAAATTGAAATACCGGTCGGATGGCCATGCCAATCATTCCAACACGACCTGGGAGATGAAAGTGACTTGTCAGAACTGACGGAATCCAAAGTGGATGCCCGGTTTGAGCTCGGCGCTCAAACGTTCATTTTCAAAATACACTTAGTTTAAATGAACTGCCAGGTCGGGTCCGGGGGTCTAAAACCTGAAATACCAGTCGGATGGCCATGCCGATCATTCCAACACGACCTGGGAGATGAACGTGACTTGTCAGAACTGACGTAATCCAAATCGGATGCCCGGTTTGAGCTCGGCGCTCAAAATTTCATTTTCAAAATACACTTAGTTTAAATGAACTGCCAAGTCGGGTCCGTGGGTCTAAAACTTGAAATATCGGTCGGATGGCCGTGTCGATCATTCCAACACGACCTGGGAGATGAAAGTGACTTGTCAGAACTGACGTAATCCAAATCGGATGCCTGGTTTGAGCTCGGCGCTTAAAATTTCATTTTTAAAATACACTTAGTTTAAATGAACTTCCAAGTCAGGTCCGTGGGTCTAAAACATGAAATATCGGTCGAATGGCCATGCCGATCATTCCAACACGACCTGGGAGATGAAAGTGACTTGTCAGAACTGACGGAATCTAAATCAGATGCCCGGTTTGAGCTCGGCGCACAAAAGTTCATTTTCAAAATACACTTAGTTTAAATGAACTGCCAAGTCAGGTCCGGGGGTCTAAAACTTGAAATACCAATCGGATGGCAGTGCCGATCGTTCCAACATGACCTGGGAGATGAAAGTGACTTGTCAGAACTGACGGAATCCAAATCGGATGTCCGGTTTGAGCTCGGCGCTCAAAAGTTCATTTTCTAAATACACTTTGTTTAAATGAACTACCAAGTCGGGTCCTGGGGTCTAAAACTTGAAATACCGGTCAGATGGCTGTGCCGATCATTTCAACACGACCTGGGAGATGAAAGTGACTTGTCAGAACTGACGGAATCCAAATCGGATGCCCGGTTTGAGCTCGGCGCTCAAACATTCATTTTCAAAATACACTTGGTTTAAATGAACTGCCAGGCCGGGTCCGGGGGTCTAAAACCTGAAATACCGGTCAGATGGCCATGCCGATCATTCCAACACGACTTAGGAGATGAAAGTGACGTGTCAAAACTGACGGAATCCAAATCGGATGCCCGGTTTGAGCTCGACGCTCAAAAGTTCATTTTTAAAATACACTTAGTTTAAATGAACTGCCAAATCGGGTCCGGGGGTCTAAAACTTGAAATACCGGTCGGATGGCTGTGCCGATTATTCCAACATGACTTGGGAGATGAAAGTGACTTGTCAGAATTGACGGAATCCAAATCGAATGCCCGGTTTGAGCACGGCGCTCAAATGTTCATTTTCAAAATACACTTAGTTTAAATGAACTGCCAGGTCGGGTCCGAGGGTCTAAAAACTGAAATATCGGTTGGATGGCCAGGCCAATCGTTCCAACACGACCTGGGAGATGAAAGTGACTTGTCAGAACTCACGGAATCCAAATCGGATGCCCGGTTTGAGCTCGGCGCTCAAACGTTCATTTTCAAAATACACTTAGTTTAAATGAACTGCCAGGTCGGGTCCGGGGGTCTAAAACCTGAAATACCAGTCGGATGGCTATGCCGTTCATTCCAACACGACCTGGGAGATGAACGTGACTTGTCAGAACTGACGTAATCCAAATCGGATGCCCGGTTTGAGCTCGGCGCTTAAAATTTCATTTTCAAAATACACTTTGTTTAAATGAACTTCCAAGTCGGGTCCGTGGGTCTAAAACTTGAAATATCGATCGGATGGCCATGCCGATCATTCCAACACGACCTGGGAGATGAAAGTGACATGTCAGAACTGACGGAATCTAAATCAGATGCCCGGTTTGAGCTCGGCGCACAAAAGTTCATTTTTAAAATACACTTAGTTTAAATGAACTGCCAAGTCGGGTCCGGGGGTCTAAAACTTGAAATACCGATAGCATGGCAGTGCCGATCATTCCAACACGACCTAGGAGATGAAAGTGACTTGTCAGAACTGACGGAATCTAAATCGGATGCCCGGTTTGAGCTCGGCGCTCAAAAGTTCATTTTCTAAATACACTTTGGTTAAATGAACTGCCAAGTCGGGTCCGGGGGTCTAAAACTTGAAATACCGGTCGTATGGCCATGCCGATCATTCCAACACAACCTGGGAGATGAAAGTGACTTGTCAGAACTGACGGAATCCAAATCGGATGCCCAGTTTGAGCTCGGCGCTCAAAAGTTCATTTTCAAAATACACTTGGTTTAAATAACTGTCAGGTCGGGTACGGGAGTCTAAAACCTGAAATACCGATCGGATGGCCATGCCGATCATTCCAACATGACCTAGGAGATGAATGTGACTTGTCAGAACTGACGGAATCCAAATCGGATGCCCGGTTTGAACTCGACGGTCAAAAGTTCATTTTCATAATACACTTAGTTTAAATGAACTGCCAAGTCGGGTCCGGGGGTCTAAAACATGAAATACCGGTCGGATGGCCATGCCGATTATTCCAACACGACCTGGGAGATGAAAGTGCTTTGTCAGAATTGACTGAATCCAAATCGGATGCCTGGTTTGAGCTCGGCGCTCAAATGTTCATTTTCTAAATACACTTTGTTTAAATGAACTGCCAAGTCGGGTCCGGGGGTCTAAAACTTGAAATACCGGTCAGATGGCCATGCCGATCATTCCAACACGACCTGGGAGATGAAAGTGACTTGTCAGAACTGACGGAATCCAAATCGGATGTCCAGTTTGAGCTCAGCGCTCAAAAGTTCATTTTCAAAATACACTTGGTTTAAATAACTGCCAGGTCGGGTCCGGGAGTCTAAAACCTGAAATACCGATCGGATGGCCATGCCGATCATTCCAACATGACCTAGGAGATGAATGTTACTTGTCAGAACTGACGGAATCCAAATCGGATGCCCGGTTTGAACTCGGCGCTCAAAAGTTCATTTTCAAAATACACTTTGTTGTGCCCCTTGTGCTTTGTTGATGATGTGATGTTTTAATGATAGCAACATGAATGAGTCAGCACATTGTCTTGAATTTGTCTGACCTTTTCTATGGGAGATTGCATAAGTGTGCCATGTCTGAATTGTGAAGAATGCATGTGTATGCTTGAGTCATGCTGTGATATATTGGCTTGTGCTTGATTTCTGTTCTGTGCATTGCTTGCTTGCTGATATGTTCATGCATTGTCTTAGGCTAAGTCTGTACAGCCTACGTCTCTTTCAGCGTCAACGCTGTGAGTATGCACTTTGTTTCAGGTTCTTCAAGTCTATACTGACTTTTGCGTCTCATTTAGCGTCTAAGGCAAAGTCTACACATTGGCTAAGTGTGTACATCGCTTACATTTCTTGAGACCAAGTCCATACATCGTGAAAGTCTATACACTCCTCTTGGTCTTAGCATCTGTTTTGAAGTCCATACATTGGTCTTCAGTTCAAGTCTGTACAGCGTTACGTTCTCTTTGGAAAGTCTGTACAGCGTCAAGTCTGCACATTGGGGTTTCACGAGAAGTCTACACATTGGTCTCCACCTGAAGTCTATACATTGGCTAAGGGTCTTCAAGTCCATACACAGTTGTCTGATGCATATTGTTTGAAGTCTGTACAACATGCCTTGTTGTTCACAACTTTCTTGTTTGTGACTTCCCTAGTGTTTTGATGATGAGCATCACTATGTTAAGTATTCTCATTTTAAATCAGATATCTTGCGTAATGTTATGCATTTGAAATTTCTATGATTAACAGGAAAACTGCTATGAGGTAGTACCTTGTATGTCCGTACTATTCCTTTCATACTTCGTGTTGTTTGTGTTTACTACACTTCGTGTTGTCCTTTTGTACGTCGTGTTGTTCCAACTATGTTTGTTGATTGTCTTCGTGTTGTTTACTGAAGCAGCTCGAATTGTTCTGATGAACTTCGAGTCATTTTCCTATGAACCTCGTGTCGTTTCCTCACTATTTAGTTGCTCATCTCGAGTCATCCTTTTTGTTTGCTCTTATGTTTTCGTGTCACTTACTGTTGTTCCTTGAGTCATTTTTTTCTTGGTTTCACTGCTTCATCACGTGTCGTGATAGCCGTGTCTGTATTCTGTCTTCGTGTTGATTTTACTTCGTGCATTCTTCTCTAAATTCAAGCTTTAAGTGTCTCGAGTCGAGTCTGACTGTGTTGTCTCCATGTCGTCGTTAGTTCGAGTCGTTTCTTTGTTATTTCTGTCTTCGTGTTACTTTTCCTAGACCTCGTGTCTTTCTTATTTTGTAACCACACTTCGTGTCGGTTTCTGTTTTCATCTTCGAGTTGTTGTCAGCCCGTGCCATCCTCATCTTCGAGTCGTTTGTACGTTCGAGCAACTTAGTACTCGAGTTGTTTTCGTGTGTATTCAAGTCTTTTTAGTAAAGTGTCATTTCACCTCGTGCTGTTCTCTTTGCTGTTTGTTATGTCGTGTTTTTTTTGTATTCGTGTCTTCGTGTTGCTTTTGTATTCGTGTCTTCGTGTTATTCTTGTGTTTATGTCCTCCTGTTGTTTCTTTCTATCTTCGTCCAAGGTTCCTTTGATCGCGTGTTTCTATCGTTTTTACTCCGTGTTATTTCCTTCTCCGTACCTCGTGTCGTTCTCAATATAGTGCACCTATTGTTGTTCCTACACACCTCGTGCAGTTTTAGTTTTTGTGGCCCTGAGTTTTAATCGTTTTAATTCTTTGCAGGAGAAGAAGAAAAACAAAAAGAAGAAGGTGGTCCGAGGAAGAATATTCCTCAGTGAATGGGAGGCACGTGATCCGAGGCTGGAAGGGCAGACAGGATTGTGACACGTGTGCTGAAGCTGGCTGAGAGATTGACACGTGGCCACAAGTTCTGGGCGGGAAATGAGGAAGCCACACGCGCCCAGTGCTGCCCTCCTGCTGGCTACTGCTTATAAAAGGAAGCCTTCATCCAACAGATGAAGTGCATCGAAGAAGAAGCCTGGAGAGCAGAGAGTCTTCGATCCACAGAAAGAAGAAGAAAAAGAGAAGAGGAAGAGAGCAGCAGAAGAAAAAAGAGAAAGAGAGAGCTCGTGAGGACGGAAAGAAAAGAGAAAGATAGTGAGAGAGAGAAAAGGAGAGCAGAGAAGAGAAAGAGAGATCGTGAGTTGAGAAGAAGAAGAAGAGAAGTAGCAGAAGAAGTTCCTACTGGACCGTGGATCAGATCCAGGCCAGTCAGCTCCGTTGAGAGCCACATTATGCATTTCATTTTTCAGCTTCCTGTTTGCTGAAGTTATCTTCATTTCATGTTTTTGTTTTCCCTTTTTCATTTGGTTATCCTTGTTCTTCCGATTCTCAGTAGTGAGGTCGGGTTCCTCCTGGTGGGTCAGGAGAAGGGAGATCTGATCTCCTGTTGCAAGTAGCTGGGAGCTACTTGTGGGTTCCTCCTGTGGATTCAGGAGAAGGGATACTTATCTCCGGTTCTGGGCTTGTGGCTAGCAAGTCCAGGGTTCCCTCCTGGTCTGGAGGAAGAGAGACTTCGGTCTCTGGTTTCCAAGTGGCTGGGAGTCACTTGGGGTGTCCCTCCGGTTGGGAGGAAGAGGGGAGTTTGTTCCCCTGGTCAAGCTGTGTGGCAGCAACTGTTCGCAGACTCAGTCTACTTGGTTCTAGCATTGCCTAGTGAAGCCTCACTCCGGTTGGGAGTGAGGGGTGGATGTAGGTCTAGAGGACCGAACCACCTAAAATTTATTTGTGCAGTGATTTGCCTTGCGTTAGCTCCATATCTTCTACCTCCCATTCACAGGTTGTGCATGCTTGGCTAGTTGCATTATCTAGAGAGTTATTTTTGTGCGTTACATTCTACTAAGTGTGTTTGGGTTGTTTAGCTCTGCCGTCGGTTCTGGTTGATCAGGTGGCTGCATTGTTGCAGTCCAACTGTTTGTTCATTTGTTGCCTTATCATTTCATCTTGGAAAGCTCATTAGTTTTTATTTCGCATATCTGAGCTTTAGAGTTTTTAATTTATGCTATATCTTCTATAGGGATACATTCACCCCCCCTCTGTATCCGGGCCTAGCACCCTAACACACTTAGTTTAAATGAACTGCCAAGTCGGGTCCGGGGGTCTAAAACATGAAATACTGGTCGGATGGCTGTGCCGATTATTCCAACACGACCTGGGAGATGAAAGTGATTTGTCAGAATTGACGGAATCCAAATCGGATGCTCGGTTTGAGCTCGGCGCTCAAATGTTCATTTTCATAATACACTTAGTTTAAATGAACTGCCAGGTCGGGTCCGGGGGTCTAAAAATGGAAATACCGATCGGATGGCCATGTCGATCATTCCAACACGACCTGGGAGATGAAAGTGACTTGTTAGAACTGACGGAATCCAAATCGGATGCCCGGTTTGAGCTCGGCGCTCAAACGTTCATTTTCAAAATACACTTAGTTTAAATAAACTGCCAGGTCGGGTCCGGGGGTCTAAAACCTGAAATACCAGTCGGATGGCCATGCCGATCATTCCAACACGACCTGGGAGATGAACGTGACTTGTCAGAACTGACGTAATCCAAATCGGATGCCCGGTTTGAGCTCGGCGCTCAAAATTTCATTATCAAAATACACTTAGTTTAAATGAACTGCCAAGTCGGGTCCGTGGGGTCTAAAACTTGAAATATCGGTCGGATGGCCGTGCCGATCATTCCAACATGACCTGGGAGATGAAAGTGACTTGTCAGAACTGACGTAATCCAAATCGGATGCCGGTTTGAGCTCGGCGCTCAAAATTTCATTTTCAAAATACACTTAGTTTAAATGAACTTCCATGTCGGGTCCGTGGGTCTAAAACTTGAAATATCGGTCGGATGGCAGTGCCGATCATTCCAACACGACCTGGAAGATGAAAGTGACTTGTCAGAACTGACGGAATCTAAATCAGATGCCCTGTTTGAGCTCGGCGCACAAAAGTTCATTTTCAAAATACACTTAGTTTAAATGAACTGCCAAGTCGGGTCCGGGGGTCTAAAACTTGAAATACCAATCGGATGGCAGTGCCGATCGTTCCAACATGACCTGGGAGATGAAAGTGACTTGTCAGAACTGACGGAATCCAAATCGGATGCCCGGTTTGAGCTCGGCGCTCAAAAGTTCATTTTCTAAATACACTTTGTTTAAATGAACGGCCAAGTCGGGTCCGGAGGTCTAAAACTTGAAATACCGATCGGATGGCCGTGCCGATCATTTCAACACGACCTGGGAGATGAAAGTTACTTGTCAGAACTGACGGAATCCAAATCGGATGCCCGGTTTGAGCTCGGCGCTCAAACGTTCATTTTCAAAATACACTTAGTTTAAATGAACTGCCAGGCCGGGTCCGGGGGTCTAAAACCTGAAATACCAGACGGATGGCCGTGCCGTTCATTCCAACACGACCTAGGAGATGAAAGTGACTTTTCAGAATTGACGGAATCCAAATCGGATGCCCGGTTTGAGCTCGGGGCTCAAAAGTTCATTTTCAAAATACACTTAGTTTAAATGAACTGTCAGGTCGGGTCCGGGGGTCTAAAAACTGAAATACCAGTAGGATGGCCATGCCAATCATTCCAACACGACCTAGAAGATGAAAGTGACTTGTCAGAACTGACGGAATCCAAATCGGATGCCCGGTTTGAGCTTGGCACTCAAACGTTCATTTTCAAAATACACTTAGTTTAAATGAACTGCCAGGTCGGGTCCGGGGGTCTAAAACCTGAAATACCAGTCGGATGGCCATGCCGATTATTCCAACACAACCTGGGAGATGAACGTGACTTCTCAGAACAGACGTAATCCAAATCGGATGCCCGGTTTGAGCTCGGTGCTCAAAATTTCATTTTCACAATACACTTAGTTTAAATGAACTGCCAAGTCGGGTCCGTGGGTCTAAAACTTGAAATATCGGTCGGATGGCCGTGCCGATCATTCCAACACGACCTAAGAGATGAAAGTGACTTGTCAGAACTGACGTAATCCAAATCGGATGCCCGGTTTAAGCTCGGCGCTCAAAATTTCATTTTCAAAATACACTTAGTTTAAATGAACTTCCAAGTCGGGTCTGTGGGTCTAAAACTTGAAATATCGATCGGATGGCCATGCCGATCATTCCAACACGACCTGGGAGATGAAAGTGACTTGTCAGAACTGACGGAATCTAAATCGGATGCCCGGTTTGAGCGCGGCGCTCAAAAGTTCATTTTCAAAATACACTTAGTTTAAATGAACTGCCAAGTCAGGTCCGGGGGTCTAAAACTTGAAATATCGATAGCATGGCAGTGCTGATCATTCCAACACAACCTAAGAGATGAAAGTGACTTGTCAGAACTGACGGAATCCAAATCGCATGCCCGGTTTGAGCTCGGCGCTCAAAAGTTCATTTTCTAAATACACTTTGTTTAAATGAACTGCCAGGTCGGGTCCGGGGGTCTAAAACTTGAAATACCGGTCGGATGGCCGTGCCGATCATTCCAACACGACCTGGGAGATGAAAGTGACTTGTCAGAACTGACGGAATCCAAATCGGATGCCCAGTTTGTGCTCGGCGCTCAAAAGTTCATTTTCAAAATACACTTGGTTTAAATGAACTGCCAGGTCGGGTCCGGGAGTCTAAAACCTGAAATATCGATCGAATGGCCATGCCGATCATTCTAACATGACCTAGGAGATGAATGTGACTTGTCAGAACTGACTGAATCCAAATCGGATGCCCGGTTTGAACTCGGCGCTCAAAAGTTCATTTTTAAAATACACTTAGTTTAAATGAACTGCCAAGTCGGGTCTGGGGGTCTAAAACATGAAATACCGGTCGGATGGCTGTGCCGATTATTCCAACACGACCTAGGAGATGAAAGTGCTTTGTCAGAATTGACGGAATCCAAATCGGATGCCCGGTCTGAGCTCGGCGCTCAAATGTTCATTTTCAAAATACACTTACTTTAAATGAACTGCCAGGTCGGGTCCGGGGGTCTAAAAACTGAAATACCGATCAGATGGCCATGCCGATCATTCCAACATGACCTGGGAGATGAAAGTGACTTGTCAGAACTGACGAAATCCAAATCGGATGCCCGGTTTGAGCTTGGCGCTCAAACGTTCATTTTCATAATACACTTAGTTTAAATGAACTGCCAGGTCGGGTCCGGGGGTCTAAAACCTGAAATACCAGTCGGATGGCCATGCCGATCATTCCAACACGACCTGGGAGATGAACGTGACTTGTCAGAACTGACGTAATCCAAATCGGATGCCCGGTTTGAGCTCGGCGCTCAAAATTTCATTTTCAAAATACACTTAGTTTAAATGAACTGCCAAGTCGGGTCCGTGGGTCTAAAACTTGAAATATCGGTCGAATGGCCGTTCCGATCATTCCAACATGATCTAGGAGATGAACGTGACTTCTTAGAACTGACGTAATCCAAATCGGATGCCCGGTTTGAGCTCAGCGCTCAAAATTTCATTTTCAAAATACACTTAGTTTAAATGAACTGCCAAGTCGGGTCCGTGGGTCTAAAACTTGAAATATCAGTCGGATGGCCGTGCCGATCATTCCAACACGACCTAGGAGATGAAAGTGACTTGTCAGAACTGACGTAATCCAAATCGGATGCCCGGTTTGAGCTCGACGCTCAAAATTTCATTTTTAAAATACACTTAGTTTAAATGAACTTCCAAGTCGGGTCCGTGGGTCTAAAACATGAAATATCGGTCGGATGGCCATGCCGATCATTCTAACACGACCTGGGAGATGAAAGTGACTTGTCAGAACTGACGTAATCCAAATCGGATGCCCGGTTTGAGCTCGGCGCTCAAAATTTCATTTTCAAAATACACTTAGTTTAAATGAACTTCCAAGTCGGGTCCGTGGGTCTAAAACTTGAAATATCGATCGGATGGCCATGCTGATCATTCCAACACGACCTGGGAGATGAAAGTGACTTGTCAGAACTGACGGAATCTAAATCGGATGCCCGGTTTGAGCTCGGCGCTCAAAAGTTCATTTTCAAAATACACTTAGTTTAAATGAACTGCCAAGTCGGGTCCGGGGGTCTAAAACTTGAAATATCGATAGCATGGCAGTGCCGATCATTCCAACACGACTTGGGAGATGAAAGTGACTTGTCAGAACTGACGGAATCCAAATCGGATGCCCGGTTTGAGCTCGGCGCTCAAAAGTTCATTTTCTAAATACACTTTGTTTAAATGAACTGCCAAGTCGGGTCCGGGGGTCTAAAACATGAAATACGGTCGGATGGCCATGCCGATCATTCCAACACGACCTGGGAGATGAAAGTGACTTGTCAGAACTGACAGAATCCAAATCGGATGCCCGGTTTGAGCTCGGCGCTCAAAAGTTCATTTTCAAAATACACTTAGTTTAAATGAACTGCCAGGCGGGTCCGGGGGTCTAAAACCTGAAATACCGATCGGATGGCCATGCCGATCATTCCAACACGACCTAGGAGATGAAAGTGACTTGTCAGAACTGACGGAATCCAAATCGGATGCCCGGTTTGAGCTCGGCGCTCAAAAGTTCATTTTCAAAATACACTTAGTTTAAATGAACTGCCAAGTCGGGTCCGGGGGTCTAAAACTTGAAATACCGGTCGGATGGCTGTGCCGATCATTCCAACACGACCTGGAGATGAAAGTGACTTGTCAGAACTGACGGAATCCAAATCGGATGCCCGGTTTGAGCTCGGCGCTCAAATGTTCATTTTCAAAATACACTTAGTTTAAATGAACTGCCAGGTCGGGTCCGTGGGTCTAAAACTGAAATACCGGTCGGATGGCCATGCCGATCATTCCAACACGACCTGGGAGATGAAAGTGACTTGTCAGAACTGACGGAATCCAAATCGGATGCCCGGTTTGAGCTCGGCGCTCAAACGTTCATTTTCAAAATACACTTAGTTTAAATGAACTGCCAGGTCGGGTCCGGGGGTCTAAAACCTGAAATACCAGTCGGATGGCCATGCCGATCATTCCAACACGACCTGGGAGATGAAAGTGACTTGTCAGAACTGACGGAATCCAAATCGGATGCCCGGTTTGAGCTCGGCGCTCAAAATTTCATTTTCAAAATACACTTAGTTTAAATGAACTGCCAAGTCGGGTCCGTGGGTCTAAAACTTGAAATATCGGTCGGATGGCCGTGCCGATCATTCCAACACGACCTGGGAGATGAAAGTGACTTGTCAGAACTGACGTAATCCAAATCGGATGCCCGGTTTGAGCTCGGCGCTCAAAATTTCATTTTCAAAATACACTTAGTTTAAATGAACTTCCAAGTCGGGTCCGTGGGTCTAAAACTTGAAATATCGGTCGGATGGCCATGCCGATCATTCCAACACGACCTGGGAGATGAAAGTGACTTGTCAGAACTGACGGAATCTAAATCGGATGCCCGGTTTGAGCTCGGCGCTCAAAAGTTCATTTTCAAAATACACTTAGTTTAAATGAACTGCCAAGTCGGGTCCGGGGGTCTAAAACTTGAAATATCAGATCGATGGCAGTGCCGATCATTCCAACACGACCTGGGAGATGAAAGTGACTTGTCAGAACTGACGGAATCCAAATCGGATGCCCGGTTTGAGCTCGGCGCTCAAAAGTTCATTTTCTAAATACACTTTGTTTAAATGAACTGCCAAGTCGGGTCCGGGGGTCTAAAACTTGAAATACCGGTCGGATGGCCGTGTCGATCATTCCAACACGACCTGGGAGATGAAAGTGACTTGTCAGAACTGATGGAATCCAAATCGGATGCCCAGTTTGTGCTCGGCGCTCAAAAGTTCATTTTCAAAATACACTTGGTTTAAATGAACTGCCAGGTCGGGTCCGGGAGTCTAAAACCTGAAATACCGGTCGGATGGCCATGCCGATCATTCCAACACGACCTAGGAGATGAATGTGACTTGTCAGAACTGACGGAATCCAAATCGGATGCACGGTTTGAACTCGGCGCTCAAAAGTTCATTTTCAAAATACACTTAGTTTAAATGAACTGCCAAGTCGCGTTCGGGGGTCTAAAACATGAAATACCGGTCGGATGGCTATGCCGATTATTCCAACATGACCTAGGAGATGAAAGTGTTTTGTCAGAATTGACGGAATCCAAATCGGATGCCCGGTTTGGGCTCGGCGCTCAAATGTTCATTTTCAAAATACACTTAGTTTAAATGAACTGCCAGGTCGGGTCCGGGGGTCTAAAACTGAAATACCGATCAGATGGCCATGCTGATCATTCCAACACGACCTGGGAGATGAAAGTGACTTGTCAGAACTGACGGAATCCAAATCGGATGCCCGGTTTGAGCTCGGCGCTCAAACGTTCATTTTCAAAATACACTTAGTTTAAATGAACTGCCAGGTCGGGTCCGGGGGTCTAAAACCTGAAATACCAGTCGGATGGCCATGCCGATCATTCCAACACGACCTGGGAGATGAACGTGACTTGTCAGAACTGACGTAATCCAAATCGGATGCCCGGTTTGAGCTCGGCGCTCAAAATTTCATTTTCAAAATACACTTAGTTTAAATGAACTGCCAAGTCGGGTCCGTGGGTCTAAAACTTGAAATATCGATCGGATGGCCGTGCCGATCATTCCAACACGACCTGGGAGATGAAAGTGACTTGTCAGAACTGACGTAATCCAAGTCGGATGCCCGGTTTGAGCTCGGGGCTCAAAATTTCATTTTCAAAATACACTTAGTTTAAATGAACTTCCAAGTCGGGTCCGTGGGTCTAAAACTTGAAATATCGGTCGGATGGCCATGCCGATCATTCCAACACGACCTGGGAGATGAAAGTGACTTGTCAGAACTGACGGAATCTAAATCGGATGCCCGGTTTGAGCTCGGCGCTCAAAAGTTCATTTTGAAAATACACTTAGTTTAAATGAACTGCCAAGTCGGGTCCGGGGGTCTAAAACTTGAAATATCGATAGCATGTCAGTGCCGATCATTCCAACATGACATGGGAGATGAAAGTGACTTGTCAGAACTGACGGAATCTAAATCAGATGCCCGGTTTGAGCTCGGCGCACAAAAGTTCATTTTCAAAATACACTTAGTTTAAATGAACTGCCAAGTCGGGTCCGGGGGTCTAAAACTTGAAATACCGATCGGATGGCAGTGCCGATCATTCCAACATGACCTGGGAGATGAAAGTGACTTGTCAGAACTGACGGAATCCAAATCGGATGCCCGGTTTGAGCTCGGCGCTCAAAAGTTCATTTTCTAAATACACTTTGTTTAAATGAACTGCCAAGTCAGGTCCGGGGGTCTAAAATTTGAAATACCAGTCAGATGGCTGTGCCGATCATTCCAACACGACCTGGGATATGAAAGTGACTTGTCAGAACTGACGGAATCCAAATCGGATGCCCGGTTTGAGCTCGGCGCTCAAAAGTTCATTTTCAAAATACACTTAGTTTAAATGAACTGCCAGGTCGGGTCCGGGGGTCTAAAACCTGAAATACCGATCGGATGGCCGTGCCGATCATTCCAACACGACCTGGGAGATGAAAGTGACTTGTCAGAACTGACGGAATCCAAATCGGATGCCCGGTTTGAGCTCGGCGCTCAAAAGTTCATTTTCAAAATACACTTAGTTTAAATGAACTGCCAAGTCGGGTCCGGGGGTGTAAAACTTGAAATACCAGTCGGATGGCTGTGCCGATCATTCCAACATGACCTGGGAGATGAAAGTGACTTGTCAGAACTGACGGAATCCAAATCGGATGCCCGGTTTAACCTCGGCGCTCAAATGTTCATTTTCAAAATACACTTAGTTTAAATGAACTGCCAGTCGGGTCCGTGGGTCTAAAACTGAAATACCGGTCGGATGGCCATGCCGATCATTCCAACACGACCTGGGAGATGAAAGTGACTTGTCAGAACTGACGGAATCCAAATCGGATGCCCGGTTTGAGCTCGGCGCTCAAAAGTTCATTTTCAAAATACACTTAGTTTAAATGAACTGCCAAGTCGGGTCCGGGGGTCTAAAACTTGAAATACCGTCGGATGGCCATGCCGATCATTCCAACACGACCTGGAGATGAAAGTGACTTGTCAGAACTGACGGAATCCAAATCGGATGCCCGGTTTGAGCTCGGCGCTCAAAAGTTCATTTTCAAAATACACTTAGTTTAAATGAACTGCCAAGTCGGGTCCGGGGGTCTAAAACTTGAAATACGGTCGGATGGCCGTGCCGATCATTCCAACACGACCTGGGAGATGAAAGTGACTTGTCAGAACTGACGGAATCCAAATCGGATGCCCGGTTTGAGCTCGGCGCTCAAAAGTTCATTTTCAAAATACACTTAGTTTAAATGAACTGCCAAGTCGGGTCCGGGGGTCTAAAACTTGAAATACGGTCGGATGGCCATGCCGATCATTCCAACACGACCTGGGAGATGAAAGTGACTTGTCAGAACTGACGGAATCTAAATCAGATGCCCGGTTTGAGCTCGGCGCACAAAAGTTATTTTAAAATACACTTAGTTTAAATGAACTGCCAAGTCGGGTCCGGGGGTCTAAAACTTGAAATACCGATCGGATGGCAGTGCCGATCATTCCAACATGACCTAGGAGATGAAAGTGACTTGTCAGAACTGACGGAATCAAATCGGATGCCCGGTTTGAGCTCGGCGCTCAAAAGTTCATTTTCTAAATACACTTAGTTTAAATGAACTGCCAAGTCGGGTCCGGGGGTCTAAAACTTGAAATACCAGTCAGATCGTCATGCCGATCATTCCAACATGACCTGGGAGATGAAAGTGACTTGTCAGAACTGACGGAATCCAAATCGGATGCCCGGTTTGAGCTCGGCGCTCAAACGTTCATTTTCAAAATACACTTAGTTTAAATGAACTGCCAGGTCGGGTCCGGGGGTCTAAAACCTGAAATACTAGTCGGATGGCCATGCCGATCATTCCAACACGACCTAGGAGATGAAAGTGACTTGTCAGAACTGACGGAATCCAAATCGGATGCCCGGTTTGAGCTCGGCGCTCAAAAGTTCATTTTCAAAATACACTTAGTTTAAATGAACTGCCAACTCGGGTCCGGGGGTCTAAAACTTGAAATACCGGTCGGATGGCTTGCCGATTATTCCAACACGACCTGGGAGATGAAAGTGACTTGTCAGAACTGACGGAATCCAAATCGGATGCCCGGTTTGAGCTCGGCGCTCAAATGTTCATTTTCAAAATACACTTAGTTTAAATGAACTGCCAGTCGGGTCCGTGGGTCTAAAACTGAAATACCGGTCGGATGGCCATGCCGATCATTCCAACACGACCTGGGAGATGAAAGTGACTTGTCAGAACTGACGGAATCCAAATCGGATGCCCGGTTTGAGCTCGGCGCTCAAACGTTCATTTTCAAAATACACTTAGTTTAAATGAACTGCCAGTCGGGTCCGGGGGTCTAAAACTGAAATACCGGTCGGATGGCCATGCCGATCATTCCAACACGACCTGGGAGATGAAAGTGACTTGTCAGAACTGACGGAATCCAAATCGGATGCCCGGTTTGAGCTCGGCGCTCAAAAGTTCATTTTCTAAATACACTTTGTTTAAATGAACTGCCAAGTCGGGTCCGGGGGTCTAAAACTTGAAATATCGGTCGGATGGCCATGCCGATCATTCCAACACGACCTGGGAGATGAAAGTGACTTGTCAGAACTGACGGAATCCAAATCGGATGCCCAGTTTGAGCTCGGCGCTCAAAAGTTTATTTTCAAAATACACTTAGTTTAAATGAACTGCCAAGTCGGGTCCGGGGTCTAAAACTTGAAATACAGTCGGATGGCCATGCCGATCATTCCAACATGACCTGGGAGATGAAAGTGACTTGTCAGAACTGACGGAATCCAAATCGGATGCCCGGTTTGAGCTCGGCGCTCAAAAGTTCATTTTCAAAATACACTTAGTTTAAATGAACTGCCAAGTCGGGTCCGGGGGTCTAAAACTTGAAATACCGGTCGGATGGCCATGCCGATCATTCCAACATGACCTGGGAGATGAAAGTGACTTGTCAGAACTGACGGAATCCAAATCGGATGCCCGGTTTGAGCTCGGCGCTCAAAAGTTCATTTTCAAAATACACTTAGTTTAAATGAACTGCCAAGTCGGGTCCGGGGGTCTAAAACCTGAAATACCGATCGGATGGCCGTGCCGATCATTCCAACACGACCTAGGAGATGAAAGTGACTTGTCAGAACTGACGGAATCCAAATCGGATGCCCGGTTTGAGCTCGGCGCTCAAAAGTTCATTTTCAAAATACACTTAGTTTAAATGAACTGCCAGGTCGGGTCCGGGGGTCTAAAACTGAAATACCAGTCGGATGGCCATGCCGATCATTCCAACACGACCTGGGAGATGAAAGTGACTTGTCAGAACTGACGGAATCCAAATCGGATGCCCGGTTTGAGCTCGGCGCTCAAACGTTCATTTTCAAAATACACTTAGTTTAAATGAACTGCCATGTCGGGTCCGGGGGTCTAAAACCTGAAATACCAGTCGGATGGCCATGCCGATCATTCCAACACGACCTGGGAGATGAAAGTGACTTGTCAGAACTGACGTAATCCAAATCGGATGCCCGGTTTGAGCTCGGCGCTCAAAATTTCATTTTCAAAATACACTTAGTTTAAATGAACTGCCAAGTCGGGTCCGTGGGTCTAAAACTTGAAATATCGGTCGGATGGCCATGCCGATCATTCCAACACGACCTGGGAGATGAAAGTGACTTGTCAGAACTGACGGAATCCAAATCGGATGCCCGGTTTGAGCTCGGCGCTCAAAAGTTCATTTTCAAAATACACTTAGTTTAAATGAACTGCCAAGTCGGGTCCGTGGGTCTAAAACTTGAAATATCGGTCGGATGGCCATGCCGATCATTCCAACACGACCTGGGAGATGAAAGTGACTTGTCAGAACTGACGGAATCCAAATCGGATGCCCGGTTTGAGCTCGGCGCTCAAAAGTTCATTTTCAAAATACACTTAGTTTAAATGAACTGCCAAGTCGGGTCCGGGGGTCTAAAACTTGAAATACCGATCGGATGGCAGTGCCGATCATTCCAACATGACCTGGGAGATGAAAGTGACTTGTCAGAACTGACGGAATCCAAATCGGATGCCCGGTTTGAGCTCGGCGCTCAAAAGTTCATTTTCTAAATACACTTTGTTTAAATGAACTGCCAAGTCGGGTCCGGGGGTCTAAAACTTGAAATACCAGTCGGATGGCCGTGCCGATCATTCCAACATGACCTGGGAGATGAAAGTGACTTGTCAGAACTGACGGAATCCAAATCGGATGCCCGGTTTGAGCTCGGCGCTCAAACGTTCATTTTCAAAATACACTTAGTTTAAATGAACTGCCAGTCGGGTCCGGGGGTCTAAAACCTGAAATACCGATCGGATGGCCGTGCCGATCATTCCAACACGACCTAGGAGATGAAAGTGACTTGTCAGAACTGACGGAATCCAAATCAGATGCCCGGTTTGAGCTAGGCGCTCAAAAGTTCATTTTCAAAATACACTTAGTTTAAATGAACTGCCAAATCGGGTCTGGGGGTCTAAAACTTGAAATACCAGTCGGATGGCTGTGCTGATTATTCCAACACGACCTGGGAGATGAAAGTGACTTGTCAGAATTGACGGAATCTAAATCGGATGCCCGATTTGAGCACGACGCTCAAATGTTCATTTTCAAAATACACTTAGTTTAAATGAACTGCCAGGTCGGGTCCGAGGGTCTAAAAATTGAAATACCTGTCGGATGGCCATGCCAATCATTCCAACACAACCTGGGAGATGAAAGTGACTTGTCAGAACTGACGGAATCCAAATCGAATGCCCAGTTTGAGCTCGGCGCTCAAACGTTCATTTTCAAAATACACTTAGTTTAAATGAACTGCCAGGTCGGGTCCGGGGGTCTAAAAGGTGAAATACCAGTCGGATGGCCATGCCGATCATTCCAACACGACCTGAGAGATGAAAGTGACTTGTCAGAACTGACGGAATCCAAATCGGATGCCCGGTTTGAGCTCGGCGCTCAAAATTTCATTTTCAAAATACACTTAGTTTAAATGAACTGCCAAGTCGGGTCCGTGGGTCTAAAACTTGAAATATCGGTCGGATGGCCGTGCCGATCATTCCAACACGACCTGGGAGATGAAAGTGACTTGTCAGAACTGACGGAATCCAAATCGGATGCCCGGTTTGAGCTCGGCGCTCAAAATTTCATTTTCAAAATACACTTAGTTTAAATGAACTGCCAAGTCGGGTCCGTGGGTCTAAAACTTGAAATATCGGTCGGATGGCCATGCCGATCATTCCAACACGACCTGGGAGATGAAAGTGACTTGTCAGAACTGACGGAATCCAAATCGGATGCCCGGTTTGAGCTCGGCGCTCAAAAGTTCATTTTCAAAATACACTTAGTTTAAATGAACTGCCAAGTCGGGTCCGGGGGTCTAAAACTTGAAATACCAGTCGGATGGCAGTGCCGATCATTCCAACATGACCTGGGAGATGAAAGTGACTTGTCAGAACTGACGGAATCCAAATCGGATGCCCGGTTTGAGCTCGGCGCTCAAAAGTTCATTTTCTAAATACACTTTGTTTAAATGAACTGCCAAGTCAGGTCCGGGGGTCTAAAACTTGAAATACCAGTCGGATGGCGTGCCGATCATTCCAACATGACCTGGGAGATGAAAGTGACTTGTCAGAACTGACGGAATCCAAATCGGATGCCCGGTTTGAGCTCGGCGCTCAAACGTTCATTTTCAAAATACACTTAGTTTAAATGAACTGCCAGTCGGGTCCGGGGGTCTAAAACCTGAAATACCAATCGGATGGCCATGCCGATCATTCCAACACGACCTAGGAGATGAAAGTGACTTGTCAGAACTGACGGAATCCAAATCGGATGCCCGGTTTGAGCTCGGCGCTCAAAAGTTCATTTTCAAAATACACTTAGTTTAAATGAACTGCCAAGTCGGGTCCGGGGGTCTAAAACTTGAAATACCGTCGGATGGCCATGCCGATCATTCCAACACGACCTGGGAGATGAAAGTGACTTGTCAGAACTGACGGAATCCAAATCGGATGCCCGGTTTGAGCTCGGCGCTCAAAATTTCATTTTCAAAATACACTTAGTTTAAATGAACTGCCAAGTCGGGTCCGTGGGTCTAAAACTTGAAATATCGGTCGGATGGCCGTGCCGATCATTCCAACACGACCTAGGAGATGAAAGTGACTTGTCAGAACTGACGGAATCCAAATCGGATGCCCGGTTTGAGCTCGGCGCTCAAAAGTTCATTTTCAAAATACACTTAGTTTAAATGAACTGCCAAGTCGGGTCCGGGGGTCTAAAACTTGAAATATCGATCGGATGGCCATGCCGATCATTCCAACACGACCTGGGAGATGAAAGTGACTTGTCAGAACTGACGGAATCCAAATCGGATGCCCGGTTTGAGCTCGGCGCTCAAAAGTTCATTTTCAAAATACACTTAGTTTAAATGAACTGCCAAGTCGGGTCCGGGGGTCTAAAACTTGAAATATCGATCGGATGGCAGTGCCGATCATTCCAACACAACCTGGAGATGAAAGTGACTTGTCAGAACTGACGGAATCCAAATCGGATGCCCGGTTTGAGCTCGGCGCTCAAAAGTTCATTTTCTAAATACACTTTGTTTAAATGAACTGCCAAGTCGGGTCCGGGGGTCTAAAACTTGAAATACCGGTCGGATGGCCGTGCCGATCATTCCAACACGACCTGGGAGATGAAAGTGACTTGTCAGAACTGACGGAATCCAAATCGGATGCCCGTTTGAGCTCGGCGCTCAAAAGTTCATTTTCAAAATACACTTAGTTTAAATGAACTGCCAGTCGGGTCCGGGGGTCTAAAACTGAAATATCGGTCGGATGGCCATGCCGATCATTCCAACATGACCTAGGAGATGAAAGTGACTTGTCAGAACTGACGGAATCCAAATCGGATGCCCGGTTTGAGCTCGGCGCTCAAAAGTTCATTTTAAAATACACTTAGTTTAAATGAACTGCCAAGTCGGGTCCGGGGGTCTAAAACTTGAAATACCGGTCGGATGGCTGTGCCGATCATTCCAACACGACCTGGAGATGAAAGTGACTTGTCAGAACTGACGGAATCCAAATCGGATGCCCGGTTTGAGCTCGGCGCTCAAAAGTTCATTTTCAAAATACACTTAGTTTAAATGAACTGCCAAGTCGGGTCCGGGGGTCTAAAACTGAAATACCGTCGGATGGCCATGCCGATCATTCCAACACGACCTGGGAGATGAAAGTGACTTGTCAGAACTGACGGAATCCAAATCGGATGCCCGGTTTGAGCTCGGCGCTCAAAAGTTCATTTTCAAAATACACTTAGTTTAAATGAACTGCCAGGTCGGGTCCGGGGGTCTAAAACCTGAAATACCAGTCGGATGGCCATGCCGATCATTCCAACACGACCTGGGAGATGAAAGTGACTTGTCAGAACTGACGGAATCCAAATCGGATGCCCGGTTTGAGCTCGGCGCTCAAAAGTTCATTTTCAAAATACACTTAGTTTAAATGAACTGCCAAGTCGGGTCCGGGGTCTAAAACTTGAAATATCGATCGGATGGCAGTGCCGATCATTCCAACATGACCTGGGAGATGAAAGTGACTTGTCAGAACTGACGGAATCCAAATCGGATGCCCGGTTTGAGCTCGGCGCTCAAAAGTTCATTTTCAAAATACACTTAGTTTAAATGAACTGCCAAGTCGGGTCCGGGGGTCTAAAACTTGAAATACAGTCGGATGGCCGTGCCGATCATTCCAACACGACCTGGGAGATGAAAGTGACTTGTCAGAACTGACGGAATCTAAATCGGATGCCCGGTTTGAGCTCGGTGCTCAAAAGTTTATTTTCAAAATACACTTAGTTTAAATGAACTGCCAAGTCGGGTCCGGGGTCTAAAACTTGAAATATCGATCGGATGGCCGTGCCGATCATTCCAACATGACCTGGGAGATGAAAGTGACTTGTCAGAACTGACGGAATCCAAATCGGATGCCCGGTTTGAGCTCGGCGCTCAAAAGTTCATTTTCAAAATACACTTTGTTTAAATGAACTGCCAAGTCGGGTCCGGGGGTCTAAAACTTGAAATATCGGTCGGATGGCCATGCTGATCATTCCAACACGACCTGGGAGATGAAAGTGACTTGTCAGAACTGACGGAATCCAAATCGGATGCCCAGTTTGAGCTCGGCGCTCAAAAGTTCATTTTCAAAATACACTTAGTTTAAATGAACTGCCAAGTCGGGTCCGGGGGTCTAAAACTTGAAATATCGGTCGGATGGCAGTGCCGATCATTCCAACACGACCTGGGAGATGAAAGTGACTTGTCAGAACTGACGGAATCCAAATCGGATGCCCGGTTTGAGCTCGGCGCTCAAAAGTTCATTTTCAAAATACACTTAGTTTAAATGAACTGCCAAGTCGGGTCCGGGGGTCTAAAACTTGAAATACGGTCGGATGGCCGTGCCGATCATTCCAACACGACCTGGGAGATGAAAGTGACTTGTCAGAACTGACGGAATCCAAATCGGATGCCCGGTTTGAGCTCGGCGCTCAAAAGTTCATTTTCAAAATACACTTAGTTTAAATGAACTGCCAAGTCGGGTCCGGGGGTCTAAAACTGAAATACCGGTCGGATGGCCATGCCGATCATTCCAACACGACCTGGGAGATGAAAGTGACTTGTCAGAACTGACGGAATCCAAATCGGATGCCCGGTTTGAGCTCGGCGCTCAAAAGTTCATTTTCAAAATACACTTAGTTTAAATGAACTGCCAAGTCGGGTCCGGGGGTCTAAAACTTGAAATACCGGTCGGATGGCAGTGCCGATCATTCCAACACGACCTGGGAGATGAAAGTGACTTGTCAGAACTGACGGAATCCAAATCGGATGCCCGGTTTGAGCTCGGCGCTCAAAAGTTCATTTTCAAAATACACTTAGTTTAAATGAACTGCCAAGTCGGGTCCGTGGGTCTAAAACTTGAAATACCGGTCGGATGGCCATGCCGATCATTCCAACACGACCTGGGAGATGAAAGTGACTTGTCAGAACTGACGGAATCCAAATCGGATGCCCGGTTTGAGCTCGGCGCTCAAAAGTTCATTTTCAAAATACACTTAGTTTAAATGAACTGCCAAGTCGGGTCCGGGGGTCTAAAACCTGAAATACAGTCGGATGGCCATGCCGATCATTCCAACACGACCTGGGAGATGAAAGTGACTTGTCAGAACTGACGGAATCCAAATCGGATGCCCGGTTTGAGCTCGGCGCTCAAAAGTTCATTTTCAAAATACACTTAGTTTAAATGAACTGCCAAGTCGGGTCCGTGGGTCTAAAACTTGAAATATCGGTCGGATGGCCGTGCCGATCATTCCAACACGACCTGGGAGATGAAAGTGACTTGTCAGAACTGACGGAATCCAAATCGGATGCCCGGTTTGAGCTCGGCGCTCAAAATTTCATTTTCAAAATACACTTAGTTTAAATGAACTGCCAAGTCGGGTCCGTGGGTCTAAAACTTGAAATATCGGTCGGATGGCCATGCCGATCATTCCAACACGACCTGGGAGATGAAAGTGACTTGTCAGAACTGACGGAATCCAAATCGGATGCCCGGTTTGAGCTCGGCGCTCAAAAGTTCATTTTCAAAATACACTTAGTTTAAATGAACTGCCAAGTCGGGTCCGGGGGTCTAAAACTTGAAATATCAGTCGGATGGCAGTGCCGATCATTCCAACACGACCTGGGAGATGAAAGTGACTTGTCAGAACTGACGGAATCCAAATCGGATGCCCGGTTTGAGCTCGGCGCTCAAAAGTTCATTTTCAAAATACACTTAGTTTAAATGAACTGCCAAGTCGGGTCCGGGGGTCTAAAACTTGAAATACCGGTCGGATGGCCGTGCCGATCATTCCAACACGACCTGGGAGATGAAAGTGACTTGTCAGAACTGACGGAATCCAAATCGGATGCCCGGTTTGAGCTCGGCGCTCAAAAGTTCATTTTCAAAATACACTTAGTTTAAATGAACTGCCAAGTCGGGTCCGGGGTCTAAAACTGAAATACCGGTCGGATGGCCATGCCGATCATTCCAACACGACCTGGAGATGAAAGTGACTTGTCAGAACTGACGGAATCCAAATCGGATGCCCGGTTTGAGCTCGGCGCTCAAAAGTTCATTTTCAAAATACACTTAGTTTAAATGAACTGCCAAGTCGGGTCCGGGGGTCTAAAACTTGAAATACCGGTCGGATGGCATGCCGATCATTCCAACACGACCTGGGAGATGAAAGTGACTTGTCAGAACTGACGGAATCCAAATCGGATGCCCGGTTTGAGCTCGGCGCTCAAAAGTTCATTTTCAAAATACACTTAGTTTAAATGAACTGCCAAGTCGGGTCCGGGGGTCTAAAACTTGAAATACCGGTCGGATGGCCATGCCGATCATTCCAACACGACCTGGGAGATGAAAGTGACTTGTCAGAACTGACGGAATCCAAATCGGATGCCCGGTTTGAGCTCGGCGCTCAAAAGTTCATTTTCAAAATACACTTAGTTTAAATGAACTGCCAGGTCGGGTCCGGGGGTCTAAAACCTGAAATACCAGTCGGATGGCCATGCCGATCATTCCAACACGACCTGGGAGATGAAAGTGACTTGTCAGAACTGACGGAATCCAAATCGGATGCCCGGTTTGAGCTCGGCGCTCAAAAGTTCATTTTCAAAATACACTTAGTTTAAATGAACTGCCAAGTCGGGTCCGTGGGTCTAAAACTTGAAATATCGGTCGGATGGCCGTGCCGATCATTCCAACACGACCTGGGAGATGAAAGTGACTTGTCAGAACTGACGGAATCCAAATCGGATGCCCGGTTTGAGCTCGGCGCTCAAAATTTCATTTTCAAAATACACTTAGTTTAAATGAACTGCCAAGTCGGGTCCGTGGGTCTAAAACTTGAAATATCGGTCGGATGGCCATGCCGATCATTCCAACACGACCTGGGAGATGAAAGTGACTTGTCAGAACTGACGGAATCCAAATCGGATGCCCGGTTTGAGCTCGGCGCTCAAAAGTTCATTTTCAAAATACACTTAGTTTAAATGAACTGCCAAGTCGGGTCCGGGGGTCTAAAACTTGAAATATCGTCGGATGGCCAGTGCCGATCATTCCAACATGACCTGGGAGATGAAAGTGACTTGTCAGAACTGACGGAATCCAAATCGGATGCCCGGTTTGAGCTCGGCGCTCAAAAGTTCATTTTCAAAATACACTTAGTTTAAATGAACTGCCAAGTCGGGTCCGGGGTCTAAAACTTGAAATACGGTCGGATGGCAGTGCCGATCATTCCAACACGACCTGGGAGATGAAAGTGACTTGTCAGAACTGACGGAATCCAAATCGGATGCCCGGTTTGAGCTCGGCGCTCAAAAGTTCATTTTCAAAATACACTTAGTTTAAATGAACTGCCAAGTCGGGTCCGGGGGTCTAAAACTTGAAATATCGGTCGGATGGCAGTGCCGATCATTCCAACACGACCTGGGAGATGAAAGTGACTTGTCAGAACTGACGGAATCCAAATCGGATGCCCGGTTTGAGCTCGGCGCTCAAAAGTTCATTTTCAAAATACACTTAGTTTAAATGAACTGCCAAGTCGGGTCCGGGGGTCTAAAACTTGAAATACCGATCGGATGGCCGTGCCGATCATTCCAACACGACCTGGGAGATGAAAGTGACTTGTCAGAACTGACGGAATCCAAATCGGATGCCCGGTTTGAGCTCGGCGCTCAAAAGTTCATTTTCAAAATACACTTAGTTTAAATGAACTGCCAAGTCGGGTCCGGGGGTCTAAAACTTGAAATACCGTCGGATGGCAGTGCCGATCATTCCAACACGACCTGGGAGATGAAAGTGACTTGTCAGAACTGACGGAATCCAAATCGGATGCCCGGTTTGAGCTCGGCGCTCAAAAGTTCATTTTCAAAATACACTTAGTTTAAATGAACTGCCAAGTCGGGTCCGGGGGTCTAAAACTGAAATACCGTCGGATGGCCATGCCGATCATTCCAACACGACCTGGGAGATGAAAGTGACTTGTCAGAACTGACGGAATCCAAATCGGATGCCCGGTTTGAGCTCGGCGCTCAAAAGTTCATTTTCAAAATACACTTAGTTTAAATGAACTGCCAAGTCGGGTCCGGGGGTCTAAAACTTGAAATACCGGTCGGATGGCCATGCCGATCATTCCAACACGACCTGGAGATGAAAGTGACTTGTCAGAACTGACGGAATCCAAATCGGATGCCCGGTTTGAGCTCGGCGCTCAAAAGTTCATTTTCAAAATACACTTAGTTTAAATGAACTGTCAAGTCGGGTCCGGGGGTCTAAAACTTGAAATACCGGTCGGATGGCCGTGCCGATCATTCCAACACGACCTGGGAGATGAAAGTGACTTGTCAGAACTGACGGAATCCAAATCGGATGCCCGGTTTGAGCTCGGCGCTCAAAAGTTCATTTTCAAAATACACTTAGTTTAAATGAACTGCCGAGTCGGGTCCGGGGGTCTACAACTTGAAATATCGGTCGGATGGCCATGTCGATCATTCCAACACGACCTGGGAGATGAAAGTGACTTGTCAGAACTGACGGAATCCAAATCGGATGCCCGGTTTGAGCTCGGCGCTCAAAAGTTCATTTTCAAAATACACTTAGTTTAAATGAACTGCCAAGTCGGGTCCGGGGGTCTAAAACTTGAAATACCGTCGGATGGCAGTGCCGATCATTCCAACACGACCTGGGAGATGAAAGTGACTTGTCAGAACTGACGGAATCCAAATCGGATGCCCGGTTTGAGCTCGGCGCTCAAAAGTTCATTTTCAAAATACACTTAGTTTAAATGAACTGCCAAGTCGGGTCCGGGGGTCTAAAACTTGAAATACCGTCGGATGGCCGTGCCGATCATTCCAACACGACCTGGGAGATGAAAGTGACTTGTCAGAACTGACGGAATCCAAATCGGATGCCCGGTTTGAGCTCGGCGCTCAAAAGTTCATTTTCAAAATACACTTAGTTTAAATGAACTGCCAAGTCGGGTCCGGGGGTCTAAAACTGAAATACCGTCGGATGGCCATGCCGATCATTCCAACACGACCTGGGAGATGAAAGTGACTTGTCAGAACTGACGGAATCCAAATCGGATGCCCGGTTTGAGCTCGGCGCTCAAAAGTTCATTTTCAAAATACACTTAGTTTAAATGAACTGCCAAGTCGGGTCCGGGGGTCTAAAACTTGAAATACCGGTCGGATGGCAGTGCCGATCATTCCAACACGACCTGGGAGATGAAAGTGACTTGTCAGAACTGACGGAATCCAAATCGGATGCCCGGTTTGAGCTCGGCGCTCAAAAGTTCATTTTCAAAATACACTTAGTTTAAATGAACTGCCAAGTCGGGTCCGGGGTCTAAAACTGAAATACCGGTCGGATGGCCATGCCGATCATTCCAACACGACCTGGGAGATGAAAGTGACTTGTCAGAACTGACGGAATCCAAATCGGATGCCCGGTTTGAGCTCGGCGCTCAAAAGTTCATTTTCAAAATACACTTAGTTTAAATGAACTGCCAAGTCGGGTCCGGGGGTCTAAAACTGAAATACCGTCGGATGGCCATGCCGATCATTCCAACACGACCTGGGAGATGAAAGTGACTTGTCAGAACTGACGGAATCCAAATCGGATGCCCGGTTTGAGCTCGGCGCTCAAAAGTTCATTTTCAAAATACACTTAGTTTAAATGAACTGCCAAGTCGGGTCCGTGGGTCTAAAACTTGAAATATCGTCGGATGGCCGTGCCGATCATTCCAACACGACCTGGGAGATGAAAGTGACTTGTCAGAACTGACGGAATCCAAATCGGATGCCCGGTTTGAGCTCGGCGCTCAAAAGTTCATTTTCAAAATACACTTAGTTTAAATGAACTGCCAAGTCGGGTCCGTGGGTCTAAAACTTGAAATATCGGTCGGATGGCCATGCCGATCATTCCAACACGACCTGGGAGATGAAAGTGACTTGTCAGAACTGACGGAATCCAAATCGGATGCCCGGTTTGAGCTCGGCGCTCAAAAGTTCATTTTCAAAATACACTTAGTTTAAATGAACTGCCAAGTCGGGTCCGGGGGTCTAAAACTTGAAATACCGATCGGATGGCCATGCCGATCATTCCAACACGACCTGGGAGATGAAAGTGACTTGTCAGAACTGACGGAATCCAAATCGGATGCCCGGTTTGAGCTCGGCGCTCAAAAGTTCATTTTCAAAATACACTTAGTTTAAATGAACTGCCAAGTCGGGTCCGGGGGTCTAAAACTTGAAATACCGATCGGATGGCAGTGCCGATCATTCCAACACGACCTGGGAGATGAAAGTGACTTGTCAGAACTGACGGAATCCAAATCGGATGCCCGGTTTGAGCTCGGCGCTCAAAAGTTCATTTTCTAAATACACTTAGTTTAAATGAACTGCCAAGTCGGGTCCGGGGGTCTAAAACTTGAAATACCAGTCGGATGGCCGTGCCGATCATTCCAACACGACCTGGGAGATGAAAGTGACTTGTCAGAACTGACGGAATCCAAATCGGATGCCCAGTTTGAGCTCGGCGCTCAAAAGTTCATTTTCAAAATACACTTAGTTTAAATGAACTGCCAAGTCGGGTCCGGGGGTCTAAAACTGAAATACCGATCGGATGGCCGTGCCGATCATTCCAACACGACCTGGGAGATGAAAGTGACTTGTCAGAACTGACGGAATCCAAATCGGATGCCCGGTTTGAGCTCGGCGCTCAAAAGTTCATTCTCCAAATACACTTAGTTTAAATGAACTGCCAAGTCGGGTCCGGGGATCTAAAACATGAAATACCAGTCGGATGGTAGTGCCGATTATTCCAACACGACCTGGGAGATGAAAGTGACTTGTCAGAACTGACGGAATCCAAATCGGATGCCCGGTTTGAGCTCGGCGCTCAAAATGTTCATTTTCAAAATACACTTAGTTTAAATGAACTGCCAGTCGGGTCCGTGGGTCTAAAACTTGAAATACCGTCGGATGGCCATGCCGATCATTCCAACACGACCTGGGAGATGAAAGTGACTTGTCAGAACTGACGGAATCCAAATCGGATGCCCGGTTTGAGCTCGGCGCTCAAAAGTTCATTTTCAAAATACACTTAGTTTAAATGAACTGCCAAGTCGGGTCCGGGGGTCTAAAACTTGAAATACAGTCGGATGGCCATGCCGATCATTCCAACATGACCTGGGAGATGAAAGTGACTTGTCAGAACTGACGGAATCCAAATCGGATGCCCGGTTTGAGCTCGGCGCTCAAAAGTTCATTTTCAAAATACACTTAGTTTAAATGAACTGCCAAGTCGGGTCCGGGGGTCTAAAACTTGAAATACCGGTCGGATGGCCGTGCCGATCATTCCAACACGACCTGGGAGATGAAAGTGACTTGTCAGAACTGACGGAATCCAAATCGGATGCCCGGTTTGAGCTCGGCGCTCAAAAGTTCATTTTCAAAATACACTTAGTTTAAATGAACTGCCAAGTCGGGTCCGGGGTCTAAAACTTGAAATACGGTCGGATGGCCATGCCGATCATTCCAACACGACCTGGAGATGAAAGTGACTTGTCAGAACTGACGGAATCCAAATCGGATGCCCGGTTTGAGCTCGGCGCTCAAAAGTTCATTTTCAAAATACACTTAGTTTAAATGAACTGCCAAGTCGGGTCCGGGGGTCTAAAACTTGAAATACCGTCGGATGGCAGTGCCGATCATTCCAACACGACCTGGAGATGAAAGTGACTTGTCAGAACTGACGGAATCCAAATCGGATGCCCGGTTTGAGCTCGGCGCTCAAAAGTTCATTTTCAAAATACACTTAGTTTAAATGAACTGCCAAGTCGGGTCCGGGGTCTAAAACTTGAAATACCGTCGGATGGCCATGCCGATCATTCCAACACGACCTGGGAGATGAAAGTGACTTGTCAGAACTGACGGAATCCAAATCGGATGCCCGGTTTGAGCTCGGCGCTCAAAAGTTCATTTTCAAAATACACTTAGTTTAAATGAACTGCCAGTCGGGTCCGGGGGTCTAAAACTGAAATACAGTCGGATGGCCATGCCGATCATTCCAACACGACCTGGAGATGAAAGTGACTTGTCAGAACTGACGGAATCCAAATCGGATGCCCGGTTTGAGCTCGGCGCTCAAAAGTTCATTTTCAAAATACACTTAGTTTAAATGAACTGCCAAGTCGGGTCCGGGGGTCTAAAACTTGAAATACGGTCGGATGGCCGTGCCGATCATTCCAACACGACCTGGGAGATGAAAGTGACTTGTCAGAACTGACGGAATCCAAATCGGATGCCCGGTTTGAGCTCGGCGCTCAAAAGTTCATTTTCAAAATACACTTAGTTTAAATGAACTGCCAGTCGGGTCCGGGGTCTAAAACTGAAATACCGGTCGGATGGCCATGCCGATCATTCCAACACGACCTGGGAGATGAAAGTGACTTGTCAGAACTGACGGAATCCAAATCGGATGCCCGGTTTGAGCTCGGCGCTCAAAAGTTCATTTTCAAAATACACTTAGTTTAAATGAACTGCCAAGTCGGGTCCGGGGGTCTAAAACCTGAAATACCAGTCGGATGGCCATGCCGATCATTCCAACACGACCTGGGAGATGAAAGTGACTTGTCAGAACTGACGGAATCCAAATCGGATGCCCGGTTTGAGCTCGGCGCTCAAAAGTTCATTTTCAAAATACACTTAGTTTAAATGAACTGCCAAGTCGGGTCCGGGGGTCTAAAACTTGAAATATCGGTCGGATGGCCATGCCGATCATTCCAACACGACCTGGAGATGAAAGTGACTTGTCAGAACTGACGGAATCCAAATCGGATGCCCGGTTTGAGCTCGGCGCTCAAAAGTTCATTTTCAAAATACACTTAGTTTAAATGAACTGCCAAGTCGGGTCCGGGGGTCTAAAACTTGAAATATCAGTCGGATGGCCATGCCGATCATTCCAACACGACCTGGGAGATGAAAGTGACTTGTCAGAACTGACGGAATCCAAATCGGATGCCCGGTTTGAGCTCGGCGCTCAAAAGTTCATTTTCAAAATACACTTAGTTTAAATGAACTGCCAAGTCGGGTCCGGGGGTCTAAAACTTGAAATACCGGTCGGATGGCCATGCCGATCATTCCAACATGACCTGGGAGATGAAAGTGACTTGTCAGAACTGACGGAATCCAAATCGGATGCCCGGTTTGAGCTCGGCGCTCAAAAGTTCATTTTCAAAATACACTTAGTTTAAATGAACTGCCAAGTCGGGTCCGGGGGTCTAAAACTTGAAATACCGTCGGATGGCCGTGCCGATCATTCCAACACGACCTGGAGATGAAAGTGACTTGTCAGAACTGACGGAATCCAAATCGGATGCCCGGTTTGAGCTCGGCGCTCAAAAGTTCATTTTCAAAATACACTTAGTTTAAATGAACTGCCAAGTCGGGTCCGGGGGTCTAAAACTGAAATACCGTCGGATGGCCGTGCCGATCATTCCAACACGACCTGGAGATGAAAGTGACTTGTCAGAACTGACGGAATCCAAATCGGATGCCCGGTTTGAGCTCGGCGCTCAAAAGTTCATTTTCAAAATACACTTAGTTTAAATGAACTGCCAAGTCGGGTCCGGGGGTCTAAAACTTGAAATACCGTCGGATGGCAGTGCCGATCATTCCAACACGACCTGGGAGATGAAAGTGACTTGTCAGAACTGACGGAATCAAATCGGATGCCCGGTTTGAGCTCGGCGCTCAAAAGTTCATTTTCAAAATACACTTAGTTTAAATGAACTGCCAGTCGGGTCCGGGGTCTAAAACTTGAAATACCGGTCGGATGGCCATGCCGATCATTCCAACACGACCTGGGAGATGAAAGTGACTTGTCAGAACTGACGGAATCCAAATCGGATGCCCGGTTTGAGCTCGGCGCTCAAAAGTTCATTTTCAAAATACACTTAGTTTAAATGAACTGCCAGGTCGGGTCCGGGGGTCTAAAACTGAAATACCAGTCGGATGGCCATGCCGATCATTCCAACACGACCTGGAGATGAAAGTGACTTGTCAGAACTGACGAATCCAAATCGGATGCCCGGTTTGAGCTCGGCGCTCAAAATTTCATTTTCAAAATACACTTAGTTTAAATGAACTGCCAAGTCGGGTCCGTGGGTCTAAAACTTGAAATATCGGTCGGATGGCCGTGCCGATCATTCCAACACGACCTGGGAGATGAAAGTGACTTGTCAGAACTGACGTAATCCAAATCGGATGCCCGGTTTGAGCTCGGCGCTCAAAAGTTCATTTTCAAAATACACTTAGTTTAAATGAACTGCCAAGTCGGGTCCGGGGTCTAAAACTTGAAATATCGGTCGGATGGCCATGCCGATCATTCCAACACGACCTGGGAGATGAAAGTGACTTGTCAGAACTGACGGAATCCAAATCGGATGCCCGGTTTGAGCTCGGCGCTCAAAAGTTCATTTTCAAAATACACTTAGTTTAAATGAACTGCCAAGTCGGGTCCGGGGGTCTAAAACTTGAAATACCAGTCGGATGGCAGTGCCGATCATTCCAACATGACCTAGGAGATGAAAGTGACTTGTCAGAACTGACGGAATCCAAATCGGATGCCCGGTTTGAGCTCGGCGCTCAAAAGTTCATTTTCAAAATACACTTAGTTTAAATGAACTGCCAAGTCAGGTCCGGGGGTCTAAAACTTGAAATACCAGTCGGATGGCCGTGCCGATCATTCCAACATGACCTGGGAGATGAAAGTGACTTGTCAGAACTGACGGAATCCAAATCGGATGCCCGGTTTGAGCTCGGCGCTCAAAAGTTCATTTTCAAAATACACTTAGTTTAAATGAACTGCCAGTCGGGTCCGGGGGTCTAAAACTGAAATACCAGTCGGATGGCCGTGCCGATCATTCCAACACGACCTGGAGATGAAAGTGACTTGTCAGAACTGACGGAATCCAAATCGGATGCCCGGTTTGAGCTCGGCGCTCAAAAGTTCATTTTCTAAATACACTTTGTTTAAATGAACTGCCAAGTCGGGTCCGGGGGTCTAAAACTTGAAATACCGGTCGGATGGACATGCCGATCATTCCAACACGACCTGGGAGATGAAAGTGACTTGTCAGAACTGACGGAATCCAAATCGGATGCCCGGTTTGAGCTCGGCGCTCAAAAGTTCATTTTCAAAATACACTTAGTTTAAATGAACTGCCAAGTCGGGTCCGGGGGTCTAAAACTTGAAATATCGGTCGGATGGCCGTGCCGATCATTCCAACACGACCTGGAGATGAAAGTGACTTGTCAGAACTGACGTAATCCAAATCGGATGCCCGGTTTGAGCTCGGCGCTCAAAAGTTCATTTTCAAAATACACTTAGTTTAAATGAACTGCCAAGTCGGGTCCGGGGGTCTAAAACTTGAAATATCGATCGGATGGCCATGCCGATCATTCCAACACGACCTGGGAGATGAAAGTGACTTGTCAGAACTGACGGAATCTAAATCGGATGCCCGGTTTGAGCTCGGCGCTCAAAAGTTCATTTTCAAAATACACTTAGTTTAAATGAACTGCCAAGTCGGGTCCGGGGGTCTAAAACTTGAAATATCGATCGATGGCAGTGCCGATCATTCCAACACGACCTAGGAGATGAAAGTGACTTGTCAGAACTGACGGAATCCAAATCGGATGCCCGGTTTGAGCTCGGCGCTCAAAAGTTCATTTTCTAAATACACTTAGTTTAAATGAACTGCCAGGTCGGGTCCGGGGGTCTAAAACTTGAAATACCGGTCGGATGGCCGTGCCGATCATTCCAACACGACCTGGGAGATGAAAGTGACTTGTCAGAACTGACGGAATCCAAATCGGATGCCCGGTTTGAGCTCGGCGCTCAAAAGTTCATTTTCAAAATACACTTGGTTTAAATGAACTGCCAGGTCGGGTCCGGGAGTCTAAAACCTGAAATATCGGTCGAATGGCCATGCCGATCATTCTAACATGACCTAGGAGATGAATGTGACTTGTCAGAACTGACTGAATCCAAATCGGATGCCCGGTTTGAACTCGGCGCTCAAAAGTTCATTTTAAAATACACTTAGTTTAAATGAACTGCCAAGTCGGGTCTGGGGGTCTAAAACATGAAATACCGGTCGGATGGCTGTGCCGATTATTCCAACACGACCTAGGAGATGAAAGTGCTTTGTCAGAATTGACGGAATCCAAATCGGATGCCCGGTCTGAGCTCGGCGCTCAAATGTTCATTTTCAAAATACACTTACTTTAAATGAACTGCCAGGTCGGGTCCGGGGGTCTAAAAACTGAAATACCGATCAGATGGCCATGCCGATCATTCCAACATGACCTGGGAGATGAAAGTGACTTGTCAGAACTGACGAAATCCAAATCGGATGCCCGGTTTGAGCTCGGCGCTCAAACGTTCATTTTCAAAATACACTTAGTTTAAATGAACTGCCAGGTCGGGTCCGGGGGTCTAAAACCTGAAATACCAGTCGGATGGCCATGCCGATCATTCCAACACGACCTGGGAGATGAAAGTGACTTGTCAGAACTGACGTAATCCAAATCGGATGCCCGGTTTGAGCTCGGCGCTCAAAATTTCATTTTCAAAATACACTTAGTTTAAATGAACTGCCAAGTCGGGTCCGTGGGTCTAAAACTTGAAATATCGGTCGAATGGCCGTGCCGATCATTCCAACATGAGCTAGGAGATGAAAGTGACTTGTCAGAACTGACGTAATCCAAATCGGATGCCCGGTTTGAGCTCGGCGCTCAAAATTTCATTTTCAAAATACACTTAGTTTAAATGAACTGCCAAGTCGGGTCCGTGGGTCTAAAACTTGAAATATCAGTCGGATGGCCGTGCCGATCATTCCAACACGACCTAGGAGATGAAAGTGACTTGTCAGAACTGACGTAATCCAAATCGGATGCCCGGTTTGAGCTCGACGCTCAAAATTTCATTTTTAAAATACACTTAGTTTAAATGAACTTCCAAGTCGGGTCCGTGGGTCTAAAACATGAAATATCGGTCGGATGGCCATGCCGATCATTCTAACACGACCTGGGAGATGAAAGTGACTTGTCAGAACTGACGTAATCCAAATCGGATGCCCGGTTTGAGCTCGGCGCTCAAAATTTCATTTTCAAAATACACTTAGTTTAAATGAACTTCCAAGTCGGGTCCGTGGGTCTAAAATTTGAAATATCGATCGGATGGCCATGATGATCATTCCAACACGACCTGGGAGATGAAAGTGACTTGTCAGAACTGACGGAATCTAAATCGGATGCCCGGTTTGAGCTCGGCGCTCAAAAGTTCATTTTCAAAATACACTTAGTTTAAATGAACTGCCAAGTCGGGTCCGGGGGTCTAAAACTTGAAATATCGATAGCATGGTAGTGCCGATCATTCCAACACGACTTGGGAGATGAAAGTGACTTGTCAGAACTGACGGAATCCAAATCGGATGCCCGGTTTGAGCTCGGCGCTCAAAAGTTCATTTTCTAAATACACTTTGTTTAAATGAACTGCCAAGTGGGGTCCGGGGGTCTAAAACATGAAATACGGGTCGGATGGCCGTGCCGATCATTCCAACACGACCTGGGAGATGAAAGTGACTTGTCAGAACTGACAGAATCCAAATCAGATGCCCAGTTTGAGCTCGGCGCTCAAAAGTTCATTTTCAAAATACACTTGGTTTAAATGAACTGCCAGTTCGGGTCCGGGAGTCTAAAACCTAAAATACCGATCGGATGGCCATGCCGATCATTCCAACATGACCTAGGAGATGAATGTGACTTGTCAGAACAAACGGAATCCAAATTGGATGCCCGGTTTGAACTCGGCGCTCAAAAGTTCATTTTCAAAATACACTTAGTTTAAATGAACTGCCAAGTCGGGTCCGGGGGTCTAAAACATGAAATCCAGGTCGGATGGTTGTGCCGATTATTCCAACACGACCTAGGAGATGAAAGTGCTTTGTCAGAATTGACGGAATCCAAATCGGATGCCCGGTTTGAGCTCGGCGCTCAAATGTTCATTTTCAAAATACACTTACTTTAAATGAACTGCCAGGTCGGGTCCGTTGGTCTAAAAACTAAAATACCAGTCAGATGGCCATGCCGATCTTTCCAACACGACCTGGGAGATGAAAGTGACTTGTCAGAACTGACGGAATCCAAATCGGATGCCCGGTTTGAGCTCGGCGCTCAAACGTTCATTTTCAAAATACACTTAGTTTAAATGAACTGCCAGGTCGGGTCCGGGGGTCTAAAACCTGAAATACAAGTCAGATGGCCATGCCGATCATTCCAACACGACCTGGGAGATGAACATGACTTCTCAGAACTAACGTGATCCAAATCGGATGCCCGGTTTGAGCTCGGCGCTCAAAATTTCATTTTCAAAATACACTTAGTTTAAATGAACTGCCAAGTCGGGTCCGTGGGTCTAAAACTTGAAATATCGGTCGGATGGCCGTGCCGATCATTCCAACACGACCTGGGAGATGAAAGTGACTTGTCAGAACTGACGTAATCCAAATCGGATGCCCGGTTTGAGCTCGGCGCTCAAAATTTCTTTTTCAAAATACACTTAGTTTAAATGAACTTCCAAGTCGGGTCCGTGGGTCTAAAACTTGAAATATCGGTCGGATGGCCATGCCGATCATTCCAACACGACCTGGGAGATGAAAGTGACTTGTCAGAACTGACGGAATCTAAATCGGATGCCCGGTTTGAGCTCGGCGCTCAAAAGTTCATTTTCAAAATACACTTAGTTTAAATGAACTGCCAAGTCGGGTCCGGGGGTCTAAAACTTGAAATATCAATAGCATGGCAGTGCCGATTGTTCCAACACGACCTGGGAGATGAAAGTGACTTGTCAGAACTGACGGAATCCAAATCGGATGCCCGGTTTGAGCTCGGCGCTCAAAAGTTCATTTTCTAAATACACTTTGTTTAAATGAACTGCCAAGTCGGGTCCGGGGGTCTAAAACTTGAAATACCGGTCGGATGGCCGTGTCGATCATTCCAACACGACCTGGGAGATGAAAGTGACTTGTCAGAACTGACGGAATCCAAATCGGATGCCCAGTTTGAGCTCGGCGCTCAAAAGTTCATTTTCAAAATACACTTAGTTTAAATGAACTGCCAGGTCGGGTCCGGGAGTCTAAAACCTGAAATACCGGTCGGATGGCCATGCCGATCATTCCAACACGACCTAGGAGATGAATGTGACTTGTCAGAACTGACGGAATCCAAATCGGATGCACGGTTTGAACTCGGCGCTCAAAAGTTCATTTTCAAAATACACTTAGTTTAAATGAACTGCCAAGTCGCGTTCGGGGGTCTAAAACATGAAATACCGGTCGGATGGCTGTGCCGATTATTCCAACATGACCTAGGAGATGAAAGTGTTTTGTCAGAATTGACGGAATCCAAATCGGATGCCCGGTTTGGGCTCGGCGCTCAAATGTTCATTTTCAAAATACACTTACTTTAAATGAACTGCCAGGTCGGGTCCGGGGGTCTAAAAACTGAAATACCGATCAGATGGCCATGCCGATCATTCCAACACGACCTGGGAGATGAAAGTGACTTGTTAGAACTGTCGGAATCCAAATCGGATGCCCGGTTTGAGCTCGGCGCTCAAACGTTCATTTTCAAAATACACTTAGTTTAAATGAACTGCCAGGTCGGGTCCGGGGGTCTAAAACCTGAAATACCAGTCGGATGGCCATACTGATCATTCCAACACGACCTGGGAGATGAACGTGACTTGTCAGAACTGACGTAATCCAAATCGGATGTCCGGTTTGAGCTCGGCGCTCAAAATTTCATTTTCAAAATACACTTAGTTTAAATGAACTGCCAAGTCGGGTCCGTGGGTCTAAAACTTGAAATATCGATCGGATGGCCGTGCCGATCATTCCAACATGACCTGGGAGATGAAAGTGACTTGTCAGAACTGACGTAATCCAAGTCGGATGCCCGGTTTGAGCTCGGGGCTCAAAATTTCATTTTCAAAATACACTTAGTTTAAATGAACTTCCAAGTCGGGTCCGTGGGTCTAAAACTTGAAATATCGGTCGGATGGCCATGCCGATCATTCCAACACGACCTGGGAGATGAAAGTGACTTGTCAGAACTGACGGAATCTAAATCGGATGCCCGGTTTGAGCTCAGCGCTCAAAAGTTCATTTTGAAAATACACTTAGTTTAAATGAACTGCCAAGTCGGGTCCGGGGGTCTAAAACTTGAAATATCGATAGCATGTCAGTGCCGATCATTCCAACATGACATGGGAGATGAAAGTGACTTGTCAGAACTGACGGAATCTAAATCAGATGCCCGGTTTGAGCTCGGCGCACAAAAGTTCATTTTCAAAATACACTTAGTTTAAATGAACTGCCAAGTCGGGTCCGGGGGTATAAAACTTGAAATACTGATCGGATGGCAGTGCCGATCATTCCAACATGACCTGGGAGATGAAAGTGACTTGTCAGAACTGACGGAATCCAAATCGGATGCCCGGTTTGAGCTCGGCGCTCAAAAGTTCATTTTCTAAATACACTTTGTTTAAATGAACTGCCAAGTCTGGTCCGGGGGTCTAAAATTTGAAATACCAGTCGGATGGCTGTGCCGATCATTCCAACACGACCTGGGATATGAAAGTGACTTGTCAGAACTGACGGAATCCAAATCGGATGCCCGGTTTGAGCTCGGCGCTCAAACGTTCATTTTCAAAATACACTTAGTTTAAATGAACTGCCAGGCCGAGTCCGGGGGTCTAAAACCTGAAATACCGATCGGATGGCCGTGCCGATCATTCCAACACGACCTAGGAGATGAAAGTGACTTGTCAGAACTGACGGAATCCAAATCAGATGCCCGGTTTGAGCTCGGCGCTCAAAAGTTCATTTTCAAAATACACTTAGTTTAAATGAACTGCCAAATCGGGTCTGGGGGTCTAAACCTTGAAATACCAGTCGGATGGCTGTGCTGATTATTCCAACACGACCTGGGAGATGAAAGTGACTTGTCAGAATTGACGGAATCTAAATCGGATGCCCGGTTTGAGCACGGCACTCAAATGTTCATTTTCAAAATACACTTAGTTTAAATGAACTGGCAGGTCGGGTCCGAGGGTCTAAAAACTGAAATACCAGTCGGATGGCCATGCCAATCATTCCAACACAACCTGGGAGATGAAAGTGACTTGTCAGAACTGACGGAATCTAAATCGTATGCCCGGTTTGAGCTCGGCGCTCAAACGTTCATTTTCAAAATACACTTGGTTTAAATGAACTGCCAGGTCGGGTCCGGGGGTCTAAAAGGTGAAATACCAGTCGGATGGCCATGCCGATCATTCCAACATGACCTGAGAGATGAACGTGACTTGTCAGAACTGACGTAATCGAAATCGGATGCCCGGTTTGAGCTAGGCGCCCAAAATTTCATTTTCAAAATACACTTAGTTTAAATGAACTGCCAAGTCGGGTCCGTGGGTCTAAAACTTGAAATATCGATCGGATGGCCGTGCCGATCATTCCAACATGACCTGGGAGATGAAAGTGACTTGTCAGAACTGACGTAATCCAAATCGGATGCCCGGTTAAAATTTCATTTTCAAAATACACTTAGTTTAAATGAACTTCCAAGTCGGGTCCGTGGGTCTAAAACTTGAAATATCGGTCGGATGGCCATGCCGATCATTCCAACACGACCTGGGAGATGAAAGTGACTTGTCAGAACTGACGGAATCTAAATCAGATGCCCGGTTTGAGCTCGGTGCACAAAAGTTTATTTTTAAAATACACTTAGTTTAAATGAACTGCCAAGTCGGGTCCGGGGGTCTAAAACTTTAAATACCAATCGGATGGTAGTGCCGATCATTCCAACATGACCTAGGAGATGAAAGTGACTTGTCAGAACTGACGGAATTCAAATCGGATGCCCGGTTTGAGCTCGGCGCTCAAAAGTTCATTTTCTAAATACACTTTGTTTAAATGAACTACCAAGTCAGGTCCGGGGGTCTAAAACTTGAAATACCAGTCAGATCGTCGTGCCGATCATTCCAACATGACTTGGGAGATGAAAGTGACTTGTCAGAACTGACGGAATCCAAATCGGATGCCCGGTTTGAGCTCGGCGCTCAAACGTTCATTTTCAAAATACACTTAGTTTAAATGAACTGCCAGGCCGGGTCCGGGGGTCTAAAACCTGAAATACCAGTCGGATGGCCGTGTCGATCATTCCAACACGACTTAGGAGATGAAAGTGACTTGTCAGAACTGACGGAATCCAAATCGGATGCCCGGTTTGAGCTCGGCGCTCAAAAGTTCATTTTCAAAATACACTTAGTTTAAATGAACTGCCAAATCGGGTCCGGGGGTCTAAAACTTGAAAAACCGGTCGGATGGCTGTGCCGATTATTTCAACACGACCTGGGAGATGAAAGTGACTTGTTAGAATTGACGGAATCCAAATCGGATGCCCGGTTTGAGCACGGCGCTCAAATGTTCATTTTCAAAATACACTTAGTTTAAATGAACTGCCAGGTCGGGTCCAAGGGTCTAAAAACTGAAATACCAGTCAGATGGCCATGCCAATCATTCCAACACGACCTGGGAGATGAAAGTGACTTGTCAGAACTGACGGAATCCAAATCGGATGCCCGATTTGAGCTCGGCACTCAAACGTTCATTTTCAAAATACACTTAGTTTAAATGAACTGCCAGGTCGGGTCCGGGAGTTTAAAACCTGAAATACCAGTCGGATGGCCATGCCGATCATTCCAACACGACCTGGGAGATGAACGTGACTTGTTAGAACTGACGTAATCCAAATCGGATGCCCGGTTTGAGCTCGGCGCTCAAAATTTTATTTTTAAAATACACTTAGTTTAAATGAACTGCCAAGTCGGGTCCGTGGGTCTAAAATTTGAAATATCGGTCGGATGGCCATGCCGATCATTCCAACACGACTTGGGAGATGAAAGTGACTTGTCAGAACTGACGTAATCCAAATCGGATGCTCGGTTTGAGCTCGGATCTTAAAATTTCATTTTCAAAATACACTTAGTTTAAATGAACTTCCAAGTTGGGTCCGTGGGTTTAAACTTGAAATATCGGTCGGATGGCCATGCCGATCATTCCAACATGACCTGGGAGATGAAAGTGACTTGTCAGAACTGACGGAATCCAAATCGGATGCCCGGTTTGAACTCGGCGCTCAAAAGTTCATTTTCAAAATACACTTAGTTTAAATGAACTGCCAAGTCAGGTCCGGGGGTCTAAAACATGAAATACCGGTCAGATGGCTGTGCTGATCATTCCAACACGACCTGGGAGATGAAAGTGCTTTGTCAAAATTGACGGAATCAAAATCGGATGCCCGGTTTGAGCTCGGCGCTCAAAAGTTCATTTTCTAAATACACTTTGTTTAAATGAACTACCAAGTCAGGTCCGGGGGTCTAAAACTTGAAATACCAGTCAGATCGTCGTGCCGATCATTCCAACATGACTTGGGAGATGAAAGTGACTTGTCAGAACTGACGGAATCCAAATCGGATGCCCGGTTTGAGCTCGGCGCTCAAACGTTCATTTTCAAAATACACTTAGTTTAAATGAACTGCCAGGCCGGGTCCGGGGGTCTAAAACCTGAAATACCTGTCGGATGGCCGTGCCGATCATTCCAACACGACTTAGGAGATGATAGTGACTTGTCAGAACTGACGGAATCCAAATCGGATGCCCGGTTTGAGCTCGGCGCTCAAAAGTTCATTTTCAAAATACACTTAGTTTAAATGAACTGCCAAGTCGGGTCCGGGGGTCTAAAACTTGAAATACTGGACGTATGGCTGTGCCGATCGTTCCAACATGACCTGGGAGATGAAAGTGACTTGTCAGAACTGACGCAATCCAAATCGGATGCCGGTTTGAGCTCGGCGCTCAAAATTTTATTTTCAAAATACACTTAGTTTAAATGAACTTCCAAGTCGGGTCCGTAGGTCTAAAACTTGAAATATCGGTCGGATGGCCATGCCGATCATTCCAACACGACCTGGGAGATGAAAGTGACTTGTCAGAACTGACGTAATCCAAATCAGATGCCCGGTTTGAGCTCGACGCACGAAAGTTCATTTTCAAAAAACACTTAGTTTAAATGAACTGCCAAGTCGGATCCGGGGGTCTAAAACTTGAAATACTGATCGGATGGCAGTGCCGATTGTTCCAACACCACCTGGGAGATGAAAGTGACTTGTCAGAACAGACGGAATCCAAATCGGATGCCCGGTTTGAGCTCGGCGCTCAAAAGTTCATTTTCAAAATACACTTAGTTTAAATGAACTGCCAAGTAGGGTCCGGGGGTCTAAAACTTGAAATACCGGTCAGATGGCCATGCGGATCATTCCAACACGACCTGGGAGATGAAAGTGACTTGACAGAACTGAAGGAATCCAAATCGGATGTCCAGTTTGAGCTCGGCGCTCAAACGTTCATTTTCAAAATACACTTACTTTTAATGAACTGCCAGGTCGGGTCCGGGGGTCTAAAACCTGAAATACCGGTCGGATTGATACTAGAAATATGAAGTGATCTAGAAGGGGAGGGGATGAATAGATCACTATTTTCAACCGATTAAAACTTACTGAAGAATGGTTCACTTAAAACAAGCAATCTCGGAGTTGAACCCACAAACACGCAGTGCGGACAATAGCTCAAGTGGATAGAAGGCACACCACACAATCACCACAGATAATCACACGAGTACTCAGAGATTTTTAAGGTGGTTCAGTCAGACCTCCAGTCTGCCTACGTCCACCCATCACTTCAAATCGAAGTGAGGCTTCCACTAGCACCTGCTAGCAAAGCAGACTCAGTCTGCAACAACGGCTGATTCACAGCTTCACAAGGGAAGACTCTCCCCTCTTCCTCCACACCTGGAGGGAACCCTAAGGACGCCAAGTCCCTAGAAACAGGAAACAATTTCCTCTTCCTCCAACCGGAGGGAATACTAGTGATCTGCAGTCACTAGAACCAGAGACCAAGGTCTCTCTTCCTCTGAAGCCTAGAGGGAACACCTCTTCTTCGAGAGGGAATAATACTGCAACCTCTGTTGCAAGTGAACCAGAGAGAACACGTCTCTCTCTTCCCCTGAACACCAGGAGGAAACACAGAGAACTCTCAATCAAGAAAGAAAAACAGACAAAAATGAAAACAAGAAAGAAGGAATCCAAAACTTAGAAACTGGAAACAATGTAGCTCAAACTGAGCAGCAGACTTCGGATTTGATCCGTAAGTCAATACCCATCTTCTGATCACTCTTCTGCTCTCTCTTCTCTCTCAACTGGAACACTCTAGTTTCTCAGGGAAGCTCTTTCTCTTCAGCTCTCACTCAAATTTATTCTCTTCTTTTTTCTGGATCGAACTCTCTGCACTTCTGCTTTTTGCTTTTCCCTTTCGATCAACCTTCATCTGTGGACGAAGGCTTCAATATATAGCAGCAGCAACAGGTGGATAAGGTGCAGAATGCGTGTGCCTCCCACACTTCATCCAGAACCTTCTTGCCATGTGCCTTTATAGCATTGGTTCCTTTAGCATTGGATCACGTGCAGCCCAGTCACTGGGAATATTCTTCCTCGGACCACCTTCTTCTTTTTGTTTTTCTTCTTCTCCTGTAAAGAAATAAAACGATTAAAACTCAGGGCCACAAAAACTAAAACTGCATGAGGTATGTGATAGCAATACGAGATGCACTGTACTGAGAACGACACGAGATACACAAGATTACTACAGTACGAAATAAAGAGAGAATGACACGAGGTCAGATTAAAACAGCACGAGGTAAAAAGAGAACGATACGAGATACATACTAATAAGGATAACACTACAAAGAGAACGACACGAAGTATCACTATAACAAAATAAACACTACGAAGATAACGACACGAGATACACAATAATAAAGCTAACACTTCAAAGAAAACGACACGAAGTCAGATGAGAACAGCACGAGGTAAAAAGGAAATAGCACGGAATAAAAGTGGTAGTAAGACACGCGATCAGAGGAAACCTGGACGAAAATAGAAAGAAACAACACGAGGACATAAACACACGAAGACACGAATACAAGAGCAACACGAAGACACGAATACAAGAGCAACACGAAGACACGAATACAAGAGCAACACGAAGACACGAAGACACGAATACATAGGGGTGACACAGATGGAGCGACACGAAGACAACCAACAAACATAGTTGGAAAAACACGACGAACAAAGGGACAGAACGGAGTGTAGTGAACACAAACAACACGAAGTATGAAGGGAACATTACGGACATGCAAGGTATTATCTCATGGCAGTTTTTCTGTTAATCATGGAAATTTTAAATGCATAACATTACTCAAGATATCTGATTAAAATAACAATATTTAACATAGTGATGTTCATCATCAAAACACTAGGGAAGTCACAAAAGTCTAACAATCTCCCCCTTTTTGATGATGGCAACACTATATTAAATAACAGAGATGAAGTGCATGAAGATAAGCTGTGAAAATAAGCAATGCAGACACACAACACACTCGCCTCCTCTGACGACTCCCAAGAGCTCCCCGTGAACACAACATCTACTTTCCTCTGACTAGATAACTCCGGGCACTTATCTTTCGCTCCCCCTCAGCAAAGCACAAGCAAGACACTCTCCCCCTTTGACATCATCAAAAACTAGGGGCAGGTCTGAAGATATCATGAAAAGAAAATTGCTGACAGTGGAGAGAAAACAATGGAGAGTATGGCTGATAAAGGAGAGTTATTGAGATGTTTAAGCAATTAAGAAAGCCATTAATTTTATGTGAGGATTTTGAGGATCAGTTAGTCAGACTACGTGCAAAATGGTGAATGAAGAGTGGCTCCATACACAGAACCAGATTCTAAGCAAGTAAGGTACAAGATACCAGTATGGTCAGAGTAAGTCTTTACTCAGAGAGTATAAAGCAAGGAAGTCAGGAAAAACAAAGACCTGTGGTATTGAAAACAAACAAACCAAGACCTAAATGCCAAGTGAACAGAATCTGGATACCAAGAGGGAGAAAATTTTTTCAAAGATGGTCAAGATCAAAGATAAATCTGTCAAGTACACCTTTGACATTAGGGAGACACTTTGTTTAGAGGCAGGAATCCCCAGTTACTTGGTGGCAAGACCACATTACCCTTTCTGACAAGAGGACAGAGATAGTATTCTAACTGGTGTTGACATTAAGGTGACACCTTTACCAGAGGCCAGACACCCCAGTTACTAACCAGATATGTACCATTACTCTGTATGATCAAGACGGCTAATTAAGCCTGATTTATACTGCCATCTCATGACATGGGATACTTTCACTTCATTGATGAAAGTCCCAGTTTCTCAATGAACAGTTAACAAGGTTGATAAAACTTCTTTCACGAATTTTTCATTAAATTGCACTTGAAACCTTGTAAATTAGTCTTGATTCAGTTTGAGAACAATACACCAGCTCCAAAGTTTTTCAGACACAAGCACTATATACCTCATTTCGGACTTAACTAGACTAAGTAGGTATGCTGTACTGGCTAGATCAGAAGTCAGTTACAGTGTAGGAAGATAGTCTTGAATTCAGATTTTGATCTCAGTGGGACTAACAGCTGAAATTCCAACAAGAAATTAGATGAACAGTCTTAACGGATAAAACATTCAAAAATTTCTTTTATCCACCTACTCAAACTGATTCTCTTATAAGGTCAGCAAAAGTCCGTTCAAAGTATGTTCAGATTTGGCCAAAAGAGCATGACATCAATTATTAATCTAGCTCCCTCTGAGACCTTGACACCAACTCAGACTTAACCAAGACATACCTCAAAACAACTCAAGGAAAAACAAAGTGATATCAATCAATACGAGTGAATCAGCAAACACTCATAATGAGGTTATTTTCAGCAACAGACAATGAGTATAGGTAAGCACAAGAGCACATGACAGATTATTCAGAGATCAATTATTCAATTATGAAATTCTGTAAATACCTAATTCTCTGCGCAATGTGCTAAATTTTTCAGTATCCAGTGGCTTAGTGAAAATATCTACAATTTGTGAGTTAGTGCCAACATGGATCAACTCAAAGGTCTTCCTAGCTACTTCATCTCGAATAAAATGATGCCTGATTTCGATGTGTTTAGTTCGAGAATGAAGTACAGGATTCTTTGCAATGTTTATTGCACTAGTATTGTCACAAAAGATGGAAGTGCAACCTAGCTCAACTGAGTAATCCAGAAGCTGGTGTTTTATCCATATAACCTGTGTGCCACAGCTCCCTGCTGCCACATACTCAGCTTCAGCAGTAGAAAGAGCCACAGAGTGTTGCTTCTTAGATCCCCAAGAGACTAGGCACCCTCCTAAAAATTCACAGTGACCACTAGTACTTTTCCTGTCCAATTTACATCCTGCATAATCTGCATCTGTATATGCAATGAGATCTAAACTACATGATGCAGGATACCAAAGACCTAGATCATGGGTAGCAGATAAGTATCTAAAGATTCTTTTTACAGCTGCCAAATGCAATTCAGTAGGCCTAGACTGGTATCTGGCACACATCCCTACACTAAATTGAATGTCAGGCCTGGATGCTGTTAAGTAGAGGAGTGAACCGATCATACCTATATATAATTTAGCATCCACCTCTTTACCTTTTTCGTCTGAATCCAGTGAGGAGTTGGTGCCCATGGGTGTTGAGATAGTCTTGAGGTTGGTCATTCCAAACATTTTCAGCATCTCCAGAGTATACTTGGTTTGATTTATGAAACAACCATCCTCCATTTGTTTGACCTGCAGCCCAAGAAAATACTTTAGTTCGCCAACTAAACTCATTTCAAATTCATGAGACATAGATTTAGTAAATTCTTTACACAATTTTGAATTGTTAGATCCGAAGATGATGTCATCAACATATACCTGGAGCACTATTAAATCCTTTCCGAGATTTTTGGTGAAGAGGGTTTGGTCAACCTTACCTCGAGTGTAGCCCTTGCTCAAGAGGAATTCAGAAAGTCTCTCAAACCAGGCTCGGGGAGCCTGCTTCAATCCATAGAGGGCTTTATTCAACCTAAAAACCATGTTAGGCTGAACAGAGAAATTAAAACCTGGAGGTTGTTCAACATATACCTCTTCCTTCAATACCCCATTTAAGAATGCGCTTCTGACATCCATCTGTTGCAGCCGAATGTTCCTAGAGCATGCAAATGCAAGCAGAATTCGTATAGCTTCCATCCTAGCCACTGGGGCATAGGATTCATCAAAATCCACACCAAATTCTTGACTGTAGCCTTGAGCTACAAGTCTTGCTTTGTTTCTAGAAATGGCTCCATTCTCATCAACTTTATTCTTGAAAATCCATTTAGTGCCAATGACATGAGTGTTATCAGGTCTGGGAACTAGTTCCCATACAATATTTTTCTCAAATTGATTTAATTCCTCACACATGGCGGATACCCAAGAATCATGTTTTAAGGCTTCTTCCACAGATTTGGGTTCCACCTGAGATACCAATGCAGCTAAGTCCTGTTCTTGGACAATTCTAAAATGAGACCTAGTCCTAGGAGGATCATGCAAATTGCCTATGACATTTTCACTAGGGTGGTCTTTGTGAAATATTATCTCACCTGAGGGTTCACCTACCTCAGCTGCTCCTTCTTGCTGTGAGTTTTCTGGTTGAGCAGCTAGCTGCAATTCTTCTTCTTCAATTATCTTCAAGAAATCTCCCTCATTAGATGGCTCCCTGTCATCATCCATCACTTTGTTAGAGAAATCATTTTCATCAAACACTACATGCGGCGTTTCTTCAACAGTTTGGTCAGCTTTATTGAAAACTCTGTAAGCCCTTGAGGTTTCTGAATATCCGAGAAAAATTCCAGGAGAGCTCCTAGCTTCAAATTTGTCCAAACCATTCTTACCATTATTGTGGATAAAACATTTGGAGCCAAAAACTTTAAAGTAAGAAATGTTTGGCTGCTTACCCTTGAGAAGTTCATACGGAGTTTTCCTATGAGTAGGTCTTACCAAGGCTCGGTTTAGAATGTAGCATGCAGTATTCGCAGCTTCAGCCCAAAATCTCCTTGGAAGTCCACTCTCAATCAGCATAGTCTTGGCCATTTCAATTATTGACCTGTTTCTTATCTCAACAATTCCGTTCTGCTCCGGTGTCCTGGGAGAAGAGAATTTGTGAGTCACTCCCTCTCTTGAGCAAAATTCAGAAAATGAAGAGTTCTCAAACTCTCCTCCATGGTCAGACTGAATTGTAATGATGTTATGTTCACCTTGCAATTTGATTTTATTGAAAAGTTCTTCAAAGTGAACAAAGGCATCATTTTTATTTGCTAAACAAAACAACCAAGAAAATCTAGTGAAGTCATCAACTATGACTAATCCATATCTCTTGCCTGACAAACTTTGTATGCGGGTAGGACCAAAGAGATCCATGTGCAAGTGCTGCAGCGGTTTAGATGAAAGATTCTGAGTTCTCAACTTAAAAACTGCACGAGTCTGTTTACCTAGTGCACAAGCATCACATAGCTTGGACCCTAACTGAAATCTTATTCGGGGCAAACCTCTAACTAGGTTATGCTTAGATAGTTTATTCATTGTAGACAAACTAGCATGGCCTAGACGCCTATGTCAGTCAAACGCAACCTGTTCAGAATTAGCAGACATACACAAGTGAGTTTCAGGATTATCATCCAGGTCTACGATGTATACATTGTTTACTCTATGACCTTTGAACATGACGTTATCAGAATTCAGCTCAAAAACAGTATAGGAATTGTGGTCAAAGAGTACCTTGTGTCCTTTGTCGCAGAGTTGACTTATACTTATCAAGTTGTGCTGAAGTCCTTCTACAAGATACACATCTTCAATGGAGTTAGTAGAGGACTTAACAACTGTACCAATTCCAATTATTCTTCCTCTGTTATTTCCACCGAATTTGACCAGGTCCCCAAACTTCATTTTCAGTTTGCTAAATTTGGACCGGTCTCCTGTCATGTGCCTGCTATAGCCGCTGTCAAGATACCACTTGTTATGCTCGGCTGCCAGGCTAACCTGCGAAAGTTCAGACAAAGTGATGTGGGACCCAATTCAAATTGGGTCCAAAGATAGTTTTCAATTTATCCAAATCACACTTAGGAACCCACATTTGTTTTATTGTTCTTTTCAGAGATTTCATGTAGATTGATTCTTCCTTCTTGGCATTTCTCAGTGGGTGTTGAATGAGCCTATTCCTATTAAAATTATGCTATTTTCGAGCAGAGAAATTGTTGTTTGGCCTCTTAGAGGAAACACGTGTGTGCTGAGCATAATTCATGTAACCATTTTTATTCAAATGAAAATTGTGCTGAAGGTGATGCATGTTCGCATGCTTTCCTTGATAACTATCATGCTGAATTTTCCTAGCGAAACTGTTCACCTTTCTAGTGACATCAATAGGAATGGTTGTGTGAAAACCCTTGTTCCACACCTGTTGCACAGGAACAGTTCTAGTCTCAGGATTTCCTGACTTAGTCTGCTGACCAGTGGATTGAATAGATTTGCTGGTCGAAACCTTCAATGTAGAGACATATTTGGAGCTGGATGGGGTTTCCAGTTTTTCTTTGCCCTTGGCGGGGCAGAACGTGACAGTTTTGAATTCAAAGGGTTTTTTACTAGTGGGATTGTATCCTAATCCCTCCCTATTGAAGTTTACCCTCGACCCCAGTGTTAGAATGTATGGCCCGGATACAGAGGGGGGGTGAATGTATCCCTCTACAATTATGGCCTAATTAAAACTCTAATGCTCAGTAATGCGAAATTAAAACTGTTGCAGAAATAGCCTAAGGAACCTTAGAAGGATCAAAGCAAGACAGTAACTCAAGAAGCCCTCAAATGATCCTAAGCAAGCATCTAATGCGCAGCAATTAAGTGAACATATAAGAAACTCAATTAACCTCTAGGATATAGATAATCAATTAAATCACGGTCCTAGCATGCATCTAGCGGAAGCAGGAAAATAAACAAACCACTGCACGATGATTTTAGGTGGTTCGGTCAACAGACCTACATCCACCCCTCACTCCAAACCAGAGTGAGGCTTCCACTAGTAACACTAGCATAGCAGACTCAGTCTGCAACAAAGGCTGCCAAACAGCTTGACCAGGGGAACAACCTCCCCTCTTCCTCCCAACTGGAGGGACACCCCAAGTGACTCCCAGCCACTTAGAAACCAGAGACACACGGTCTCTCTTCCTCCAGACCAGGAGGGAACACCTGGACTTGTTACCCACATGCCCAGAACCGGAGGAACAAACCTCCCTTCCTCCAAACCGGAGGGGAACCTAGAGACCCAAGTCTCTCTTCCTCTGAACCCCAGAGGGAAGCACAACCGGAGATAAATCTCCCTTCCTCCAACCCGGAGGGAAACAACCGATGACACCCTGTCAAAGGCAACCAGAGACGCAAGTCTCTCTTCCTCCACACCGGAGGGAACCAACCACAAGTAGCACCCAGCTACTTGCAAACCGAAGACACAAGATCTCCCTTCTCCTGAGTCCACAGGAGGAACCCGATCCCCAACAGGGCAATCGGAAGAACAACAAGTGAATAGTTCAAAAGAAAATCAAAACCCAGCAACAGAAAGCTGAAAAGATAAAATCAAATGTGGCTCTCGCAGGAGCTGGCTGGCCTGGATTTGATCCACGGTCCAGCAGGAACTTCTTCTACTGCTTCTCTCTTTCTCCCAGCACGAACTCTCTTTTCTTCTTCTTCTTCTTTCTTACTTCTTCTTCTTCTCACAACTTCTGCCTTCACCTTCTTCTCACTCTCTGTATCTCACTGTCTCTCTTTCTTTTTCTCTTCTGCTCTCTCGATCTAGCTCTGAGCCTTCTCTATCTCTACTTTCTCTTCTGCCCCTCTTCTTCTTTTCTGGCTGCTTCTACTTCAGTCACTCTCTACCACTACCTGTTCTTCTTCAGAGGAAGAAGACACATATATATAGCAGCAGCAGATTAGGGCAGCGTGTGCTCTCCACGATTCCCGCCCAAATGCTTCAGTCCACGTGGAGGCTCCTCTGCATCTCGGATCACGTGCCAGATGCCAGCCTCGTATCACGTGCCCACTCTGCATAGGCTTCACGAACAGTACCTGTCACACAGTCATAGGAGATTAATCAGAAGGATAGAATGTATAGACTTTGAAGACTTAGCCAACGAGTGTATTGACTTGAACAGCTAGCCACGAGTGTATAGACTTAAGATGTGATAACTAGTGTGTAGACTTGAACTTAGAAATGAATGTATAGACATTAGAACAGCAAAAGGTGCACTATACAGAAAATGACACGAGGTACATAAGATGACTACAGCACGAGATAAACAGAGAACGACACGAGTGCATACAGTAACAAGGCTAACACTACAAGAGAACGACACGAGGTCAGATGAGAACAGCACGAGGTAAGAGAGAACGACACGAGGTAAACTGGTAGTAAAACACGCGATCAGAGGGAACCTGGACGAAGATAGAAAGAAACAACACGAGGACATAAACACAAGAATAACACGAAGACACGAATACAAAAGCAACATGAAGACACGAATACAAAAACAACACGACATAAAAACAAAAGATAACACGAAGACATAAAAACAAAAGATAACACGAAGACATAAAAATAAAAGATAACACGAAGACATAAAAACAAAAGATAACACGAAGACATAAAAATAACTCGAACACGAGGACGACACTGGCTGAAAACAACTCGAAGATGAAGGGGTGACACAGAAGGAGCGACACGAGGTGGCACAGAAAGCAGCACGAGATGCTGCAGGGTTCAGCACGCGATGGAACAAATAATGACACGAAGACAACTGGAATGATGCGTGTAGCAGTTCGTTGTACATACTTCCAATGTACAGACTTTGAAATAAAGAGTGTACAGACTTGAGAGATCAAGGCACGATGTATAGACTTTGCCCAAGGAAACGAATGTGTAGACTTTGGCTTGGAACGAAGGTAAGGATGAGGCTGTAAAGACTTGGCCAATATGAGACACTGTACAGACTTTGTCAAGTGACTGGCTGTACAGACTTCAGAAGATGAAGACTCTGTATCGACTTGAAACAAAGGCAGTGTATAGACTTAAGCATTCTGAGCATAACAAAAGCTATGAATGTATAGACTCCATGATCAAAATGCAATGCTGACTGATGTATACACTTGGCAAATAGATTGATGCATGAACTACCCTGTACAAACTTTAAGACTTAATGAGCAACAAAAAAAGGGACAAAGCAGCATGGCGTCAACCCAGCTGTTCCACTGCGTCAACGCAGCCATTGCACCGCACCCATATTAGTGAAAGACAGATATACAGACATGATCTATGCCATGCTCACAGTTAAACTGTGTACCAATGAACTGCAACATGAACATTATCAGTAGAGAAGCAATGCACAGAACAGAGCACAAACCAATTTATCACAGCATGACTCAAGCATACACATGCATTCTTCACAATTCAGACATGACACACTCATGCAATCTCCCACAGAATAGATCAGACATATTCAAGACAAAGTGGTGACTCAATTATGTTGCTATCATTAAAACACCACATCATCAACAAAGCACAAGGGGCACAACAATCTCCCCCTTTTTGATGATGGCAACATAATGAGTCACACTGACTCATCAAACTATTCTCCCCCTTTGACAGAATCAAAAAGAAGGGAAATGGTTTGATAGTCAACTGTAGCACATAAAAGCAGCACACAAAGACAGCACATAAATGTAGAGAATGAGTCATAGTTCTTAAAAAAATGAAGATCTCCCTTATGGCAATGAAACAGCTCTCCCCCTATCAACATGCATGATTGACTACTCTACCCTTAGAAGTAAATAAACCATAACTCCCCCTGAAGCACAAGAATGGACTCTGGTTATCCAATAAATCAATCTGAAATCAGCCATTTCAAAGAATCTGAATTCTGGTGAAAATACCACAGAATCAGAACTTGTTGCAGAACAAGATAGAAGATTCCAACAGTGTGGAGAGAAATGCATCTCAGGAATCAATCTGAAATCCACCACCATAAGGATTCTGAAGTTCAGAGGGCTGCAAGTGAACAAGGTAATAATGGGAGTGGCACCTCACATTTGTATGGTCAGAAAAATGCAGATGGAATCAGTCAACTGATAAGAGAGAAGTTCACTTTGTTGATCATGCAAGAATCTGATCATGAGGGATTTGAATGCATACATCACTTCAATAAGTCTTAAAAGATGTAGACTCTTCTATCATAAAGAATTATGAAGTGGCAACTTAATCAATCTGATTTAATTTTGATGTATACCAACTTTGCCAAATTAAACTCAATGCTCATATCTGAATCCAAGTTTTAATAAAAGTGAACCAAATAGTCAGAAAAACACTCAAAAATAATCATCTTTTATCTTACACATATGATCTCAATTGCTCCTTTGAAAAATACACAGGTTAGTACTGAAATTAAACATTTTTTCAAGAACATGAGTTGACAGATTTTTCAAGATAATTTTATTTGAAGCACATTATATTTTTCCTGAGTAATTTAAGTTGATCAACACCTTTTTACATGAGGCACAACAAGTCTTAGTTGAAGTGACCCAGTTACTCAGTGTGATAACTGGCATTGCCTCTCACTTTGAGAGCAGAGTTAGCAATATGAGTGTCTTTTTACATGAGAAGACACCTTTATCAGAGGCCAGACTCCCCAGCTACTCAACACAAATAAGCTATTGCTCTGTCAGGTTTTGTTTCACTAAATTTTTATCAGAGATAACTGTGGCACCTCATGACATGAGTTACTTTATTTCATTGATAAAGAACTCAGTTTCTCAGTGACCGAGTCATTGCTCTGAATTCACAATTTTTTATTTAGTCAACTTTTTCAAGTTAATGTTTAACCAAACCACTCACTCTATGTATCTCTACCAAAGTAGCCTAGATTTCAAATTTCAGATATCAGATGAGAGACTTTAAGGATTACATGACACAAGAGGTTAAAGTTTATTAAACCTCATCAACAGATATTTTCAATTCATTTAATTACAAAGCTGAGAATACATTAATCTTATATCAGTCTGATTCAGTGATAATTCGTTAATCCATATGATAGGAGTTTCTACCAAAATCTCAGACTGAATTGCATGACATGCAGCTTAAGTTCCTCAGATCAGAACAATAAATTTAGCTGACCAACAACTCAATAATGGAGCCAAAGTAGTCACACAGGCTAAGAGGTATATCAAGGAAGAGTACAAGCTGGTGGAAGAGTAAATCAGCAATAGAGTAGAGCATCAGAAGAGATTTTTATCATCAGACAGGAGCTGAGTCTGGAATACAGACTGATCAACTATTTTCGATATATCAGCAGAGAATACAGTTGAATAGCGCATAGTCAAGAGAATGAATCAGGTTACATAAACAAAAGGAGTTCATGAGGTGAAGAAGATATGAAATAGGAATGCTCCCCCTGTCTAAGTGCAGTGAATTTCTTTTTAGATTTTTTCAAAATTTTATGATATGCACTATCCTACATATGCAGTATGCAACAATTCTAACAAGGAGAGCATGATGATCAATCAACAACAAACTAGCTCCCCCTGACAAAATGCATGATGTGCAATGAATCATTTCTTTTCGAATTTTATTTTCTTCAAATTTATGATATGCAAAACACTGCTCTATATGAGAACTAGACCCATGGTACAAGGCGGAGGACTCGGTCCAAGGACCACCTCACACATGGCAGTAGCATCCAGACATACTCCATATGCCCTTCAGCACTGTTCCATTTAATATATCATGATGGTCATGCAAATGACATATGCAGTGCAAAGCAATCTCATTTGTTTAGTGCAAACAACAGCATGAGAAGAACATCAAAAATCAACCAAGCAAAACAACAATTTCAGATAATGAAATTGAAACAGATTTCAGAACTGACCTGAATTGAGTCCTGGGGTTTTCTTTTTGAGTGCCTTGGTTAACCCCTTTTATTTCTCCCTCCAAGGCACACCTGCAGAGTATTTGATCATCTTGATCTTGCAGGGACCCAAGCAGCTTTGGGTCCTGCGTTAGCCCTGACAGGTTTTCTAAACATTTTCATTGCAACATTATCATCAAATTTCATCAGTGAACAGTCATCCATAGAATGTCCAAATTTTCCACAGTATCTACATGAAATGGCTGGTGTTTGATTCTTATGATGCATATTGACAGCAAGGTGATGTTTATAAACATGTTCATAAGAATTTCTGTTATATGCATGAGCAGTTTGATGCTTGTTCTTAACCATCCAACATTCAGCAGATTTATGGCCTCGCTTCCCACAGTTATAGCATGAAATTTTCACAAAAGGTTTTGCAGGGAATTTGACAAAATGGGGTTTAACATAGTTCTTTTGAACATACCAACAGTCCTTGACTGTATGCCCATTTTTCCCACAGTGGGAGCAAGCAAAAGAATTTCTTCTATGAAAAATATTTTTACCCCAAGTAGATCTAAACCAGCACTCAGCAGCCTTGTGCCCAGGCTTATTGTAGTTGAAGCACACAATGTGCTGACTAGAATTGTGTTTAGATCCATATGGATCATGAAAGTGCATGGAAGACCTGGCTTGTAGTTTGTTGTCTTCTTTCATGATAAAACAATCATTCATGAGATGACCATGTTTCCCACAATAATAACATGAAGCATCAGGCTTCCTAGCAACATGATTTCTATCAAAAGAGTTTCTAGAATGTAAAGTTCTACTAGCATGCTCATCCTTTAACATCAATCCACAATCCTCCATTATGTGACCTTTCCCACAATAATAACATGAACCCTTTTTAATGTGAGTGTGTGAGAGATCATGTGAATTGTGTGTAGCCTTCTTTATAGTAACAGGAGTGTCTTTATCCTTCTTCTGTGAAGTTTCATCCTTTTTCAGTTTTTGATTTTGTTCCACAGTTTTGGGTATTACAGTGGATTTTTGTGTAGTGAATTTGAAAACAGAAGGAGCAGAGGTTGTGTTCTGATTGGTGGCTTTGACAAAAACAGTAGATGTTTCATTCCCATTACTCTTTTTCTTTGTCGGACTATAGCCCAGTCCCTTTCTCTCAAAGTTATCACTCTTTCCAAGAAGCTTATTCAGATTGTCCTTACCTTTGACAAATTTTGATAGAGAATCTTTCAAATCTTTAATCTCAAAATTCAAATCAGCAATTTTTGCTTCATATTTGGACAAATCTGTTTCACAGGAAATTACTTGTTGATGCAAGGCATCATTCAGACTTTTGAGTTTTTCTACTTCCTGTTTTAATTCTATTTTCTTGTCAGCTTCAGATAAAGACTTGTAAAGATCATCAACTTCTTGTTGAAGGGAAGTGATAGTAAGCTCATATCCAGCTATTTTCTGTTCACTGCGACTGACATTTCCATTTAACATTAAGTTGATGGTTTTTAGACTCTCAATTTCTTGTTCAGCATTCATCAACCTATCAGAATTATCCACACTCACACACTTGCCTTTTTTCATTGTTATTAGCCTATCTGTCAACTGGGTGTTTAGATGTTTCAACTCATTGATTTCCTCTTGTAGTTTACCATTCTGCTCTAGGAGATCAGCATCAACCACCCATTCATCTATGAGAGACTGACATTCATGAAACATTTCCTGTTATTTTTCAGAATCTTTCTGTAATTCTAAGTTTACAGATTTTATGGCATTAAGCTTTTCAATCAGCAATTTGTTCTCCTGTCTAAGTTTCTCTGATTTTTCATCATTTTTATTGGAGAACTCTTTAAGAGAGTCATTTTCAGATTTCAGCTTGTTTAATTCAGACTTAACACATTCAATTTCTTTCAGCAAATCCTTGCTCTGAACAGAATCATGACTAGCTAGACTAAGCTTCTTTTCAAGTTCAGAGATTTCTTTCACATGATCTTGATTCTCAGTTTTCAATAAAGAAATTTGTTTCTTCAACATTAGAGAATCAGACATACAGGCATCATGAATATTTTTCAATTCAACACACTTTCTACAAGGAGAACTTGAACTATCTAAACCAGTACCCTTCTTCAATTTTTTATACTATTTCCTTAACAGTTCATGAGATTCAAATAATTTAGCATAAGCATTCTCCCAATCTTCTAGAGAAAATTTCTCGAAGAGATTTACCTCAGCATCATCATCTTCAGTCTGACTGCTGCCTTGATTGCTGTCAATTGGATTACTTCTGTTAGCCATCATGCAGTTGTCCTCGTTTACCCTGTGAAATTGCTTCAGCCTATCCAGGATGTCCTTTGCTGAGCTGCAATTATGAAGACAAGACCATAAGGCTCTGTCAGTAGCTGCTTTCAACAGGTTAAAGGCTTTCTGATTTTCTCCATCCTTTGATCTGTGTCTGTCGGTCCATTTGGACACTTTCGTTGGTAAGGTGTGAGGACCTTGTGAAATTAATTTCCACAAATCAGGATTAGCAGAATTTACATAGGCATGTAAAGCAGTGTACCACTGACTGAAACCAGAACCATTAAAGACGGGTGGTAAAGCCATTGAAAAACAAATAGCGAATAAGTTCAAGGCAACAGGAACAATTATGCACTAAAAACAAATTAGCACTTAAGACAGCAAGATCGAATCTGCAGGTCGTTGGACCTTGTATGCAGACACCGCTCTGATACCAATTGTTAGAATGTAAGGTCCGGATACAGAGGGGGGGTGAATGTATCCCTCTACAATTATGGCCTAATTAAAACTCTAATGCTCAGTAATGCGGAATTAAAACTGTTGCAAAAATAGCCTAAGGAACCTTAGAAGGATCAAAGCAAGACAGCAACTCAAGAAGCCCTCAAACGATCCTAAGCAAGCATCTAATGCGCAGCAATTAAGTGAACATATAAGAAACTCAATTAACCTCTAGGATATAGATAATCAATTAAATCACGGTCCTAGCATGCATCTAGCGGAAGCAGGAAATCAAACAAACCACTGCACGATGATTTTAGGTGGTTCGGTCAACAGACCTACATCCACCCCTCACTCCAAACCAGAGTGAGGCTTCCACTAGTAACACTAGCACAGCAGACTCAGTCTGCAACAAAGGCTGCCAAACAGCTTGACCAGGGGAACAACCTCCCCTCTTCCTCCCAACTGGAGGGACACCCCAAGTGACTCCCAGCCACTTGGAAACCAGAGACACACGGTCTCTCTTCCTCCAGACCAGGAGGGAACACCTGGACTTGCTACCCACAAGCCCAGAATCGGAGGAACAAACCTCCCTTCCTCCAAACCGGAGGGGAACCTAGAGACCCAAGTATCTCTTCCTCTGGACCCCAGAGGGAAGCACAACCGGACATAAATCTCCCTTCCTCCAACCCGGAGGGAAACAACCGATGACACCCTGTCAAAGGCAACCAGAGACGCAAGTCTCTCTTCCTCCACACCGGAGGGAACCAACCACAAGTAGCACCCAGCTACTTGCAAACCGAAGACACAAGATCTCCCTTCTCCTGAGTCCACAGGAGGAACCCGATCCCCAACAGGGCAATCGGAAGAACAACAAGTGAATAGTTCAAAAGAAAATCAAAACCCAGCAACAGAAAGCTGAAAAGATAAAATCAAATGTGGCTCTCGCAGGAGCTGGCTGGCCTGGATTTGATCCACGGTCTAGCAGGAACTTCTTCTACTGCTTCTCTCTTTCTCCCAGCACGAACTCTCTTTTCTTCTTCTTCTTCTTTCTTACTTCTTCTTCTTCTCACAACTTTTACCTTCACCTTCTTCTCACTCTCTGTATCTCACTATCTCTCTTTCTTTTTCTCCTTCTGCTCTCTCGATCTAGCTCTGAGCCTTCTCTATCTCTTCTTTCTCTTCTACCCCTCTTCTTCTTTTCTGGCTACTTCTACTTCAGTCACTCTCTACCACTACCTATTCTTCTTCAGAGGAAGAAGACACATATATATAGCAGTAGCAGATTAGGGCGGCGTGTGCTCTCCACGATTCTCGCCCAAATGTTTCAGTCCACGTGGAGGCTCCTCTGCATCTCGGATCACGTGCCAGATGCCAGTCTCGTATCACGTGCCCACTCTGTATAGGCTTCACGAACAGTACCTGTCACACAGTCATAGGAGATTAATCAGAAGGATAGAATGTATAGACTTTGAAGACTTAGCCAACGAGTGTATTGACTTGAACAGCTAGCCACGAGTGTATAGACTTAAGATGTGATAACAAGTGTGTAGACTTGAACTTAGAAATGAATGTATAGACATTAGAACAGCAAAAGGTGCACTATATAGAAAACGACACGAGGTACATAAGATGACTACAGCACGAGATAAAAAGAAAACGACACGAAGTACATACAGTATCAAAGCTAACACTACAAAGATAACGACACGAAGTCAGATGAGAACAGCACGAGATAAAAAGAAAACGACACGAAGTACATACAGTATCAAAGCTAACACTACAAAGATAACGACACGAAGTCAGATGAGAACAGCACGAGGTAAGAGAGAACGACACGAGGTAAACCGGTAGTAAAACACGCGATCAGAGGGAACCTGGACGAAGATAGAAAGAAACAACACGAGGACATAAACACAAGAATAACATGAATACAAAAGCAACATGAAGACACGAATACAAAAATAACACGACATAAAAACAAAAGATAACACGAAGACATAAAAATAAAAGATAACACGAAGACATAAAAACAACTCGAACACGAGGACGACACTGGCTGAAAACAACTCGAAGATGATGGGGTGACACAGAAGGAGCGACACGAGGTGGCACAGAAAGCAGCACGAGATGCTGCAGGGTTCAGCACGCGATGGAACAAATAACGACACGCAGACAACTGGAATGATGCGTGTAGTAGTTCATTGTACATACTTCCAATGTACAGACTTTGAAATAAAGAGTGTACAGACTTGAGAGATCAAGGCACAATGTATAGACTTTGCCCAAGGAAACGAATGTGTAGACTTTGGCTTGGAACGATGGTAAGGATGAGGCTGTAAAGACTTAGCCAATATGAGACACTGTACAGACTTTGTCAAGTGACTGGCTGTACAGACTTCAGAAGATGAAGACTCTGTATCGACTTGAAACAAAGGCAGTGTATAGACTTAAGCATTCTGAGCATAACAAAAGCTATGAATGTATAGACTCCATGATCAAAATGCAATGCTGACTGATGTATACACTTGGCAAATAGATTGATGCATGAACTACCCTGTACAAACTTTAAGACTTAATGAGCAACAAAAAAAGGGACAAAGCAGCATGGCGTCAACCCAGCTGTTCCACTGCGTCAACGCAGCCATTGCACCGCACCCATATTAGTGAAAGACAGACATACAGACATGATCTATGCCATGCTCACAGTTAAACTGTGTACCAATGAACTGCAACATGAACATTATCAGTAGAGAAGCAATGCACAGAACAGAGCACAAACCAATTTATCACAGCATGACTCAAGCATACACATGCATTCTTCACAATTCAGACATGGCAAACTCATGCAATCTCCCACAGAATAGATCAGACATATTCAAGACAAAGTGGTGACTCAATTATGTTGCTATCATTAAAACACCACATCATCAACAAAGCACAAGGGGCACAACACCCAGAAGGGCATCCAGATTGTTTCTCCCCTCTGTAAATTTTTCTAGCATTTTTCCTTTGTCCTCAATCTCCTTCTGAAGTTCATTACATTGGTCCTGGAGTTCCTGATTAACTTTTCTAACCGCCTCATATTTTTCTGCAATCAGTCTAAACTCCTTTTTACTCTCTTCAATTTTACTCTTCAGCTCATTCATCCTAGCTAGATTTTCCTCTCTTTCCATTCTAAACTTCTCGATCTCACTTCTAGCCTGATCTAGCTCAATGGCCATCTCCTTGTTTTTCATGTTGTCCGTAACAGCAATAAAGTGTTCCTCAGAATTGAGTGAAACTTTTGTTTAAGCATTCTGTGCTCCTTGGTTAGAAAATTATATTTAGCTAACAGGTCGCCATAGGCGTCCTCCCAATCATCCAAAGTAAAATTCGCAAATAAGTTCGTTACCTCTTCCTCATGGTTGGCCATGAGGCAAGTCTTTTCTTCACCTTCACTGGACGAGGTGGCTTCTGGATCCTCCTCCTCGTCGCTCCATGTGCACAGCATGGCTTTCTTCTTCTTGTGCACCATCTTCTTCTGGTATCCGGGAGCCTTAGCTTGCAGCTCTGGACATTCACTTTTCATGTGGCCAAGTTTCTCACAATGGTAGCATGTAACTTTTTTAACAAACCGGTTCTTCTCAAGTTCTCGTTCAGGAGACTTCCTTGTAGCATTAAATCTCTTTCTCCTGTAGAATTTCCCTTTAGTTCTCAAGAACTTTCTGAATTGCCTTGTGAGCATGGCCTGCTCGCCCTTGTCCAGGTCTGAGAATCCGTCAGAGTCTTCGCTGCTACCACCACTGTTGCTGCTACTGCTGCTCTTCTTAGTATGTCGTGAGACTTTCAGAGCAACATTCTTTCCCTTTCTGCCATGTCCATCATTCCCTTGTCTGAAGTTCATTTCGTGGGTCATGAGGGACCCAATCAGCTGGGTTACTGACATGGTGGATAAATCTCTTGATTCCTCTATGACAGTCACCTTAGTATCCCAGATGGGAGTTAGGGACCTAAGGATCTTCCTGACAATGTCTTCTTGCTGAATCTCCTTTCCAAATCCTCTCAGACTATTGATGATCACAGACAATCTAGCATACATTTCTGTGATCGACTCCTCTGGCTTCATCTTAAACAACTCATACTGAGTTGTAAGCATATTGATCTTGGTAGCTTTCACTTGAGATGTGCCCTCATAAATTAACTGCAATTCATCCCACATTTTCTTTGCAGTCTTGCACGCTGAAATCCTCAAGTACTCTTCCGGGTGGACGGCGCACTGTATGATGCTAAGAGCCGTCCAATTCAGTGCGGAGAGTTTAACCTGTTCCTCAGTCCATATGTCTTCGTTCGGTGGAAGTTGGTACGGACCATCTGTAATTACTCTCCAGAGCTTGTGGCTTTGAGCCCTGATGAAGACTTCCATCCCGTTCTTCCAAAAGAAATAGTTATTACCATCGAAGAAAGGGGGACGGGTGATTGACTGCCCTTCAGCAATGTAGCTGCGAGGACCAGCAGATCCGTTTCCCTGGCCGTTGGACCACATATTGGGAAATACCCGCTCTGATACCAAGTGATACAAGAAATATGAAGTGATCTAGAAGGGGAGGGGATGAATAGATCACTATTTTCAACCGATTAAAAACTTACTGAAGAATGGTTCACTTAAAACAAGTAATCTCGGAGTTGAACCCACAAACACGCAGTGCAGACAATAGCTCGAGTGGATAGAAGGCACACCACACAATCACCACAGATAATCACACGAGTACTCAGAGGTTTTTAAGGTGGTTCGGTCAGACCTCCAGTCTGCCTACGTCCACCCCTCACTTCAAATCGAAGTGAGGCTTCCACTAGCACCTACTAGCAAAGCAGACTCAGTCTGCAACAACGGCTGATTCACAGCTTCACAGGGGAACACTCTCCCCTCTTCCTCCACACCCGGAGGGAACCCTAAGGACGCCAAGTCCCTAGAAACAGGAAATAATTTCCTCTTCCTCCAACCGGAGGGAATACTAGTGATCTGCAGTCACTAGAACCAGAGACCAAGGTCTCTCTTCCTCTGAAGCCTAGAGGGAACACCTCTTCTTCGAGAGGGAACAATACTGCAACCTCTGTTGCAAGTGAACCAGAGAGAACACGTCTCTCTTTTCCCCTGAACACCAGGAGGAAACACAGAGAACTCTCCATCAAGAAAGAAAAATAGACAAAAATGAAAATAAGAAAGAAGGAATCCAAAACTCAGAAACTGGAAACAATGTAGCTCAAACTGAGCAGCAGACTTCGGATTTGATCCATAAGTCAATACCCATCTTCTGATCACTCTTCTGCTCTCTCTTCTCTCTCAACTGGAACACTCTAGTTTCTCAGGGAGGCTCTTTCTCTTCAGCTCTCACTCAAATTTATTCTCTTCTTTTTTCTAGATCGAACTCTCTGTACTTCTACTTTTTGCTTTTCCCTTTCGATCAACCTTCATCTGCGGACGAAGGCTTCAATATATAGCAGCAACAGCAGGTGGATAAGGTGCAGAATGCGTGTGCCTCCCACACTTCATCCAGAACCTTCTTGCCACGTGCCTTTATAGCATTGGTTCCTTTAGCATTGGATCACGTGCAGCCCAGTCACTGGGAATATTCTTCCTCGGACCACCTTCTTCTTTTTGTTTTTCTTCTTCTCCTGCAAAGAAATAAAACGATTAAAACTCAGGGCCACAAAAACTAAAACTGCATGAGGTATGTGATAGCAATACGAGATGCACTGTACTGAGAACGACACGAGATACACAAGATTACTACAGTACGAAATAAAGAGAGAATGACACGAGGTCAGATTAAAACAGCACGAGGTAAAAAGAGAACGATACGAGATACATACTAATAAGGATAACACTACAAAGAGAACGACACGAAGTATCACTGTAACAAAACAAACACTACGAAGATAACGACACGAGATACACAATAATAAAGCTAACACTTCAAAGAAAATGACACGAAGTCAGACGAGAACAGCACCAGGTAAAAATGAAATAGCACGGAATAAAAACGGTAGTAAGACACGCGATCAGAGGAAACCTGGACGAAGATAGAAAGAAACAACACGAGGACATAAACACAAGAATAACATGAAGACACGAATACAAGAGCAACATGAAGACACGAATACAAGAGCAACACGAAGACACGAATACATAGGGGTGACACAGATGGAGCGACACGAAGACAACCAACAAACATAGTTGGAAAAACAAGACGAACAAAGGGACAACACGAAGTATGAAGGGAACATTACGGACATGCAAGGTATTATCTCATGGCAGTTTTCCAGTTAATCATGGAAATTTCAAATGCATAACATTACTCAAGATATCTGATTAAAATAACAATATTTAACATAGTGATGCTCATCATCAAAACACTAGGGAAGTCACAAAAGTCCAACATGGATGGCCATGTCGATCATTCCAACACGACCTAGGAGATGAAAGTGACTTGTCAGAACAGACGGAATCTAAATCGGATGCCCGGTTTGAGTTCGGCGCTCAAAAGTTCATTTTCAAAATACACTTAGTTTAAATGAACTGCCAAGTAAGGTCCGGGGGTCTAAAACTTGAAATACCGGTCAGATGGCCATGCCGATCATTCCAACATGACCTGGGAGATGAAAGAGACTTGTCAGAATTGAAGGAATCCAAATCGGATGTCCAGTTTGAGCTCGGCGCTCAAACGTTTATTTTCAAAATACACTTAGTTTAAATGAACTGCCAGGTCGGGTCCGGGGGTCTAAAACTTGAAATACCAGTCAGATGGCCGTGCCGATCATTCCAACACGACCTGGGAGATGAAAGTGACTTGTCAGAACTGACGGAATCCAAATCGGATGCCCGATTTGAGCTCGGCGCTCAAAAGTTCATTTTCTAAATACACTTAGTTTAAATGAACTGCCAAGTCGGGTCCGGGGGTCTAAAACTTGAAATACCGATAGCATGGCAGTGTCGATCATTCCAACACGACCTGGGAGATGAAAGTGACTTGTCAGAACTGACGGAATCCAAATCGGATGCCCGGTTTGAGCTCGACGCTCAAAAGTTCATTTTCTAAATACACTTTGTTTAAATGAACTGCCAAGTCGGGTCAGGGGTCTAAAACTTGAAATACCAGTCGGATGGCTGTGCCGATCATTCCAACATGACCTGGGAGATGAAAGTGACTTGTCAGAACTGACGGAATTCAAATCGGATGCCCAGTTTGAGCTCGGTGCTCAAAAGTTCATTTTTAAAATACACTTAGTTTAAATGAACTGCCAGGTCGGGTTCGGGAGTCTAAAACCTGAAATACCAGTCGGATGGCCATGCCGATCATTCCAACATGACTTAGGAGATGAATGTGAGTTGTCAGAACTGACGGAATCCAAATCGGATGCCCGGTTTGAACTCGGCGCTCAAAAGTTCATTTTCAAAATACACTTAGTTTAAATGAACTGGCATGTCGGGTCCGGGGGTCTAAAACATGAAATACCGGTCGATGGCTGTGCCAATTATTCCAACACGACCTGGGAGATGAAAGTGCTGTGTCAGAATTGACGGAATCCAAATCGGATGCCCGGTTTGAGCTCGGCGCTCAAATGTTCATTTTTAAAATACACTTAGTTTAAATGAACTGCCAGGTTGGGTCCAGGGGTCTAAAAACTGAAATACCGATCGGATGGCCATGCCGATCATTCCAACACGACCTGGGAGATGAAAGTGACTTGTCAGAACTGACGGAATCCAAATCGGATTCTCGGTTTGAGCTCGTGCTCAAACGTTCATTTTCAAAATACACTTTGTTTAAATGAACTGCCAGGTCGGGTCCGGGGGTCTAAAACCTGACATACCAGTTGGATGGCCATGCCGATCATTCCAACACAACCTGGGAGATGAACTTGACTTGTCAGAACTGACGTAATCCAAATCGGATGCCCGGTTTGAGCTCGGCGCTCAAAATTTCATTTTCAAAATACACTTAGTTTAAATGAACTGCCAAGTCGGGTCCGTGGCTCTAAAACTTGAAATATCAATCGAATGGCCGTGCCGATCATTCAAACATGACCTGGGAGATGAAAGTGACTTGTCAGAACTGACGTAATCTAAATCGGATGCCCGGTTTGAGATCGGCGCTTAAAATTTCATTTTCAAAATACACTTAGTTTAAATGAACTTCCAAGTCGGGTCCGTGTGGCTAAAACTTGAAATATCGGTCGGATGGCCATGCCGATCATTCAAACACGACCTGGGAGATGAAAGTGACTTGTCAGAACTGACGGAATCTAAATCTGATGCCCGGTTTGAGCTCGACGCACATAAGTTCTTTTTCAAAATACACTTAGTTTAAATGAACTGCCAAGTCAGGTCCGGGGGTCTAAAACTTGAAATACCGATCGGATGGCAGTGCCGATCATTCCAACATGACCTGGGAGATGAAAGTGACTTGTCAGAACTGACGGAATCCAAATCGGATACCCGGTTTGAGCTCGACGCTCAAAAGTTCATTTTCTAAATACACTTTGTTTAAATGAACTGCCAAGTCGGGTCCGGGTGTCTAAAACTTGAAATACCGGTCAGATGGCTGTGCCGATCATTCCAACACGACCTGGGAGATGAAAGTGACTTGTCAGAACTGACGGAATCCAAATCGGATGCCTGGTATGAGCTCGGCGCTCAAACGTTCATTTTCAAAATACACTTAGTTTAAATGAACTGCCAGGCCGGGTCCGGGGGTCTAAAACCTGAAATACCAGTCGGATGGCCGTGCCGATCATTCCAACACGACCTAGGAGATGAAAGTGACTTGTCAGAACTGACGGAATCCAAATCGGATGTTCGGTTTGAGGTCGGCGCTCAAAAGTTCATTTTCAAAATACACTTAGTTTAAATGAACTACCAAGTCGGGTCCGGGGGTCTAAAACTTGAAATACCGGTCGGATGGCTATGCCGATTATTCCAACACGACCTAGGAGATGAAAGTGACTTGTCAGAATTGACGGAATCCAAATCGGATGCCCGGTTTGAGCACGGCGCTCAAATGTTCATTTTTAAAATACACTTAGTTTAAATGAACTGCCAGGTCACGTCCGAGGATCTAAAAACTGAAATACCTATCGGATGGCCATGCCAATCATTCCAACACGACCTGGGAGATGAAAGTGACATGTCAGAACTGACGGAATCCAAATCGGATGCCCGGTTTGAGCTCGGCGCTCAAACGTTCATTTTCAAAATACACTTAGTTTAAATGAACTGCCAGGTCGGGTCCGGGGGTCTAAAACCTGAAATACCAGTCGGATGGCCATGCCGATCATTCCAACACTACCTGAGAGATGAACGTGACTTGTCAGAACTGACGTAATCCAAATCGGATGCCCAGTTTGAGTTCGGCGCTCAAAATTTCATTTTCAAAATACACTAAGTTTAAATGAACTGCCAAGTCGGGTCCGTGGGTCTAAAACTTGAAATATCGGTCAGATGGCCGTGCCGATCATTCCAACACGACCTGGGAGATGAAAGTGACTTGTCAGAACTGACGTAATCCAAATCGGATGCCCGGTTTAAGCTCGGCGCTCAAAATTTCATTTTCAAAATACACGTAGTTTAAATGAACTTCCAAGTCGGGTCCGTGGGTCTAAAACTTGAAATATCGGTCGGATGGCCATGCCGATCATTCCAACACGACCTGGGAGATGAAAGTGACTTGTCAGTACTGACGGAATCTAAATCAGATGCCCGGTTTGAGCTCGGCGCCCAAAAGTTCATTTTCAAAATACACTTAGTTTAAATGAACTGCCATGTCGGGTCCGGGGGTCTAAAACTTGAAATACCGATCGGATTGCAGTGCCGATCATTCCAACATGACTTGGGAGATGAAAGTGACTTGTCAGAACTGACAGAATCCAAATCGGATGCCCGGTTTGAGCTCGGCGCTCAAAAGTTCATTTTCTAAATACACTTTGTTTAAATGAACTACCAAGTCGGGTCCGGGGGTCTAAAACTTGAAATATCAGTCGGATGGCCATGCCGATCATTCCAACACGACTTGGGAGATGAAAGTGACTTGTCAGAACTGACGGAATCCAAATCGGATGCCCGGTTTGAGCTTGGCGCTCAAACGTTCATTTTCAAAATACACTTAGTTTAAATGAACTGCCAGGCCGGGTCCGGGGGTCTAAAACCTGAAATACCAGTCGGATGGCCATGCCGATCATTCCAACACGACCTGGGAGATGAAAGTGACCTGTCAGAACTGACGGAATCCAAATCGGATGCCCGGTTTGAGCTCGGCGCTCAAAAGTTCATTTTCAAAATACACTTAGTTTAAATGAACTGCCAAGTCAGGTCAGGGGGTCTAAAACTTGAAATACCGAATGGATGGCTATGTCGATCGTTCCAACATGACCTGGGAGATGAAACTGACTTGTCAGAACTGACGGAATCCAAATCGGATGCCCGGTTTGAGCACGGCGCTCAAACGTTCATTTTTAAAATACACTTAGTTTAAATGAAATGCCAGGTCGGGTCCGGGGGTATAAAACCTGAAATACCAGTTGGATGGCTGTGTCGATCATTCCAACACGACCTGGGAGATGAAAGTGACTTGTTAGAACTGACGTAATCCAAATCGGATGCCCGGTTTGAGCTCGGCTCTCTAAATTTCATTTTCAAAATACACTTAGTTTAAATGAACTGCCAAGTCGGGTCCGTGCGTCTAAAACTTGAAATATTGGTCGAATGGCCATTTCGATCATTCCAACACGACCTGGGAGATGAAAGTGACTTGTCAGAACTGACGGAATCTAAATCGGATGCCCGGTTAGAGCTCGGCGCTCAAAAGTACATTTTTAAAATACACTTAGATTAAATGAACTGCGAAGTCGGGTCCAGGGGTCTAAAACTTGAAATACCGATCGGATGGCAGTGCCGATCGTTCCAACATGACCTGGGAGATGAAAGTGACTTGTCAGAACTCACGGAATCCAAATAGGATGCCTGGTTTGAGCTCGGCGCTCAAAAGTTCATTTTCTAAATACACTTAGTTTAAATGAACTGCCAAATCGGGTCTGGGGGCCTAAAACCTGAAATACCGGTCGGATGGCCGTGCCGATCATTCCAACATGACCTGGGAGATGAAAGTGACTTGTCAGAACAGACGGAATCCAAATCGGATGCCCGGTTTGAGTTCGGCGCTCAAAAGTTCATTTTCAAAATACACTTAGTTTAAATGAACTGCCAAGTAGGGTCCGGGGGTCTAAAACTTGAAATACCGGTCAGATGGCCATGCCGATCATTCCAACACGATCTGGGAGATGAAAGTGACTTATCAGAACTGAAGGAATCCAAATCGGATGTCCAGTTTGAGCTCGGCGCTCAAACGTTTATTTTTAAAATACACTTAGTTTAAATGAACTGCCAGGTCGGGTCCGGGGGTCTAAAACCTGAAATACCGGTCGGATGGCCATGCCGATCATTCCACCACGACCTTGGAGATGAAAGTGACTTGTCAGAACTGACGGAATCCAAATCGGATGCCCGGTTTGAGCTCGACGCATAAAAGTTCATTTTCTAAATACACTTAGTTTAAATGAACTGCCAAGTCGGCTCCGGGGGTCTAAAACTTGAAATACCGGTCGGTTGGCTATGCCGATCATTCCAATACGACCTGAGAGATGAAAGTGACTTGTCAGAACTGACGGAATCTAAATCGGATGCCCGGTTTGAGCTCGGCGCTCAAACGTTCATTTTCAAAATACACTTAGTTTAAATGAACTGCCAGGTCGGGTCCGGGGGTCTAAAAACAGAAATACCAGTCAGATTGTTGAGCCTTGTTGAATCTTTACATGTTTTGATGATGACAACACTATAAGTCTTAGTGGTGTTCAAAAATACTTCTCTGTGAAAAATTAACAAAAATATTTTTCTGTGAAAGTGAACAAAGAATATTTTTCTGTGAAGAATAAACCTTCATTTCACTTCAGGTATTTTCAGGGACTGTCTTCGTGTTGGTTGGAACTTCGTCATGTTTGTGTATAACACCTCGTGTTGTACTGTTTGCCTTCGTGTCGTTTTAGTTTTAGTACTGTTTGTGTTTTCAACACGCCGTGTCGTCCTTTCGTACCTCGTGTTGTGTTAAGTTGTGTGCTGATTGACTTCGTGCTGATTCTTCTGAAGCAGCTCGAATTGGTCTGATGAACTTCGAGTTGCTTCTGTATGAACCTCGTGTCGTTAGCACTTAGTTGCTCATCTCGAGTCAGTCCTCTATGTTTGCTCTTGTGTCTTCGCGTCAATTACTGTAGTTCCTCGAGTTGTTCTTCTGCTTCCACCATTTCATCACGTGTTGTTGAAGACGTGTCTATCTCATGTCTTCGTGTCGTGTTTCCTAGACCTCGTGTCCTTCTCGCCTCGACCACACTCCGTGTCAATTCCTCTGTTTTCATCTTCGTGTTGTTTTCAACTCGTGTCGGTTTCTGTTTTCATCTTCGTGTTGTTTTCAACTCGTGACGGTTTCTATTATTTGTCTTCGTGTCGTGGTCAGCTCGTGTTGCCTCGTCTTCGAGTCGTTCATCCGAGCTATTGTGTGCTCGAGTTGTTTTTCTTGTGTTTTCAAGTGTTGTTTCACTACGTGTCTTCGTGTTGTCTTTTGTATTCGTGTCTTCGCGTTGTCTTTGTATTCGTGTCTTCGTGTCTTCATGTTTCTTTTGAATTCGTATCTCCGTGTTGCTTCCTTCTATTTTCGTCCTGGTCTCTTCTGATCGCGTGTCTTTCTATTGCTTCACTCTGTGTTATCTTCTTCTCACCTCATGCTGTCTTCATCTGACTTCGTGTCGTCTTCGTTGTTGTGTTAGCTGTGTTCTCGTGTACTTCGTGTCGTTCTCGTGTTATCTCGTGCTAAACTCATCTAACGTACCTCGTGTCAGTCACAGTATAGTGCATCTTGTTTTGTTATCATATATCTCGTGCAGTTCTTTGTTCTTATGGCCAACCAACTTATCTCAGCTACATATAGCGAACCCTGAGCATTAATGTAATTAATCTGCTTGCAGGGATCCAAGGAAGATTACTCCTCAGTGTCTGGGCAGCACATGATCCAATGATAGAGGAACCAATCCGATAAGGACACGTGGCAAGAAGGTTCTGGATCAAGCGTGGGAGGCACACGCATTCTGAACCGGATCTGCTACTGCTGCTGATATAAATAGAAACCTTCGTCTTCAGATGGAAGACGATCGAAAAAGAGAAAGATATAGAAGAAAGAGCAGAAAAGCAGAGAGTCCTTCGATCCAGAAAAATGAGAGAAAGAAGAGAAGAAAAAGAGAGAGCAGAAACTGAAGGAGAAAGAAGAAGAAGAAAAGAAGAGGAGAGAGAGCTTTACTGCGGATCTGATCAGTCAGTTCGTGGATCAAATCCAGAACGACTATGCTCATTGAGAGCTATATATCTTGCGTTTTATTTCAGCTTCTGTCGCTGTCATTTTCATGTTTTCTTATTTTTCCTTTTGCTACCTTGTTTAGTCTTGTTCTTCCGATTGCTCTGTTGGGGATCGGGTTTCTCCTGCTGGTACAGGAGAAGGGAGATCTGATCTCCAGGTTGCAAGTGGCAGGTTGTCACTTGAGGGTTCCCTCTGGTTTAGAGGAAGGGAGGCTTGTCCTCCGGTCCTTGGCTTGTGGCTTGCAAGTCAAGGGGTCCCTCCGGTTGGAGGAAGAGATGTCTTAGACCTCTGGTTTGCTAGTGACGGGGAGTCACTGGTGGGTTCCCTCCTGGTCTGGAGGAAGAGAGGCTAGGCCTCTGGTGGGTTGCCGGCAGTAGGTTGCTACTGGCTGGTTCACTGGTAGTGGGACTGCTACCAGTGGGGTTCCCTCTTGGTATAGAGGAAGAGAGACGTGAGTCTCTCGTTTCTAGTGACCGTGGGTTGCTAGTGGTTCCCTCCGAGTAGGAGGAAGAGGGGAGGTTGTTCCCTTGGGTAAGCTGTGTATCAGCGTTTGTTGGCAAGCTGTGTTGCCCAGCTGTTAGTGAAGCCACACTCAGTTTGAGTGTGGGGTGGATGTAGGTCTGGAGGATCGAACCACCTAAAAATCCCCGTGCCGTGTGCTTGTTTTTCTCTTCTGGGCTTGGATATTCGGTAGATGCTTGTTTAGGCCGATCCTTCCCTATTCTCCAAGCAGTTCGTTCTGCGGTTAGTGTTTGACCATTGTGCTCTAATTCGGAAACTCCTGTTTGAGATCTAAACTTAATTTTTAATCCTTAATTTTTAACGGGTAAAGGTCCATTCACCCCCCTCTGGACCTATCAATTGGTATCAGAGCGGTTCCCTATATCTCCAGATTCAACGATCTGTTGGGGATCTTGCTGGTCTGATAGGTGCATTTCTGTTTTGGTCTTACTGCTTGGTTTTACTCCTGAACTGATTTCAATGAAGCACCCACCGATCTTTAGTGGTTCTGGATTTAAGTTGTGGCTTAGAAGTCTGCGTACCTATGTTAAATAATGTGATCCGGATATGTGGAAGTTGATTTCACATGGTCCACACAAACTGCCAAAAAAAATGTCCAAATGGACTGACAATGATAGATACATGTATGATCAAAACGAGAAGGCTATGAAAATTCTGAAGGCTGCCACTGACAAAGCTTTACATTCATGTTTTTATCATTGCAGGTCAGCCACTGAAATTTTGGACCAACTGAAAATAGCCTTCGAGTCAAAGAAGGACGCCTGCATGATGGCCAATGGGACTGATCACAGCAACAATCAAAGTAATGAAGAGGACAATGATGATCAGGTAAACCGTTTTCAACATTATACTATGGATGATTGGGAAAATAGCTATGCTGACTTGTTGGGGCTATATGAAAATTTAAAAAGAGAACATAAGAAACTGAGAAAGGGTACTAGGTTAACCAGTGCAAATTCCTCTTCATGTCAAAACTGTTTAAATTTGGAACAAACAAATGATGCTTCCATAGCTGAGATTCATAAGCTTGAGAGTCAAATTAAATTGTTAAAGAAAAAGAATCAAGAATCTGTTAATTCAGAACTGAATGAACTTAAATCTGAAAATGACTCTCTCAGGAAAATCATTGAAGAAAATGTTCAGAAAATTAAAAACCTTGAACAAGAAAACAAACTGCTAACTGAAAAATCTGAATCTAATCAACAATTTGAACCACCATGTGAAGATCAGATTTTAATAAATGAATTGGTCTAGAATGACAAGCTCAAGGGAGAAATTGAAAAATTGAAAATGTTGAACAGTAGTATGTTTGAGAGACTTCTAACCTTAGAAAAAGGAAAAACTGTTTGCATTGAAGATTTTGATAAACTGAGCAATTTGGAAAATGAAATTGAGGACTATAAAATCGCAAAGAAGGTGCTAAGTGAATGTGTAAACTGCAATGAACAAGAGATTGCCAGTTATGAAATACACATTGTTTCTCTGGAAAATGAAATAGAAGACTTGAAGAAATCCTTGTCAAAATTTGTGGAAGGATAAGAAAATCTGGACAGATTGTTAGGTGTTAAAGTCAATTTTCAAAAAGAAGGGTTGGGCTATAACTCAACAAAGAAAAAGAGTTTTGAAAATAAGATTCAAACTTCTGCTGTTTCAGATGTTGCATCTGCTAGCCTAGCCAGTCCTTCTGTATTTCAATTCACTACTCAAAGAAGTCTGAAGACAACTGTAGAACAAAAAGGGAAGAACAAAGTGGATTCTACTACATACATGCATCCTGACTTTAAATCCCATGCTAACAAGAAACCTATGTCATGCCTTAATTGTCATAAAGCTGGTCATCAAATATATGAATGCAAACTGAAAGGAAAAGATGACATGAATACTAGTAAAATGCATGTTAGGAAAACTCATGACAGAAATCATGAGGTTCAGAAAAAGAAAATGTCATGTTACTACTGCCATAGAATTGGCCATTTGATGCATGAATGTAGATTGATGGAAAAAGATGATATGGATGCTAGGAAATATCGTGATAGAAATCCTGATGTTCATTCAAAGAAAAGGGAATGTTCGCATTGTGGTAGATTAGGCCACACCCTTGCTCAATGTTGGTTTGCTAATGGAAAGAAAAAACCACTCCCACATAATGCTAAATTTTATGCTAACCAACATGCTCTTAATATCAACAAAACTGCTTCTCCGAACCAGCATGTCAGATGTTTTAATTGTAACAAGCTTGGGCATAAGGTCACTGAATGCTCGGCAAGATCTTATAGGAGAGAGTCTCCTTTCTGCTCCCATTGTGGGAAGTATGGCCATGCAGTCAAGGACTGCTGGCATGCTCAGGGTAGAAAACTTAATTCTAAAACTGTTAATCTCCCTGCGAATAAAAATGCATTTGGTAGAAATGTCTTTAGAGGCAAGCATAATGAGTGTTTCAAATGTGGGAAGCCAGGTCACAAAATTGCAACCTGTTGGCTGGCAGGATATCAAAACCAAACTGGTTTTGGCAAACAGAATGTTTATTCTGTTAACAAGGAGTCTCATGTTTATGCACATAGGATTCATGCTGACAAGGATATGCATAAATCAGTACTGAAAGCTGCTGCTCCTTGCTATCAAGTTAAAAATGTGCTGAGGAAACTTGCTAGAAGTAATACTGTCATGTTAGGACCCAAGACTTCTTGGGTACCTGTTTGTGCAAAATAACTTTACTTTGCAGGTGTGCCTTGGATGGAATAAAGGGGTAATAAACCAGGGCACATAAAAGGACCCCATGTCTGAATGCTCCAAGTAAATTTACTGCTTCCCTCCTAATCTGAATTCAATCTCCAATCCATCAGAATGATGTTTGTTGTTGTTCATATAAACTGCCTATTTTGGACTAGACAGAATTATCATGATTCACAAACTCACATGTTTAATTTTCATGGTAAACACTGCATTCAATAAATAATTAATACTTCCAAGAGTCGTGTGTGAGATGTCCTTGAGTGGGCTGAAAAGGAGTTTGACAGGCCATTTGGTTTCTGAAGAATTTTGTCAGCCGATGCAGTTAATGTGGTGTTAAGATCTGTCATCTCATGAGGTTGCAGTTTATTGCCCAAGAGCTTCTCTTGATGTGAGACAGAACTTCTTCAAGAATATTATATTTGTAAGCGTCCTTGGTACTTAATGTCTTGAGTGATCTCTCACTTGTTGGCTTGCTCATAGGAGTGCTGCTCATCTCATCTCTCTCTATTCGGTCTGCCACCTTCTTATCTCTCTCCTATCACTTTTGGTTCAGAAATTCTCTCAAAGAAATTTTTTTTCTTACAGTCTTCTTGCTCTTATCAGATGTGATCTGTATACCTTAAACCACCCATTATCTAGTGTAACAACTTACACCTGTTAATAAAGAACTTCAATGTATGTGGGTTATATTTGGTCCTTGATCCTTCTAAGTTATCCTCTCAAGTGTTGGTCAACATATTATAAAACTTCCTATTAAATGAGAAAAACTTGTTGAGGATCTCGATTTAACTGAAACTTATGTGAAGAGAGCTGTGAGATAAAAAATTGTGTTAAGTAAGATATCTGTCTTTTGTCTAAAATCATGAGAAGTGCCACCAGGGAATACGCCATTCTTTGTGGCAGAGCAATGGCTTTTGTGGAGAAATAGACACTCTAGATCAGAGAAGTCCAAAGTTTCTGTCATGATACAACTAGCTATCTCTGTATAGAAATGTTAAAATAATAAAAAAGGGGGGAGGGGGAAAGTCAACAAGAAAATTTTCATTGGCTTTGATTGGCATAAAGGTAGTCCGTCCTGAGTAACCAGGGTTTCTGGTGTCTGATAAACATGTCTCCTTGTGTAAAAAGGGACTATTCTACCTTGTGCTCAACAAATTGGTTGACCCTGTATGCCTTCTCTTGTCCATTAAATGAAGAAATGAAATCTGCTTGACATCGATGTGTTATTTCTTTGCTTGACAAACATAAGGAGTAATTTAATCGTGACTCTCTCTAGGTTAAGCAACTTTAACAGCTAATTTTGTGATCATGTTGATTTAATACCTTGAGGCAACTGACCATGGAATTTGGAAGAATATAACTAGTCCATATATTGAAGGGCAAACTTTAACCGGCAATGGCTGTGTTACATCATGACTGAGGGTAGTTTGGGTATTTCCAGAAAAAGTTTGATAAGAGTGAAAAGCAACCCGACAAAACCCTTCTTGTTTCACACGCCTTCATCCACAAACCCTCGTTTCCCCTTGCCGCTTCCTATTCATCGTCGTGCCTCTCCACCTTGAGTGTTCCTTCAAACTCATCTCTATCTTTTCCCGCTCACTTCCTTTCCCCACAGAGATCTCTTCCTCTCTTGGGTCTAGCTTCACTTCCAGTAGCAACCGGCAAGAGAGAGTTGATACTCTAGGAGTCTTGGCAAATGGATCAGCAAGCATCCGCCGCTCAGGTTGAAAGGAAGAGGAAAGGAAAGGAAACTGCTGAGGAGCCTCCGTCCAAGCAGCAACGTTGTCTAGAATCAGAAGCTGCTGCGGGAATGTCTTCAGAGCAAGGTACCAGGCCTTCCCAGTCTACCGTATTTTTAGAGAGTGGTAAAATCATTCCTCCGAGGATAGTTGATTTCGGTGATGAATCCATGGTCCTGAAGTTTCCAGAACTCTTGAAGATCTTCGAGTTTCAGGAATGGAGGAAATTTTTGGAAGACCACAGGGTATTCTACCCTAGCCTGGTGATGGAATTTTACAACAACTTGTTGTTGAGCCGAGATAAGTCTGCATTGATTTCGACTGTTAAAGGGGTTGAGATAACAGTGACATGCAACTCTCTCCATGAAGCTCTAAGTATTCCAGAAAAGGGAGAGGTGGAGAGAGGGTACAGATACAGTCTGCATGAGGCATTTTCGGTTATTACTGGTAAACCCAGTAACATTCTTGACAAGGGGCAAGTGAAGCTGAAAGCTTTCCAAACCTCGTCATTTCCTCCTCTTCACAAGCTCCTTCAAAACATAATTGCTTCTATAGTCACAGCACAGACTGGAGCTAGGGGTAGAATCACAGACACACAGAGGTTTCTACTGTTTTGTCTGATTCACAATGTAAAGATATGTTTGCCAGAAATCATTTTTACTATCATGAAGGGATGTATTGGATCCAAGAGACACCTTCCCTATGCCGCCCACCTGACGGACATCTTCAAGTATTCAGAGATTTGCTTGGATGGAGAGGCTGCATCTGAAGTTAAGGCTCGAAACATATTTAATATGAATTTTGTTTCAGTGTTTTTGGGCTTGGAGGTCTCTTCAATGGTGGGGCAAGTTAAGGCCCAGAAAGTCAAGGAATCACAAACTTAGGGGGAGCATCTGGAACAATCTCAAGACTTAGCTCAAACTGGTGTGCAATTAGTTTCTGAGATTGCTGTACAGGATACACCAGCTGAACAACCACAGTCTATTACGTCTGCTGCACCCACTGAAGTATCTTTTTCCTTTCAGAGGCTAGTTGAGGTTGCATCTGAATAAATCAGGTTGTCTGAAGAAAGTATTCAGACCGATTTAGATGCAAATATTGATGGTCTGTTTGATTCTTTTGGGAAGACATCTGAAGAGGTGATATTGCCCATGGAACATCCAGCTAAAGAGCAAGAAAGTACTGATCAAGAACTTGCTGATTTTGTTAATGTGATTCTAAGAGAAACTGTAGAGAAAAGCTTGGAAGAGGCTACCAACTTGGTTACATCTGAAAGTCTTGAACAGGCACCTGTTGACAGCCCTGCAGATCATGATCTCATGGAAGATAGAGGGGATAACAGTCAAGAAAAAGTTCCTGTCATAGAATTGGATACAGAATCTTCAAATGAGGAAGAGGAACCTGAAATTGTAGCTCCTGTCAAAGACACACAAGCTGAAGTTGAAGATCAGGCTCCAGCAGTAGACAACCAACCGCCAGTGCAAGAATTTTTTGGTACACCTCTAGGTCCACCTAGACTTCTATCTGCACAGGCGCCCAACATTGAATCTGCTCGGGCACCCAACATTGAAGAACTCCTCATAAACTTGACTCAGTAGATGCAGAAACAAGATAAGAAATTAGATGATCTGCTCAAATATGTCACTCTCAACATCAATCAAGTACATTCCAGGCTACTGAAGCTTGAGATATATCTCCTCACTGAATGGAAAAGGTTCCTACTCAACAAAAAGGCTTCAGATGATGCCAACAGATCCTTGATGCAAGGTTTGCAGGAGGTTTGTTCAAAGATAGCAAAAGCACTGCGTGAGTTACAAGATGTTCAAATTCCTCCTTCAAATAATCTACCAACATTATAGATCACTGCTTTGAGATCAGAACATCTTTAGAAGCTTTGAAGAAGTCATCCAGTGCCCTAGGTCCAGGTGTTCAGCAGATCTATGATAAATTGGTCGCCTTCTTAACAGAAATGACAATTCTGACTGACAGATATGAAACTGTTAATATTCGCCAAGACGACATCATTTCTGAAGTGGCACATATCAGAAGCGCTGTGGTGTATTGGCTAGCTGAACTGTCAAATGACCTAAAGGAATTTGAGTCTATCTTGGGTTCAGCACCTAGTCAAGCTTCTTCTAGCAGAACTCCACCTCAAGAATCCTCTGCTTCTCCAAGGGGGAGACCACCACATGGCAGGCCGCGTGGACCTTCTAGCAGACATACCAGATTTTTTTCTTGAAAAGATAATGCTCTGTATCTTGTTGCCCATTTTGAGGCTTTCTCTCTCACACTCTTGGACTTATTAATTAAATTTCATATCATTTGCATTGTTGCATCCTTATTGTTTCCTTCTTTTTGATGATGACAAAGGGAGAGAAATCAGGCCTTTGCTAGAAAATCAGGCTAGCTCGTTGAGAATGTTTGAGAATGTTTGTTATTCATTGAGAATGGTTATTTGACACTTTAAAAATGTTTAATAATGGTGCTAATGTTTGTTTAGCCTTGGAAAGGCTGAAATTCTTTTTTCTGCAAAGACTCAAGACTCATAGTGTTGCCATCCATCAAAAAGGGGGAGATTGTTGAGTCTCGTTGAATCTTTACATGTTTTGATGATGACAACACTATAAGTCTTAGTGGTGTTCAAAAATACTTCTCTGTGAAAAATTAACAAAAATATTTTTCTGTGAAAGTGAACAAAGAATATTTTCCTGTGAAGAATAAACCTTCATTTCACTTCAGGTATTTTCAGGGACTGTCTTCGTGTTGGTTGGAACTTCGTCATGTTTGTGTATAACACCTCGTGTTGTACTGTTTGCCTTCGTGTCGTTTTAGTTTTAGTACTGTTTGTGTTTTCAACACGCCGTGTCGTCCTTTTGTACCTCGTGTTGTGTTAAGTTGTGTGCTGAATGACTTCGTGCTGATTCTTCTGAAGCAGCTCGAATTGGTCTGATGAACTTCGAGTTGCTTCTGTATGAACCTCGTGTCGTTAGCACTTAGTTGCTCATCTCGAGTCAGTCCTCTATGTTTGCTCTTGTGTCTTCGTGTCAATTACTGTAGTTCCTCGAGTTGATCTTCTGCTTCCACCGTTTCATCACGTGTTGTTGAAGACGTGTCTATCTCATGTCTTCGTGTCGTGTTTCCTAGACCTCGTGTCCTTCTCGCCTTGACCACACTCCGTGTCAATTCCTCTGTTTTCATCTTCGTGTTGTTTTCAACTCGTGTCGGTTTCTGTTTTCATCTTCGTGTTGTTTTCAACTCGTGACGGTTTCTGTTATTTGTCTTCGTGTCGTGGTCAGCTCGTGTTGCCTCGTCTTCGAGTCGTTCATTCGAGCTATTGTGTGCTTGAGTTGTTTTTCTTGTGTTTTCAAGTGTTGTTTCACTACGTGTCTTCGTGTTGTCTTTAGTATTCGTGTCTTCGCGTTGTCTTTGTATTCGTGTCTTCGTGTTTCTTTTGAATTTGTATCTCCGTGTTGCTTCCTTCTATTTTCATCCTGGTCTCTTCTGATCGCGTGTCTTTCTATTGCTTCACTCTGTGTTATCTTCTTCTCACCTCATGCTGTCTTCATCTGACTTCGTGTCGTCTTCGTTGTTGTGTTAGCTGTGCTCTCGTGTACTTCGTGTCGTTCTCGTGTTATCTCGTGCTAAACTCATCTAACGTACCTCGTGTCAGTCACAGTATAGTGCATCTTGTTTTGTTATCATATATCTCGTGCAGTTCTTTGTTCTTATGGCCAACCAACTTATCTCAGCTACATATAGCGAACCCTGAGCATTAATGTAATTAATCTGCTTGCAGGGATCCGAGGAAGATTACTCCTCAGTGTCTGGGTAGCACGTGATCCAATGCTAGAGGAACCAATCCGATAAGGACACGTGGCAAGAAAGTTTTGGATCAAGCGTGGGAGGCACACGCATTCTGAACCGGATCTGCTACTGCTGCTGATATAAATAGAAACCTTCATCTTCAGATGGAAGACGATCGAAAAAGAGAAAGATATAGAAGAAAGAGCAGAAAAGCAGAGCGTCCTTCGATCCAGAAAAACGAGAGAAAGAAGAGAAGAAAAAGAGAGAGCAGAAACTGAAGGTGAAAGAAGAAGAAGAAAAGAAGAGGAGAGAGAGCTTTACTGAGGATCTGATCAGTCAGTTCGTGGATCAAATCCAGAACGACTATGCTCATTGAGAGCTATATATCTTGCGTTTTATTTTCAGCTTCTGTCGCTGTCATTTTCATGTTTTCTTAGTTTTCCTTTTGCTAACTTGTTTAGTCTTGTTCTTCCGATTGCTCTGTTGGGGATCGGGTTTCTCCTGCTGGTACAGGAGAAGGGAGATCTGATCTCCAGGTTGCAAGTGGCAGGTTGTCACTTGAGGGTTCCCTCTGGTTTAGAGGAAGGGAGGCTTGTCCTCCGGTCCTTGGCTTGTGACTTGCAAGTCAAGGGGTCCCTCCGGTTGGAGGAAGAGATGTCTTAGACCTCTAGTTTGCTAGTGACGGGGAGTCACTGGTGGGTTCCCTCCTGGTCTGGAGGAAGAGAGGCTAGGCCTCTGGTGGGTTGCCGGCAGTACGTTGCTACTGGCTGGTTCACTGGTAGTGGGACTGCTACCAGTGGGGTTCCCTCTTGGTATAAAGGAAGAGAGACGTGAGTCTCTGGTTTCTAGTGACCGTAGGTTGCTAGTGGTTCCCTCCGAGTAGGAGGAAGAGGGGAGGTTGTTCCCCTGGGTAAGCTGTGTATCAGCGTTTGTTGGCAAGCTGTGTTGCCCAGCTGTTAGTGAAGCCACACTCAGTTTGAGTGTGGGGTGGATGTAGGTCTGGAGGACCGAACCACCTAAAAATCCCCGTGCCGTGTGCTTATTTTTCTCTTCTGGGCTTGGATATTCCGTAGATGCTTGTTTAGGCCGATCCTTCCCTATTCTCCAAGCAGTTCGTTCTGCGGTTAGTGTTTGACCATTGTGCTCTAATTCGGAAACTACTGTTTGAGATCTAAACTTAATTTTTAATCCATAATTTTTAACGGGTAAAGGTCCATTCACCCCCCTCTGGACCTATCACAGATGGCCGTGCCGATCATTCCAAAATGACCGGGGAGATGAAAGTGACTTGTCAGAATTGACGGAATCCAAATCGGATGCCCGGTTGGAGCTCGGCGCTCAAAAGTTCATTTTCAAAATACACTTAGTTTAAATGAACTGCCAAGTCGGGTCCGGGGGTCTAAAACTTGAAATACCGGTCGGATGGCTGTGCCGATCATTCCAACACGACCTGGGAGATGAAAGTGACATGTCAGAACTGACGGAATCCAAATCGGATGCCCGGTTTGAGCTCGGCGCTCAAAATTTCATTTTCAAAATACACTTAGTTTATATGAACTTCCAAGTCAGGTCCGTGGGTCTAAAACTTGAAATATCGATCGGATGGCCATGCCGATCATTCCAACACGACCTGGGAGATGAAAGTGACTTGTTAGAACTGACGGAATCTAAATCGGATGCCCGGTTTGAGCTCGGCGCTCAAACGTTCATTTTCAAAATACACTTAGTTTAAATGAACTGCCAAGTCGGGTCCGGGGGTCTAAAACTTGAAATACCGGTCGGATGGCTGTGTCGATTATTCCAATACGACCTGGGAGATGAAAGTGACTTGTCAGAATTGACGGAATCCAAATCGGATGCACGGTTTGAGCTCGGCGCTCAAATGTTCATTTTCAAAATACACTTAGTTTAAATGAACTGCCAGGTCGGCTCCGGGGGTCTAAAAACTAAAATACAAGTCAGATGGCCATGTCGATCATTCCAACACGACCTGGGAGATGAAAGTGAGTTGTCAGAACTGACGGAATCCAAATCGGATGCCCGGTTTGAGCTCGGCGCTCAAACGTTCATTTTCAAAATACACTTAGTTTAAATGAACTGCCAAGTAGGGTCCGGGGGTCTAAAACTTGAAATACTTGTCAGATGACCATGCCAATCATTCCAACACGACCTGAGAGATGAAAGTGACTTGTCAGAACTGACGGAATCTAAATCGGATGCCCGGTTTGAGCTCGGCGCTCAAATGTTCATTTTTAAAATACACTTAGTTTAAATGAAATGCCAGGTCGGGTCTTTGGGTCTAAAATCTGAAATACCGATCGGATGGCCATGCCAATCTTTCCAACACGACCTGGGAGATGAAAGTGACTTGTCAGAACTGACGGAATCCAAATCGGATGCCCGGTTTGAGCTAGACGCTCAAAAGTTCATTTTCTAAATACACTTAGTTTAAATGAACTGCCAAATCGGGTCTGGGGGTCTAAAACCTGAAATATCGGTCGGATGGCCATGCCGATCGTTCCAACATGACCTGGGAGATGAAAGTGACTTGTCAGAACTGACGGAATCCAAATCGGATGCCCGGTTTGAGTTCGGCACTCAAAAGTTTATTTTCAAAATATACTTAGTTTAAATGATCTGCCAAGTAGGGTCCGGGGGTCTAAAACTTGACATACCGGTCAGATGGCCATGCCGATCATTCCAACATGACCTGGGAGATGAAAGTGACTTGTCAGAACTGACGGAATCTAAATCAGATGCCCGGTTTGAGCTCGGCGCACAAAAGTTCTTTTTCAAAATACACTTAGTTTAAATGAACTGCCAAGTCGGGTCCGGGGGTCTAAAACTTGAAATACCGATTGGATGGCAATGCTGATCATTCCAACATGACCTGGGAGATGAAAGTGACTTGTCAGAACTGACGGAATCTAAATCGGATGCCCGGTTTGAGCTCGGCGCTCGAAAGTTCATTTTCTAAATACACTTTGTTTAAATGAACTGCCAAGTCGGGTCTGGGGGTCTAAATCTTGAAATACTGGTCGGATGGCCGTGCCGATTATTCCAACATGACCTGGGAGATGAAAGTGACTTGTCAAAACTGACGAAATCTAAATCGGATGCCCGGTATGAGCTCGGCGCTCAAACGTTCATTTTCAAGATACTCTTAGTTTAAATGAACTGCCAGGCCGGGTCCGGGGGTAAGATGGCCGCGCCAATCATTCCAACACGACCTAGGCGATGAAAGTGACTTGACAGAACTGACGGAATCCAAATCGGATGCCCGGTTTGAGCCCGGTGCTCAAAAGTTCATTTTTAAAATACACTTAGTTTAAATCAACTTCCAAGTCGGGTCCGGGGGTCTAAAACTTGAAATACCGATCGGATGGCTGTGTCGATTATTCCAACACGACCTGGGAGATGAAAGTGACTTGTCAGAATTGACGGAATCCAAATCAGATGCCCGGTTTGAGCACGGCGCTCAAATGTTCATTTTTAAAATACACTTAGTTTAAATGAACTACCAGGTTGGGTCCGAGGGTCTTAAAACTGAAATACCGGTCGGATGGCCATGCCAATCATTCCAACATGACCTAGGAGATGAAAGTGACTTGTCAGAACTGACGGAATCCAAATCGGATGCCCGGTTTGAGCTCGGCGCTCAAACGTTCATTTTCAAAATACACTTAGTTTAAATGAACTGCCAGGTCGGGTCCGGGGGTCTAAAACCTGAAGTACCAGTCGGATGGCCATGCCGATCATTCCAACACTACCTGGGAGATGAACGTGACTTGTCAGAACTGACGTAATCCAAATCGGATGCCTGGTATGAGCTCGGCGCTCAAAATTTCATTTTCAAAATACACTTAGTTTAAATGAACTGCCAAGTCGGGTCCGTGGGTCTAAAACTTGAAATATCGGTCAGATTGTTGTGTCTCTTAGGCACAAGCATGTGCATTGTGTTTTGATGATAGCATGCTGATTTGTTTTGATGATTGCAACACAGTCAGTGCATTATGATATTGTGTTTTGAATATGGCTACTGATATGATTGCATAGGACTGTGTTTGATATACAGCATTGAATGCATGAGTATTGCATGATGCGTTGACGCATGGGATCATTGCGTCAACTCACTGGTCTATAAAATGTGTCAACTGGTGCGTCGACGCAGTGGACTCAATGCGTTGATGCATTGGAATTGTTTTGAAAGAGCTCTTGCTTTGCTTCTTGCATTAGTCTAAACTCTGTCCATATGAGTGTCTCATGCAGAGTCAATTCATATAGTCTATACACTCTGGTGCATGTTGTTCGTAAAGTCTATACATTGGCTGTCGGTTGCAAAGTCTACACATCAGACTGCATTGCATTTATTCATGGCTAAGAATCTATACATTGGACTCTCATTCAAGACCATACATTCATAGTGCATTGCATTGGCTAAGTATATACAACGTCAGTTCATGCATTGTCTTAGGGTAAGTCTGTACAGCCTACGTCTCTTGCAACGTCAACGTTGTGAGCATTCTCAAGTCTGCAGCGTCAACGCTGTGAGTATGCACATTGTCTCAGGTTCTTCAAGTCTATACAATGAAGTCTGAACATTGCATTTGCATTCACAATGTCTTCACACCTGAAGTCTATACATTGTGTCGTTCACATCTGCAAGTCTAGACATTGGAAAGTCTATACAGACTTCAGCGTCTCATTTAGCGTCTAAGGCAAAGTCTACACATTAGCTAAGTGTGTACATCGCTTACATTTCTTGAGATCAAGTCCATACGTTGCACTGTTTCTTCAAGTCCATACAGTGGCAAAGTCTGGACATTGTGCTTTGAAGATCACCAAGTCTATACATCGTGAAAGTCTATACACTCCTCTTGGCCTTAGCATCTGTTTTGAAGTCCATACATTGGTCTTCAGTTCAAGTCTGTACAGCGTTACGTTCTCTTTGAAAAGTCTGTACAGCGTGAAGTCTACACATTGGCTTCGCTCCATCAAGTCTATACATTCGCTGCAGAGATCACTGTCAAGTCTATACATTGGTCCGTCTCTTGCAGTGTCTCATCTGGTCCAAGTCAACACATCACTTGAAGGCTTCTGCATCAAGTCTATACATCGACTGTCTTGCTTTAGCTTAAGTCTGTATAGAGTCAGCGTCTCGTTGACCGTCTCTTGTTATGTCCTCATGTTATTTCTGCGTTTGTGTCTTCGTGTTGTTTTTATGTCTTCGTGTTATTTTTATGTTTGAGTCTTCATGTTATTTCTGTGTTTGTGTCTTAGTGTTGTTTTTATGTCTTCGTGTTATTTTTTGTGTTTGAGTCTTCATGTTATTTCTGTGTTTGTGTCTCCGTGTTATTTTTATGTCTTCGTGTTGCCTCCTTCTATCTTCGTCCAGGTTTCCTCTGATCGCGTGTTTTACTACCGTTTTACTCCGTGTTATTTCCTTCTCACCTCGTGCTGTTTTCATCTGACTTCATGTCATTCCCTTTGTAGTGTTAGCTTTGTTACTGCGGTACCTCGTGTCGTTCTCTCTTCACCTCGTGCTGTTCTCATCTGACTTCGTGTCGTTCTCTATTTACCTCGTGCTGTTCTCATCTGACTTCGTGTCGTTCTCTTTGTAGTGTTAGCCTTGTTACTGTGGTACCTCGTGTCGTTCTCTCTTTATCTCGTGCTGTAGTCATCTTATGTACCTCGTGTCGTTCTCAGTATAGTGCACCTATTGTTGTTCCTACACACCTCGTGCAGCTTTAGCCTGAGTGACAACCGACTTATTTCAGGTATATATATATAGAGAGAACCCTGAGTATTAATGGTGTTAATCTCTTTGCAGGAGAAGAAGAAAAACAAAAAGAAGAAGGTGGTCCGAGGAAGAATATTCCCCAGTGACTGGGTGGCACGTGATCCGAGGCTGGAAGGGCAGACAGGATTGTGACACGTGTGCTGAAGTTGGCTGAGAGACTGACACGTGGCCACAAGTTCTGGGTGGGAAATGTGGAAGCCACACGCGCCCAGTGCTGCCCTCCTGCTGGCTGCTGCTTATAAAAGGAAGCCTTCATCCAACAGATGAAGACCGATCGAAGAAGAAGCCAGGACAGCAGAAAGTCCTTCGATCCAGAAAAAGAAAAGAAGAAGAAAAAGAGAAGAAGAAGAAGAGAAGTGCAGCAGAGAAGAAAAGAAAAAGAGAAAGAGAGAAAAGGAGGACAGAGAGCGAGAGAAGAAGGGAAGTGCAGTAGAGAAGAAAGAGAAAGAGAGAGAGTGAAGAAAGAGAGTGAGATCGAGGGAGATCTGTTCCTACTGGACCGTGGATCAGATCCAGGCCAGTCAGCTCCGTTGAGAGCCACATTGTGCATTTCATTTTTTCAGCTTTCTGTTTGCTGAAGTTATTTTCATTTCGTGTTTTTGTTTTTCCTGTTTCATTTGGTTATCATTGTTCTTCCGATCCTCTGGACTGAGGTCGGGTTCCTCCTGGAGGGATCAGGAGTAGGGAGACGAGTGTGTCTCCAGTTTGTGCTGGTAGTAGATTGCTACTGGTGATAGTTCCCTCCTGTGAGGAGGAAGGGAGGTTGGTTCCTCCGGTTTGCAAGCAGCAGGCGGGGCTGCTTGTGGTTTCCCTCCAGGCTAGGAGGAAGAGAGGCTAGGCCTCTGGTGGATTGCTGGTAGCAGAGTGCTACTGGCTGGTTCACTGGTAGCGGGGCTGCTACTAGTGGGGTTCCCTCTTGGTATAGAGGATGAGAGACGTGAGTCTCTGGTTTCTAGTAACCGTGGGTTGCTAGAGGTTCCCTCCGGGTAGGAGGAAGAGGGGAGGTTGTTCCCCGGGGTAAGCTGTGTATCAGCGTTTGTTGGCAAGCTATGTTGCCCAGCTGTTAGTGAAGCCACACTCGGGTTGAGTGTGGGGTGGATGTAGGTCTGCAGGACCGAACCACCTAAAAACCCCTTTTGCATTGTGGTTTGATTGCTTATGATTTGCTTCCGCTAGATGTTTGCATAGGGGCGCTCCAAGTGTTTGATCACAGGTTCATTAGATGATTTGATCAGTTTTTGTTCTAAGTGTTTAATCTGTTGAGTGAGCGAAATTCTATTTGAGCGATAGTTTATATTGGGTGGAAGTTTTTATAGGCTATATTCATTCACCCCCCCTCTGAATACTTGCACCGAACCTATCAATTGGTATCAGAGCGGGTCTCTGACTAAACAGATCTAACAATCTGCAGAGGATCCTGCTAGTCCTTGGTGTATTTCAGAGTGTGCTTTCAGTGATCGATATTTTGTTTCATCGACTTGTGCATTACTTTGCTCATCTGGTTCTGCAGCATTCCCTGTCATCTGGTCTACTGCGCTGAATCTGGTTGCCTCTTACTCAAATGGGTCGACCTCCGGTTTATGACGGTTCTAACTTTGATAGTTGGCTAGGAGGCCTATGTGTGTACGTAGACTCCATAGATCCCAAACTATGGAGGCTACTATCTAAAGGCCCACACAAACTGCCTCATGATGAGACCAAGTGGTCTAAAGATGACAGTATAAAGAACCGTGACAATGTCATAATCCTTAACATCTTAAGAGCTGCAATCAATACTGATATGTACCCTTTTGTTCTCAGGTGCACATCTGGAAAGGAAATATATGACAAAATTATCTCTGCGCATAACCAACAGAGTGATAGTTGTTTGATGGCCAACCGGGATAATGAAGATTCCTCATCCAAGGTAAATTCTGAATCTGAATCCGAAGAGATTTCAATTGATGAATTATGGGATATGTATGAGGAACGTTATGAGAAATGTAAATATTTGAAATCTGAAAATAGAAAGCTGAAAAAGAAATGTGATCAGATTAATTCGAATGCTCATTGTAAAAAATGTCAAGATCTGAGAAAATCTCATGAAATGTGCTTAGCTAATTTAAATGTGAGTAAGGAACAAAGTTCCGTTTTGGAAAACAAAAATCATGAACTCACTACCAAGATTTCTGAACTTGAAGATAAGCTGAATTCATTAGGAAATGATCAAATCTTAACTAATGAATTAGTTCAGAATGAACAAACTAGAAAGGAGAATGAAGAACTGAAGCTGCTTAATTTTGTTATGTTTGAGAGACTCTTAATGCTTGAAAGAGGGAAAAGTTCAGTTGAAAATGAATGTGAGAGAGTGACTGCATTATAGAAGAGATTGATAGCTACAAAGCCATTAATGTCTTACTTAATGAAAAGATCACAGATTCTGAAATTCTCATTTCCTCTCTCAAAAATGAAATCACTGAATTGAACAATTCTCTATCTGAGTCATTTAAAAACAAAGAAAATTCAAAGGCTGCTTCTAAGAAGAAAGTCTCTGATGGAGGTAGTAAATAGGAAGAGAAAAAAAGAATGTATACAACCTGTGTGCGTAGCTCTGAGTTAGCTAGCACTTCAGCTTCTCTTTTATGTCTGCCTGCGAATCAGATAGAAAAACAAAAGAAAACAAAACAGAATAAAAATTTGTATGCTGAAATTTCTCAGGCCAAACTGTCTCATGTTAAAAGAAAGAATGTGAAATGTTTCTACTGTGGTAAATCTGGCCATGAGATGGCTGATTGTTTTGTGATGAAGAAGGATGAATTGAAGTATGATAGAATTCATGCTAGGAAGCCTACTGTGAAGAAACCTTCTTCTGCTCAAACCAAAGGCCTCAATGTTTTTACTGTCATAAAATAGGTCATCTCATGCATGATTGTAGACAAATGAAATTAGATGATCTATCTGCTGTTAATATGCATGATAAACTGTTCCATGTCAAAAATCATGCATCTCATAAAAAGAATACTCAGTGTTCTCATTGTGACAAATTGGGCCACATGGTTGAAAATTGCTGGCATGCTCAGGGAAATAGATTGAATTCTAAATTTGTAAAATTCCCTGCTTTCTATGATTATGTTAGAAATAATTGAATTGATAAAAAGAAAAACTCTGCATGCTTCAACTGTGGAAAGCCAGGCCACAGAGCTGGTAACTGCTGGCTGGCTGGTTATGAAAAGAAAAATTTTCATGTGAATAACAGAACCAATCATGTTCACTTACACCAATCTCATGCCCATGCATATAACAGAAATTTTAATGTTCATGCACATGAACTTAATGCTTACAATAAAGTGCATAAAAGGAACTTAAATTATGTTCGTTATCATGGTAAGTCTGGTCAATTTGGTTATTCCTTGTCCAGTCATAAGTTGATGGGCTATGATGATAGTTCTGTTAAGAAACCATTCAGAACACCTGTGAGGGTAAATTCAGGACCCAAGACTTCTTGGGTTCCTGCAAGATCACATTGATTGACATGTTGCAGGTGTGCCTTGGTAAAAAAAAGGGGGGGTTAACCAAGGCACTCAAAAAGAAAACCCTAGGACTCAATTCAGGTCAATTCTGAAATCTGTTTTAAATTCCATTATCTGAAATTGTGAGCATGAAAATTGTGAGTTTCATGTTGATTTGCTTGATTGATCGCTGATGATCTCTTCATGTACTGAGTTTTACTTTGCATATATCTGATGCTCTTCTCTCATTGATTATTGCACTGAATAAATGGACTGCATGCTTGTTGTTGAATGCATAACTTGCTGATTGTGAATAGTTCTTTAGTGTATAGAGTCATTGCATGTACTGCTTTGCTCTGCATCATATGTTGAAAAATCTGAAAAATGATGAAAATGCTTATAACTTGGATGCATAAATATGAATTGATTGCATATCTGTCTCATGTATCCTTGGTGCATAATCTGTATGTAGGATAGTATATTGCATAGCATATCTTATGCATCATGATGTCAGGGGGAGCTGAGAGTTCTATTCAATTCTTTCAATCCTATTCACTTCTCAGTGTTCTCATTCAAATGATACATATCTTTTGACATCAGATGCTCCAGCAACTCAATGCCTATTGCTATCATTTCCCTAACCTTCACTGAACAACAGTTTTGGTTCTGGTTTAGTACATTGAGTTGTGATTATTTCAATTGTTCATTTATAAGAATCACTCTTACAAATTGAAAAGAATTAAAGGTTTAACCTTTATAAATTGGAGAGTTAAGTGTCTGCACTTCAGAATTTGAGATAAAAGAAAACTTTTATAGCTCTTAATCTTTGTCTCATGGTAAGATTAGAAAAAGTTTTTGTAATGCCTAATGTGTTGATCTGGAAATTTCTAGTAAAGGTGAATAAGAGTGTGTACTATTTTTCAAACAATCACTCTAAAGAGATAAGGGCAGCAGTAAATAAGATCATAAATGCTAAGAACTGAATATAGTGACAGAGCAATGGCTGAATTGCACTGAGAAATTGTGATCTCCTCCAATGAAGCAGGAGAACTCATAGTCATGAAGTGCTTCAGAATATCTCTGTTCAAATGGTCAAATCTATAGGGGGAGTCCTCACCAAGTAACTGAGGGTGGCCTCTAATCAAGGTGTACCCTTAATGTCAAAAGTGAAGACTATCCTTTGTGGGTTCTGATCTGAAATAGGTCTAGTAGTTTATGCCTAGTAATTGGGGGTGCCTGCCTCTGATCAAGGTGTACACCTAATGTCAACAGCATAAATGCCACTGATCTATTCATTTAGTTCATGTTCTGAAATTCAAAGGTAAAAATCAAACTGATGTAACCCTTCAAAAATCAAAAGTCAATGAGTGAAAATTATTTTTATCAATACATGTTCAAGTTGCCTCTCTTGAATTTCCTTGTTTAATCATAAAAGGGTATTATTTCTGATTTATCTATTAATACCATGTGCCCTAGATTCATTGCTATAAATGGAATTTATAAACTCTTGTTCAGGGGTCAAATGTTTTACTCTAGATTTATCATTATTAAACCTGAATTTTTCTCAAAATTACATGTTGCTGATTCTTATACTTTAACAGTTGTTTATAATCATGCTTCCCTTCTGAACCTATGAATCAACTGCTGTCAAGTGACCCTCCTACCTTCTCTTCCTTGTTTATCTGTTCATATTCCTTCTCAAAGGGGGAGCTATTATGTAGGGGGAGAAATAATTCAGGGGAGTCTTACATTCAGGGGGAGAATGTTCTAGAGAAATTTGCATGCATAATGCACTTTGCACTCTTGTTTTTACTGTTTTTTCTCTTTTTGATCATGTCAAAGGGGGAGAAAATCTTGTGTGTGACTCACTGTCACATTGTGTTGCCATCATCAAAAAGGGGGAGAATGTTGTGTCTCTTAGGCACAAGCATGTGCATTGTGTTTTGATGATAGCATGCTGATTTGTTTTGATGATTGCAACACAGTCAGTGCATTATGATATTGTGTTTTGAATATGGCTGCTGATATGATTGCATAGGACTGTGTCTGATATACAGCATTGAATGCATGAGTATTGCATGATGCGTTGACGCATGGGATCATTGCGTCAACTCACTGGTCTGTCCCAGGGCTGGTCTATAAAATGTGTCAACTGGTGCGTCGACGCAGTGGACTCAATGTGTTGACGCATTGGAATTGTTTTGAAAGAGCTCTTGCTTTGCTTCTTGCATTAGTCTAAACTCTGTCCATATGAGTGTCTCATGCAGAGTCAATTCATATAGTCTATACACTCTGGTGCATGTTGTTCGTAAAGTCTATACATTGGCTGTCGGTTGCAAAGTCTACACATCAGACTACATTGCATTTATTCATGGCTAAGAGTCTATACATTGGACTCTCATTCAAGACCATACATTCATAGTGCATTGCATTGGCTAAGTATATACAACGTCAGTTCATGCATTGTCTTAGGCTAAGTCTGTACAGCCTACGTCTCTTGCAGCGTCAACACTGTGAGCATTCTCAAGTCTGCAGCGTCAACGCTGTGAGTATGCACATTGTCTCAGGTTTTTCAAGTCTATACAATGAAGTCTGAACATTGCATTTGCATTCACAATGTCTTCACACCTGAAGTCTATACATTGTGCCGTTCACATCTGCAAGTCTAGACATTGGAAAGTCTATACAGACTTTAGCGTCTCATTTAGCGTCTAAGGCAAAGTCTACACATTGGCTAAGTGTGTACATCGCTTACATTTCTTGAGATCAAGTCCATACGTTGCACTGTTTCTTCAAGTCCATACAGTGGCAAAGTCTGGACATTGTGCTTTGAAGATCACCAAGTCTATACATCGTGAAAGTCTATACACTCCTCTTGGCCTTAGCATCTGTTTTGAAGTCCATACATTGGTCTTCAGTTCAAGTCTGTACAGCGTTACGTTCTCTTTGGAAAGTCTGTACAGTGTGAAGTCTACACATTGGCTTCGCTCCATCAAGTCTATACATTCGCTGCAGAGATCACTGTCAAGTCTATACATTGATCCGTCTCTTGCAGTGTCTCATCTGGTCCAAGTCAACACATCACTTGAAGGCTTCTGCATCAAGTCTATACATCGACTGTCTTGCTTTAGCTTAAGTCTGTACAGAGTCAGCGTCTCGTTGACCGTCCCTTGTTATGTCCTCATGTTATTTCTGTGTTTGTGTCTTCGTGTTGTTTTTATGTCTTCGTGTTATTTTTGTGTTTGAGTCTTCATGTTATTTCTGTGTTTGTGTCTTAGTGTTGTTTTTATGTCTTCGTGTTATTTTTTGTGTTTGAGTCTTCATGTTATTTCTGTGTTTGTGTCTCCGTGTTGTTTTTATGTCTTCGTGTTGCCTCCTTCTATCTTCGTCCAGGTTTCCTCTGATCGCGTGTTTTACTACCGTTTTACTCCGTGTTATTTCCTTCTCACCTCGTGCTATTTTCATCTGACTTCGTGTCATTCCCTTTGTAGTGTTAGCTTTGTTACTGCGGTACCTCGTGTCGTTCTCTCTTCACCTCGTGCTGTTCTCATCTGACTTCGTGTCATTCTCTATTTACCTCGTGATGTTCTCATCTGACTTCGTGTCGTTCTCTTTGTAGTGTTAGCCTTGTTACTGTGGTACCTCGTGTCGTTCTCTCTTTATCTCGTGCTGTAGTCATCTTATGTACCTCGTGTCATTCTCAGTATAGTGCACCTATTGTTGTTCCTACACACCTCGTGCAGCTTTAGCCTGAGTGTCAACCGACTTATTTCAGGTATATATATATAGAGAGAACCCTGAGTATTAATGGTGTTAATCTCTTTGCAGGAGAAGAAGAAAAACAAAAAGAAGAAGGTGGTCCGAGGAAGAATATTCCCCAGTGACTGGGTGGCACGTGATCCGAGGCTGGAAGGGCAGATAGGATTGTGACACGTGTACTGAAGTTGGCTGAGAGACTGACACGTGGCCACAAGTTCTGGGCGGGAAATGTGGAAGCCACACGTGCCCAGTGCTGCCCTCCTGCTGGCTGCTGCTTATAAAAGGAAGCCTTCATCCAACAGATGAAGACCGATCGAAGAAGAAGCCAGGAGAGCAGAAAGTCCTTCGAACCAGAAAAAGAAAAGAAGAAGAAAAGGAGAAGAAGAAGAAGAGAAGTGCAGCAGAGAAGAAAAGAAAAAGAGAAAGAGAGAAAAGGAGGACAGAGAGCGAGAGAAGAAGGGAAGTGCAGTAGAGAAGAAAGAGAAAGAGAGAGAGTGAAGAAAGAGAGTGAGATCGAGGGAGATCTGTTCCTACTGGACCGTGGATCAGATCCAGGCTAGTCAGCACTGTTGAGAGCCACATTGTGCATTTCATTTCTTCAGCTTTCTGTTTGTTGAAGTTATTTTCATTTCGTGTTTTTGTTTTTCCTGTTTCATTTGGTTATCATTGTTCTTCCGATCCTCTAGACTGAGGTCGGGTTCCTCCTGGAGGGATCAAGAGTAGGGAGACGAGTGTGTCTCCGGTTTGTGCTGGTAGTGGATTGCTACTGGTGATAGTTCCCTCCTGTGAGGAGGAAGGGAGGCTGGTTCCTCCGGTTTGCAAGCAGCAGGCGGGGCTGCTTGTGGTTTCCCTCCGGGCTAGGAGGAAGAGAGGCTAGGCCTCTGGTGGATTGCTGGTAGCAGAGTGCTACTGGCTGGTTCACTGGTAGCGGGGCTGCTACTAGTGGGGTTCCCTCTTGGTATAGAGGAAGAGAGACGTGAGTCTCTAGTTTCTAGTAACCGTGGGTTGCTAGAGGTTCCCTCCGGGTAGGAGGAAGAGGGGAGGTTGTTCCCCTGGGTAAGCTGTGTATCAGCGTTTGTTGGCAAGCTGTGTTGCCCAGCTATTAGTGAAGCCACACTCGGGTTCAGTGTGAGGTGGATGTAGGTCTGCAGGACCGAACCACCTAAAAACCCCTTTTGCATTGTGGTTTGATTGCTTATGATTTGCTTCCGCTAGATGTTTGCATAGGGGCGCTCCAAGTGTTTGATCACAGGTTCATTAGATGATTTGATCAGTTTTTGTTCTAAGTGTTTAATTTGTTGAGTGAGCGAAATTCTATTTGAACGATAGTTTATATTGGGTGGAAGTTTTTATAGGCTATATTCATTCACCCCCCCTCTGAATACTTGCACCGAACCTATCACGGATGGCCGTGCCGATCATTCCAACACGACCTGGGAGATGAAAGTGACTTGTCAGAACTGACGTAATCCAAATCGGATGCCCGGTTTGAGCTCGGCGCTCAAAATTTCATTTTCAAAATACACTTAGTTTAAATGAACTTCCAAGTCAGGTCCGTGGGTCTAAAACTTGAAATATCGGTCGGATGGCCATGCCGATCATTCCAACACGACCTGGGAGATGAAAGTGACTTTTCAGAACTGACGGAATCTAAATCAGATGCCCGGTTTGAGCTCGGCGCATAAAAGTTTATTTTCAAAATACACTTAGTTTAAATGAACTGCCAAGTCGGGTCCGGGGGTCTAAAACTTCAAATACCGATCGGATTGTAGTGCCGATCATTCCAACATGACCTGGGAGATGAAAGTGACTTGTCAGAACTGACGGAATCCAAATCGGATGCCCGGTTTGAGCTCGGCGCTCAAAATTTCATTTTCTAAATACACTTTGTTTAAATGAACTACCAAGTCAGTCCGGGGGTCTAAAACGTGAAATATCAGTCGGATGGCCATGCCGATAATTCCAACACGACCTGGGAGATGAAAGTGACTTGTCAGAACTGACGGAATCCAAATCGGATGCTCGGTTTGAGCTTGGCGCTCAAACGTTCATTTTCAAAATACACTTAGTTTAAATGAACTACCAGGCCGGGTCTGGGGGTCTAAAACCTGAAATACCAATCGGATGGCCATGCCGATCATTCCAACATGACCTGGGAGATGAAAGTGACTTGTCAGAACTGACGGAATCCAAATCGGATGCCCGGTTTGAGCTTGACGCTCAAAAGTTCATTTTCAAAATACACTTAGTTTAAATGAACTGCCAAGTAGGGTCCGGGGGTCTAAAACTTGAAATACCAGACGGATGGCTATGCCGATCATTCCAACACGACCTGGAGATGAAAGTGACTTGTCAGAACTGACGGAATCCAAATCGGATGCCCGGTTTGAGCACGGCGCTCAAACGTTCATTTTTAAAATACACTTAGTTTAAATGAACTACCAGGTCGGGTCCGGGGGTCTAAAACCTGAAATACTAGTCGGATGGTTATGTCGATCATTCCAACACGACCTGGGAGATGAAAGTGACTTGTCAGAACTGACGTAATCCAAATCGGATGCCCGGTTTGAGCTCGACGCTCAAAATTTCATTTTCAAAATACACTTAGTTTAAATGAACTGCCAAGTCGGGTCCGTTGGTCTAAAACTTAAAATATCGGTCGGATGGCCATTTCGAACATTCCAACACGACCTGGGAGATGAAAGTGACTTGTCAGAACTGACGGAATCTAAATCGGATGCCCGGTTAGAGCTCGGCGATCAAAAGTACATTTTCAAAATACACTTAGTTTAAATGAACTGCCAAGTCGGGTCCAGGGGTCTAAAACTTGAAATACCGATCGGATGGCAGTGCCGATCATTCCAACATGACCTGGGAGATGAAAGTGACTTGTCAGAACTCACGGAATCCAAATCGGATGCCCGGTTTGAGCTCGGCGCTCAAAAGTTCATTTTCTAAATACACTTAGTTTAAATGAACTGCCAAATCGGGTCTGGGGGTCTAAAACCTGAAATACCGGTCGGATGGCCGTGCCGATCATTCCAATACGACCTGGGAGATGAAAGTGACTTTTCAGAACAGACGGAATCCAAATCGGATGCCCGGTTTGAGTTCGGCGCTCAAAAGTTCATTTTCAAAATACACTTAGTTTAAATGAACTGCCAAGTAGGGTCCGGGGGTCTAAAACTTGAAATACCGGTCAGATGGCTATGCCGATCATTCCAACACGACCTGGGAGATGAAAGTGACTTGTCAGAACTGAAGGAATCCAAATCGGATGTCCAGTTTGGGCTCGGCGCTCAAACATTCATTTTCAAAATACACTTAGTTTAAATGAACTGCCAGGTCGGGTCCGGGGGTCTAAAACCTGAAATACCAGTCGGATGGCCATGCCGATCATTCTAACATGACCTTGGAGATGAAAGTGACTTGTCAGAACTTACGGAATCCAAATCGGATGCCCGGTTTGAGCTCGGCGCACAAAAATTCATTTTCTAAATACACTTAGTTTAAATGAACGGCCAAGTAGGGTCCGGGGGTCCAAAACATGAAATACCGATCAGATGGCCGTGCCGATCGTTCCAACATGACCTGGGAGATGAAAGTGACTTGTCAGAAATGACGGAATCCAAATGGGATGCCCGGTTTGAGCACGGCGCTCAAATGTTCAGTTTCAAAATACACTTAGTTTAAATGAACTGCCAGGTCGGGTCCGGGGTTCTAAAAATTGAAATACCGATCGGATGGCCATGCCAATCATTCCAACACAACTTGGGAGATGAAAGTGACTTGTCAGAACTGACGTAATCCAAATCGGATGCCCGGTATGAGCTCGGCGCTCAAAATTTCATTTTCAAAATACACTTAGTTTAAATGAACTTCCAAGTCGGGTTCGTGGGTCTAAAACTTGAAATATCGGTCAGATGGCCATGCCGATCATTCCAACACGACCTGGGAGATAAAAGTGACTTGTCAGAACTGACGGAATCTAAATCAGATGCCCGATTTGAGCTCGGCGTGCAAAAGTTCATTTTCTAAATACACTTAGTTTAAATGAACTGCCAAGTCGGGTCCGGGGGTCTAAAACTTGAAATACCGATCGGATGGCCATGCCGATCATTCCAACATGACTTGGGAGATGAAAGTGACTTGTCAGAACTGACAGAATCTAAATCGGATGCCCAATTTTGAGCTCGGCGCTCAAAAGTTCATTTTCAAAATACACTTTGTTTAAATGAACTGCCAGGTCGGGTCCGGGGGTCTAAAACATGAAATACCAGTCGGATGGCCATTCCAATCATTCCAACATGACCTAGGAGATGAAAGTGACTTGTCAGAACTAACGGAATCCAAATCGGATGTCCGGTTTGAACTCGGCGCTCAAAAGTTCATTTTCAAAATACACTTAGTTTAAATGAACTGCCAAGTCGGGTCCGGGGGTCTAAAACATGAAATACCGGTCGGATGGCTGTGCCGATTATTCCAACATGACCTGGGAGATGAAAGTGCTTTGTCAGAATTGACGGAATCCAAATCGGATGCCCGGTTTGAGCTCGGCGCTCAAATGTTCATTTTCAAAATACACTTAGTTTAAATGAACTGCCAGTGTTGGGTCCGGGGGTCTAAACACTGAAATACTGGTCGGATGGCCATGCTTATCATTCCAACACGACCTGGAAGATGAAAGTGACTTGTCAGAACTGACGGAATCCAAATCGGATGCCCGGTTTGAGCTCGACGCTCAAACGTTCATTTTCAAAATACACTTAGTTTAAATGAACTGCCAGGTCAGGTCCGGGGGTCTAATACCTGAAATACCAGTCGGATGGCCATGCCGATCATTCCAACACGACCTGGGAGATGAACGTGACTTGTCAGAACTGACGTAATCCAAATCGGATGCCCGGTTTGAGCTCGGCGCTCTAAATTTCATTTTCAAAATACACTTAGTTTAAATGAACTGCCAAGTCGGGTCCGTGGATCTAAAACTTGAAATATCGGTCGGATGGCAGTGCCGATCATTCCAACACGACCTGGGAGATAAAAGTGACTTGTCAGAACTGACGTAATCCAAATCGGATGCCGGTTTGAGCTCGGCGCTCAAATTTTCATTTTCAAAATACACTTAGTTTAAATGGACTTCCAAGTCGGGTCCGTGGGTCTAAAACTTGAAATATCGGTCGGATGGCCATGCCTATCATTCCAACACGACCTGGGAGATGAAAGTGACTTGTCAGCACTGACGGAATCTAAATCAGATGCCCGATTTGAGCTCGGCGCACAAAAGTTCATTTTCAAAATGCACTTAGTTTAAATGAACTGCCAAGTCAGGTCCGGGGGTCTAAAACTTGAAATATCGGTCGGATGGCAGTGCCGATCATTCCAACACGACCTGGGAGATAAAAGTGACTTTTCAGAACTGACGTAATCCAAATCGGATGCCGGTTTGAGCTCGGCGCTCAAAATTTCATTTTCAAAATACACTTAGTTTAAATGGACTTCCAAGTCGGGTCCGTGGGTCTAAAACTTGAAATATCGGTCGGATGGCCATGCCGATCATTCCAACACGACCTGGGAGATGAAAATGACTTGTCAGAACTGACGGAATCTAAATCAGATGCCCAATTTGAGCTCGGCGCACAAAAGTTCATTTTTAAAATACACTTAGTTTAAATGAACTGCCAAGTCCGGTCCGGGGGTCTAAAACTTGAAATACCGATCGGATGGCAGTGCCGATCGTTCCAACATGACCTGGGAGATGAAAGCGACTTGTCAGAACTGACGGAATCCAAATCGGATGCCCGGTTTGAGCTCGACGCTCAAAAGTTCATTTTCTAAATACACTTTGTTTAAATGAACTGCCAAGTCGGGTCCGGGGGGCTAAAACTTGAAATACCGGTCGGATGGCCATGTGGATCATTCCAACACGACCTGGGAGATGAAAGTGACTTGTCAGAACTGACAGAATCCAAATCGGATGCGCGGTTTGAGCTCGGCGCTCAAAAGTTCATTTTCAAAATACACTTAGTTTAAATGAACTGCCAAGTCGGGTCCGGGGGTCTAAAACTTGAAATACCGGTCGGATGGCTGTGCCGATTATTCCAACACGACCTAGGAGATGAAAGTGACTTGTCAGAACTGACGGAATCCAAATCGGATGCCCGGTTTGAGCTCGGCGCTCAAAAGTTCATTTTCAAAATACACTTAGTTTAAATGAACTGCCAAGTCAGGTCCGGGGGTCTAAAACTTGAAATACCGGTCGGATGGCTGTGCCGATTATTCCAACACGACCTGGGAGATGATAGTGACTTGTCAGAATTGACGGAATCCAAATCGGATGCCCAGTTTGAGCACGGCGCTCAAATGTTCATTTTCAAAATACACTTAGTTTAAATGAACTGCCAGGTCGGGTCCGGGTGTCTAAAAATTGAAATACCTGTCGGATGGCCATGCCAATCGTTCCAACACGACCTGGGAGATGAAAGTGACTTGTCAGAACTTACGGAATCCAAATCGGATGCCCGGTTTGAGCTCGGCGCTCAAACGTTCATTTTCAAAATACACTTAGTTTAAATGAACTGCCAAGTCGGGTCCGGGGGTCTAAAACTTGAAATACCGGTCGGATGGCTGTGTCGATTATTCCAATACGACCTGGGAGATGAAAGTGACTTGTCAGAATTGATGGAATAAAAATCGGATGCCCGGTTTGAGCTCGGCGCTCAAATGTTCATTTTCAAAATACACTTAGTTTAAATGAACTGCCAGGTCGGGTACGGGGGTCTAAAAATTGAAATACCAATCGGATGGCCATGCCGATCATTCCAACACGACCTGGGAGATGAAAGTGACTTGTCAAAACTAACAGAATCCAAATCGGATGCCCGGTTTGAGCTCGGCGCTCAAACGTTCATTTTCAAAATACACTTAGTTTAAATGAACTGCCAAGTAGGGTCCGGGGGTCTAAAACTTGAAATACAGGTCAGATGGCCATGCCGATCATTCCAACACGACCTGGAAGATGAAAGTGACTTGTCAGAACTGACGGAATCCAAATCGGATGCCCGGTTTGAGCTCGGCGCTCAAATGTTCATTTTCAAAATACACTCAGTTTAAATGAACTTCCAGGTCGCGTCTTTGGGTCTAAAACCCGAAATACCAGTCGGATGGCCGTCCCAATCTTTCCAACATGACCTGGGAGATGAAAGTGACTTGTCAGAACTGACGGAATCTAAATCGGATGCCCGATTTGAGCTCGGCGCTCAAAAGTTCATTTTCTAAATACACTTAGTTTACATGAACTGCCAAATCGGGTCTGGAGGTCTAAAACCTGAAATATCGGTCAGATGGCCGTGCCGATTGTTCCAACACGACCTGGGAGATGAAAGTGACTTGTCAGAACTGACGGAATCTAAATCGGATGCACGGTTTGTGTTCGGCACTCAAAAGTTCATTTTCAAAATATACTTAGTTTAAATGAACTGCCAAGTAGGGTCCGGGGGTCCAAAACATGAAATACCGATCAGATGGCCGTGCCGATCGTTCCAACATAACCTGGGAGATGAAAGTGACTTGTCAGAAATGACGGAATCCAAATCGGATGCCCGGTTTGAGCACGGCGCTCAAATGTTCAGTTTCAAAATACACTTAGTTTAAATGAACTGCCAGGTCGGGTCCGGGGTTCTAAAAATTGAAATACCGATCGGATGGCCATGCCAATCATTCCAACACAACTTGGGAGATGAAAGTGACTTGTCAGAACTGACGTAATCCAAATCGGATGCCCGGTATGAGCTCGGCGCTCAAAATTTCATTTCAAAATACACTTAGTTTAAATGAACTTCCAAGTCGGGTTCGTGGGTCTAAAACTTGAAATATCGGTCAGATGGCCATGCCGATCATTCCAACACGACCTGGGAGATGAAAGTGACTTGTCAGAACTGACGGAATCTAAATCAGATGCCCGGTTTGAGCTCGGCGCGCAAAAGTTCATTTTCTAAATACACTTAGTTTAAATGAACTGCCAAGTCGGGTCCGGGGGTCTAAAACTTGAAATACCGATCGGATGGCCATGCCGATCATTCCAACATGACCTGGGAGATGAAAGTGACTTGTCAGAACTGACAGAATCTAAATCGGATGCCCAGTTTTGAGCTCGGCGCTCAAAAGTTCATTTTCAAAATACACTTTGTTTAAATGAACTGCCAGGTCGGGTCCGGGGGTCTAAAACATGAAATACCAGTCGGATGGCCATTCCAATCATTCCAACATGACCTAGGAGATGAAAGTGACTTGTCAGAACTGACGGAATCCAAATCGGATGTCCGGTTTGAACTCGGCGCTCAAAAGTTCATTTTCAAAATACACTTAGTTTAAATGAACTGCCAAGTCAGGTCCGGGGGTCTAAAACATGAAATACCGGTCGGATGGCTGTGCCGATTATTCCAACATGACCTGGGAGATGAAAGTGCTTTGTCAGAATTGACGGAATCCAAATCGGATGCCCGGTTTGAGCTCGGCGCTCAAATGTTCATTTTCAAAATACACTTAGTTTAAATGAACTGCCAGTGTTGGGTCCGGGGGTCTAAACACTGAAATACTGGTCGGATGGCCATGCTTATCATTCCAACACGACCTGGAAGATGAAAGTGACTTGTCAGAACTGACGGAATCCTAATCGGATGCCCGGTTTGAGCTCGACGCTCAAACGTTCATTTTCAAAATACACTTAGTTTAAATGAACTGCCAGGTCAGGTCCGGGGGTCTAATACCTGAAATACCAGTCGGATGGCCATGCCGATCATTCCAACACGACCTGGGAGATGAACGTGACTTGTCAGAACTGACGTAATCCAAATCGGATGCCCGGTTTGAGCTCGGCGCTCTAAATTTCATTTTCAAAATACACTTAGTTTAAATGAACTGCCAAGTCGGGTCCGTGGATCTAAAACTTGAAATATCGGTCGGATGGCAGTGCCGATCATTCCAACACGACCTGGGAGATAAAAGTGACTTGTCAGAACTGACGTAATCCAAATCGGATGCCGGTTTGAGCTCGGCGCTCAAATTTTCATTTTCAAAATACACTTAGTTTAAATGGACTTCCAAGTCGGGTCCGTGGGTCTAAAACTTGAAATATCGGTCGGATGGCCATGCCGATCATTCCAACACGACCTGGGAGATGAAAGTGACTTGTCAGAACTGACGGAATCTAAATCAGATGCCCGATTTGAGCTCGGCGCACAAAAGTTCATTTTCAAAATGCACTTAGTTTAAATGAACTGCCAAGTCAGGTCCGGGGGTCTAAAACTTGAAATATCGGTCGGATGGCAGTGCCGATCATTCCAACACGACCTGGGAGATAAAAGTGACTTTTCAGAACTGACGTAATCCAAATCGGATGCCGGTTTGAGCTCGGCGCTCAAAATTTCATTTTCAAAATACACTTAGTTTAAATGGACTTCCAAGTCGGGTCCGTGGGTCTAAAACTTGAAATATCGGTCGGATGGCCATGCCGATCATTCCAACACGACCTGGGAGATGAAAATGACTTGTCAGAACTGACGGAATCTAAATCAGATGCCCAATTTGAGCTCGGCGCACAAAAGTTCATTTTCAAAATACACTTAGTTTAAATGAACTGCCAAGTCCGGTCCGGGGGTCTAAAACTTGAAATACCGATCGGATGGCAGTGCCGATCGTTCCAACATGACCTGGGAGATGAAAGCGACTTGTCAGAACTGACGGAATCCAAATCGGATGCCCGGTTTGAGCTCGACGCTCAAAAGTTCATTTTCTAAATACACTTTGTTTAAATGAACTGCCAAGTCGGGTCCGGGGGTCTAAAACTTGAAATACCGGTCGGATGGCCATGTCGATCATTCCAACACGACCTGGGAGATGAAAGTGACTTGTCAGAACTGACAGAATCCAAATCGGATGCGCGGTTTGAGCTCGGCGCTCAAAAGTTCATTTTCAAAATACACTTAGTTTAAATGAACTGCCAAGTCGGGTCCGGGGGTCTAAAACTTGAAATACCGGTCGGATGGCTGTGCCGATTATTCCAACACGACCTAGGAGATGAAAGTGACTTGTCAGAACTGACGGAATCCAAATCGGATGCCCGGTTTGAGCTCGGCGCTCAAAAGTTCATTTTCAAAATACACTTAGTTTAAATGAACTGCCAAGTCAGGTCCGGGGGTCTAAAACTTGAAATACCGGTCGGATGGCTGTGCCGATTATTCCAACACGACCTGGGAGATGATAGTGACTTGTCAGAATTGACGGAATCCAAATCGGATGCCCAGTTTGAGCACGGCGCTCAAATGTTCATTTTCAAAATACACTTAGTTTAAATGAACTGCCAGGTCGGGTCCGGGTGTCTAAAAATTGAAATACCTGTCGGATGGCCATGCCAATCGTTCCAACACGACCTTGGAGATGAAAGTGACTTGTCAGAACTTACGGAATCCAAATCGGATGCCCGGTTTGAGCTCGGCGCTCAAACGTTCATTTTCAAAATACACTTAGTTTAAATGAACTGCCAAGTCGGGTCCGGGGGTCTAAAACTTGAAATACCGGTCGGATGGCTGTGTCGATTATTCCAATACGACCTGGGAGATGAAAGTGACTTGTCAGAATTGATGGAATAAAAATCGGATGCCCGGTTTGAGCTCGGCGCTCAAATGTTCATTTTCAAAATACACTTAGTTTAAATGAACTGCCAGGTCGGGTACGGGGGTCTAAAAACTGAAATACCAATCGGATGGCCATGCCGATCATTCCAACACGACCTGGGAGATGAAAGTGACTTGTCAAAACTAACAGAATCCAAATCGGATGCCCGGTTTGAGCTCGGCGCTCAAACGTTCATTTTTAAAATACACTTAGTTTAAATGAACTGCCAAGTAGGGTCCGGGGGTCTAAAACTTGAAATACAGGTCAGATGGCCATGCCGATCATTCCAACACGACCTGGAAGATGAAAGTGACTTGTCAGAACTGACGGAATCCAAATCGGATGCCCGGTTTGAGCTCGGCGCTCAAATGTTCATTTTCAAAATACACTCAGTTTAAATGAACTTCCAGGTCGCGTCTTTGGGTCTAAAACCCGAAATACCAGTCGGATGGCCGTCCCAATCTTTCCAACATGACCTGGGAGATGAAAGTGACTTGTCAGAACTGACGGAATCTAAATCGGATGCCCGGTTTGAGCTCGGCGCTCAAAAGTTCATTTTCTAAATACACTTAGTTTACATGAACTGCCAAATCGGGTCTGGAGGTCTAAAACCTGAAATATCGGTCAGATGGCCGTGCCGATTGTTCCAACACGACCTGGGAGATGAAAGTGACTTGTCAGAACTGACGGAATCTAAATCGGATGCACGGTTTGTGTTCGGCACTCAAAAGTTCATTTTCAAAATATACTTAGTTTAAATGAACTGCCAAGTAGGGTCCGGGGGTCCAAAACATGAAATACCGATCAGATGGCCGTGCCGATCGTTCCAACATGACCTGGGAGATGAAAGTGACTTGTCAGAAATGACGGAATCCAAATCGGATGCCCGGTTTGAGCACGGCGCTCAAATGTTCAGTTTCAAAATACACTTAGTTTAAATGAACTGCCAGGTCGGGTCCGGGGTTCTAAAAATTGAAATACCGATCGGATGGCCATGCCAATCATTCCAACACAACTTGGGAGATGAAAGTGACTTGTCAGAACTGACGTAATCCAAATCGGATGCCCGGTATGAGCTCGGCGCTCAAAATTTCATTTTCAAAATACACTTAGTTTAAATGAACTTCCAAGTCGGGTTCGTGGGTCTAAAACTTGAAATATCGGTCAGATGGCCATGCCGATCATTCCAACACGACCTGGGAGATGAAAGTGACTTGTCAGAACTGACGGAATCTAAATCAGATGCCCGGTTTGAGCTCGGCGCGCAAAAGTTCATTTTCTAAATACACTTAGTTTAAATGAACTGCCAAGTCGGGTCCGGGGGTCTAAAACTTGAAATACCGATCGGATGGCCATGCCGATCATTCCAACATGACCTGGGAGATGAAAGTGACTTGTCAGAACTGACAGAATCTAAATCGGATGCCCAGTTTTGAGCTCGGCGCTCAAAAGTTCATTTTCAAAATACACTTTGTTTAAATGAACTGCCAGGTCGGGTCCGGGGGTCTAAAACATGAAATACCAGTCGGATGGCCATTCCAATCATTCCAACATGACCTAGGAGATGAAAGTGACTTGTCAGAACTGACGGAATCCAAATCGGATGTCCGGTTTGAACTCGGCGCTCAAAAGTTCATTTTCAAAATACACTTAGTTTAAATGAACTGCCAAGTCAGGTCCGGGGGTCTAAAACATGAAATACCGGTCGGATGGCTGTGCCGATTATTCCAACATGACCTGGGAGATGAAAGTGCTTTGTCAGAATTGACGGAATCCAAATCGGATGCCCGGTTTGAGCTCGGCGCTCAAATGTTCATTTTCAAAATACACTTAGTTTAAATGAACTGCCAGTGTTGGGTCCGGGGGTCTAAACACTGAAATACTGGTCGGATGGCCATGCTTATCATTCCAACACGACCTGGAAGATGAAAGTGACTTGTCAGAGCTGACGGAATCCAAATCGGATGCCCGGTTTGAGCTCGACGCTCAAACGTTCATTTTCAAAATACACTTAGTTTAAATGAACTGCCATGTCAGGTCCGGGGGTCTAATACCTGAAATACCAGTCGGATGGCCATGCCGATCATTCCAACACGACCTGGGAGATGAACGTGACTTGTCAGAACTGACGTAATCCAAATCGGATGCCCGGTTTGAGCTCGGCGCTCTAAATTTCATTTTCAAAATACACTTAGTTTAAATGAACTGCCAAGTCGGGTCCGTGGATCTAAAACTTGAAATATCGGTCGGATGGCAGTGCCGATCATTCCAACACGACCTGGGAGATAAAAGTGACTTGTCAGAAGTGACGTAATCCAAATCGGATGCCGGTTTGAGCTCGGCGCTCAAATTTTCATTTTCAAAATACACTTAGTTTAAATGAACTTCCAAGTCAGGTCCGTGGGTCTAAAACTTGAAATATCGGTCGGATGGCCATGCCGATCATTCCAACACGACCTGGGAGATGAAAGTGACTTTTCAGAACTGACGGAATCTAAATCAGATGCCCGGTTTGAGCTCGGCGCACAAAAGTTCATTTTCAAAATACACTTAGTTTAAATGAACTGCCAAGTCAGGTCCGGGGGTCTAAAACTTGAAATATCGGTCGGATGGCAGTGCCGATCATTCCAACACGACCTGGGAGATGAAAGTGACTTGTCAGAACTGACGGAATCCAAATCGGATGCCGGTTTGAGCTCGGCGCTCAAAATTTCATTTTCAAAATACACTTAGTTTAAATGACTGCCAAGTCGGGTCCGGGGTCTAAAACTTGAAATATCGGTCGGATGGCCATGCCGATCATTCCAACACGACCTGGGAGATGAAAGTGACTTGTCAGAACTGACGGAATCTAAATCAGATGCCCAGTTTGAGCTCGGCGCTCAAAAGTTCATTTTCAAAATACACTTAGTTTAAATGAACTGCCAAGTCGGTCCGGGGGTCTAAAACTTGAAATACCGATCGGATGGCAGTGCCGATCGTTCCAACATGACCTGGGAGATGAAAGCGACTTGTCAGAACTGACGGAATCCAAATCGGATGCCCGGTTTGAGCTCGACGCTCAAAAGTTCATTTTCTAAATACACTTTGTTTAAATGAACTGCCAAGTCGGGTCCGGGGGTCTAAAACTTGAAATACCGGTCGGATGGCCGTGTCGATCATTCCAACACGACCTGGGAGATGAAAGTGACTTGTCAGAACTGACAGAATCCAAATCGGATGCGCGGTTTGAGCTCGGCGCTCAAAAGTTCATTTTCAAAATACACTTAGTTTAAATGAACTGCCAAGTCGGGTCCGGGGGTCTAAAACTTGAAATACCGGTCGGATGGCTGTGCCGATTATTCCAACACGACCTAGGAGATGAAAGTGACTTGTCAGAACTGACGGAATCCAAATCGGATGCCCGGTTTGAGCTCGGCGCTCAAAAGTTCATTTTCAAAATACACTTAGTTTAAATGAACTGCCAAGTCAGGTCCGGGGGTCTAAAACTTGAAATACCGGTCGGATGGCTGTGCCGATTATTCCAACAAGACCTGGGAGATGATAGTGACTTGTCAGAAGTGACGGAATCCAAATCGGATGCCCAGTTTGAGCACGGCGCACAAATGTTCATTTTCAAAATACACTTAGTTTAAATGAACTGCCAGGTCGGGTCCGGGTGTCTAAAAATTGAAATACCTGTCGGATGGCCATGCCAATCGTTCCAACACGACCTGGGAGATGAAAGTGACTTGTCAGAACTTACGGAATCCAAATCGGATGCCCGGTTTGAGCTCGGCGCTCAAACATTCATTTTCAAAATACACTTAGTTTAAATGAACTGCCAAGTCGGGTCCGGGGGTCTAAAACTTGAAATACCGGTCGGATGGCTGTGTCGATTATTCCAATACGACCTGGGAGATGAAAGTGACTTGTCAGAATTGATGGAATAAAAATCGGATGCCCGGTTTGAGCTCGGCGCTCAAATGTTCATTTTCAAAATACACTTAGTTTAAATGAACTGCCAGGTCGGGTACGGGGGTCTAAAAACTGAAATACCAATCGGATGGCCATGCCGATCATTCCAACACGACTTGAGAGATGAAAGTGACTTGTCAAAACTAACAGAATCCAAATCGGATGCCCGGTTTGAGCTCGGCGCTCAAACGTTCATTTTCAAAATACACTTAGTTTAAATGAACTGCCAAGTAGGGTCCGGGGGTCTAAAACTTGAAATACAGGTCAGATGGCCATGCCGATCATTCCAAAACGACCTGGAAGATGAAAGTGACTTGTCAGAACTGACGGAATCCAAATCGGATGCCCGGTTTGAGCTCGGCGCTCAAATGTTCATTTTCAAAATACACTCAGTTTAAATGAACTTCCAGGTCGCGTCTTTGGGTCTAAAACCCGAAATACCAGTCGGATGGCTGTCCCAATCTTTCCAACATGACCTGGGAGATGAAAGTGACTTGTCAGAACTGACGGAATCTAAATCGGATGCCCGGTTTGAGCTCGGCGCTCAAAAGTTCATTTTCTAAATATACTTAGTTTACATGAACTGCCAAATCGGGTCTGGAGGTCTAAAACCTGAAATACCGGTCAGATGGCCGTGCCGATTGTTCCAACACGACCTGGGAGATGAAAGTGACTTGTCAGAACTGACGGAATCTAAATCGGATGCACGGTTTGTGTTCGGACTCAAAAGTTCATTTTCAAAATATACTTAGTTTAAATGAACTGCCAAGTAGGGTCCGGGGGTCCAAAACATGAAATACCGATCAGATGGCCGTGCCGATCGTTCCAACATGACCTGGGAGATGAAAGTGACTTGTCAGAAATGACGGAATCCAAATCGGATGCCCGGTTTGAGCACGGCGCTCAAATGTTCAGTTTCAAAATACACTTAGTTTAAATGAACTGCCAGGTCGGGTCCGGGGTTCTAAAAATTGAAATACCGATCGGATGGCCATGCCAATCATTCCAACACAACTTGGGAGATGAAAGTGACTTGTCAGAACTGACGTAATCCAAATCGGATGCCCGGTATGAGCTCGGCGCTCAAAATTTCATTTTCAAAATACACTTAGTTTAAATGAACTTCCAAGTCGGGTCGTGGGTCTAAAACTTGAAATATCAGTCAGATGGCCATGCCGATCATTCCAACACGACCTGGGAGATGAAAGTGACTTGTCAGAACTGACGGAATCTAAATCAGATGCCCGGTTTGAGCTCGGCGCTCAAAAGTTCATTTTCTAAATACACTTAGTTTAAATGAACTGCCAAGTCGGGTCCGGGGGTCTAAAACTTGAAATACCGATCGGATGGCCATGCCGATCATTCCAACATGACCTGGGAGATGAAAGTGACTTGTCAGAACTGACAGAATCTAAATCGGATGCCCAGTTTTGAGCTCGGCGCTCAAAAGTTCATTTTCAAAATACACTTTGTTTAAATGAACTGCCAGGTCGTGTCCGGGGGTCTAAAACATGAAATACCAGTCGGATGGCCATTCCAATCATTCCAACATGACCTAGGAGATGAAAGTGACTTGTCAGAACTGACGGAATCCAAATCGGATGTCCGGTTTGAACTCGGCGCTCAAAAGTTCATTTTCAAAATACACTTAGTTTAAATGAACTGCCAAGTCGGGTCCGGGGGTCTAAAACATGAAATACCGGTCGGATGGCTGTGCCGATTATTCCAACATGACCTGGGAGATGAAAGTGCTTTGTCAGAATTGACGGAATCCAAATCGGATGCCCGGTTTGAGCTCGGCGCTCAAATGTTCATTTTCAAAATACACTTAGTTTAAATGAACTGCCAGTGTGGGTCCGGGGGTCTAAACACTGAAATACTGGTCGGATGGCCATGCTTATCATTCCAACATGACCTGGAGATGAAAGTGACTTGTCAGAACTGACGGAATCCAAATCGGATGCCCGGTTTGAGCTCGACGCTCAAACGTTCATTTTAAAATACACTTAGTTTAAATGAACTGCCAGGTCAGGTCCGGGGGTCTAATACCTGAAATACCAGTCGGATGGCCATGCCGATCATTCCAACACGACCTGGGAGATGAACGTGACTTGTCAGAACTGACGTAATCCAAATCGGATGCCCGGTTTGAGCTCGGCGCTCTAAATTTCATTTTCAAAATACACTTAGTTTAAATGAACTGCCAAGTCGGGTCCGTGGGTCTAAAACTTGAAATATCGGTCGGATGGCAGTGCCGATCATTCCAACACGACCTGGGAGATAAAGTGACTTGTCAGAACTGACGTAATCCAAATCGGATGCCGGTTTGAGCTCGGCGCTCAAATTTCATTTTCAAAATACACTTAGTTTAAATGACTTCCAAGTCGGGTCCGTGGGTCTAAAACTTGAAATATCGGTCGGATGGCCATGCCGATCATTCCAACACGACCTGGGAGATGAAAGTGACTTGTCAGAACTGACGGAATCTAAATCAGATGCCCGGTTTGAGCTCGGCGCACAAAAGTTCATTTTCAAAATACACTTAGTTTAAATGAACTGCCAAGTCGGGTCCGGGGGTCTAAAACTTGAAATATCGGTCGGATGGCAGTGCCGATCATTCCAACACGACCTGGGAGATGAAAGTGACTTGTCAGAACTGACGGAATCCAAATCGGATGCCGGTTTGAGCTCGGCGCTCAAAAGTTCATTTTCAAAATACACTTAGTTTAAATGACTGCCAAGTCGGGTCCGTGGGTCTAAAACTTGAAATATCGGTCGGATGGCCATGCCGACCATTCCAACACGACCTGGGATATGAAAGTGACTTGTCAGAACTGATTGAATATAAATCAGATGCCCGGTTTGAGCTCGGCGCATAAAAGTTCATTTTCAAAATACACTTAGTTTAAATGAACTGCCAAGTCGGGTCCGGGGGTCTAAAACTTGAAATACCGATCGGATGGCAGTGCCGATCATTCCAACATGACCTGGGAGATGAAAGTGACTTGTCAGAACTGACGGAATCCAAATCGGATGCCCGGTTTGAGCTCGGCGCTCAAAAGTTCATTTTCAAAATACACTTAGTTTAAATGAACTGCCAAGTCGGGTCCGGGGGTCTAAAACTTGAAATACCGGTCGGATGGCCGTGCCGATCATTCCAACACGACCTGGGAGATGAAAGTGACTTGTCAGAACTGACGGAATCCAAATCGGATGCCCGGTTTGAGCTCGGCGCTCAAAAGTTCATTTTCAAAATACACTTAGTTTAAATGAACTGCCAAGTCGGGTCCGGGGGTCTAAAACTTGAAATACCGGTCGGATGGCTGTGCCGATATTCCAACACGACCTGGAGATGAAAGTGACTTGTCAGAACTGACGGAATCCAAATCGGATGCCCGGTTTGAGCTCGGCGCTCAAAAGTTCATTTTCAAAATACACTTAGTTTAAATGAACTGCCAAGTCGGGTCCGGGGTCTAAAACTTGAAATACCGGTCGGATGGCTGTGCCGATTATTCCAACACGACCTGGGAGATGATAGTGACTTGTCAGAATTGACGGAATCCAAATCGGATGCCCAGTTTGAGCACGGCGCTCAAATGTTCATTTTCAAAATACACTTAGTTTAAATGAACTGCCAGGTCGGGTCCGGGTGTCTAAAAATTGAAATACCTGTCGGATGGCCATGTCAATCGTTCCAACACGACCTGGGAGATGAAAGTGACTTGTCAGAACTTACGGAATCCAAATCGGATGCCCGGTTTGAGCTCGGCGCTCAAACGTTCATTTTCAAAATACACTTAGTTTAAATGAACTGCCAGGTAGTGTCCGGGGGTCTAAACCCTGAAATACCAGTCAGATGGCCATGCCGATCATTCCAACATGACCTGGGAGATGAACGTGACCTGTCAGAACTGACGTAATCCAAATCGGATGCCCGGTTTGAGCTCGGCGCTCAAAATTTCATTTTCTAAATACACTTAGTTTAAATGAACTGCCAAGTCGGGTCCGTGGGTCTAAAACTTGAAATATCGGTCGGATGGCCATGCCGATCATTCCAACACGACCTGGGAGATGAAAGTGACTTGTCAGAACTGACGTAATCAAAATCGGATGCCCGGTTTGAGCTCGGCGCTCAAAATTTCATTTTCAAAATACACTTAGTTTAAATGAACTTCCAAGTCGGGTCCGTGGGTCTAAAACTTGAAATATCGGTCGGATGGCCATGCCGATCATTCCAACACGACCTGGGAGATGAAAGTGACTTGTCAGAACTGACGGAATCTAAATCGGATGCCCGGTTTGAGCTCGGCGCTCAAAAGTTCATTTTCAAAATACACTTAGTTTAAATGAACTGCCAAGTCGGGTCCGGGGGTCTAAAACTTGAAATATCGTCGGATGGCAGTGCCGATCATTCCAACATGACCTGGGAGATGAAAGTGACTTGTCAGAACTGACGGAATCCAAATCGGATGCCCGGTTTGAGCTCGGCGCTCAAAAGTTCATTTTCAAAATACACTTTGTTTAAATGAACTGCCAAGTCGAGTCGGGGGTCTAAAACTTGAAATACCGGTCGGATGGCCATGTAGATCATTCCAACACGACCTGGGAGATGAAAGTGACTTGTCAGAATTGACGGAATCCAAATCGGATGCCCGGTTTGAGCTCGGCGCTCAAACGTTCATTTTCAAAATACACTTTGTTTAAATGAACTGCCAGGCCGGGTCCGGGGGTCTAAAACCTGAAATACCAGTCGGATGGCCGTGCCGATCATTCCAACATGACCTAGGAGATGAAAGTGACTTGTCAGAACTGACGGAATCCAAATCGGATGCCCAGTTTGAGCTTGGCGCTCAAAAGTTCATTTTCAAAATACACTTAGTTTAAATGAACTGCCAAGTCGGGTCCAGGGATCTAAAAATTGAAATACCGGTCGGATGGCTGTGCCGATTATTCCAACACGACTTGGGAGATCAAAGTGACTTGTCAGAATTGACGGAATCCAAATCGGATGCCCGGTTTGAGCACGGCGCTCAAATGTTCATTTTCAAAATACACTTAGTTTAAATGAACTGCCAGGTCGGGTCCGGGGGTCTAAAACCTGAAATACAGGTCGATGGCCATGCCGATCATTCCAACACGACCTAGGAGATGAAAGTGACTTGTCAGAACTGACGGAATCCAAATCGGATGCCCGGTTTGAGCTCGGCGCTCAAAAGTTCATTTTCAAAATACACTTAGTTTAAATGAACTGCCAAGTCGGGTCCGGGGGTCTAAAACTTGAAATACCGGTCGGATGGCTGTGCCGATTATTCCAACACGACCTGGGAGATGAAAGTGACTTGTCAGAATTGACGGAATCCAAATCGGATGCCCGGTTTGAGCACGGCGCTCAAATGTTCATTTTCAAAATACACTTAGTTTAAATGAACTGCCAGGTCGGGTCCGGGTGTCTAAAAATTGAAATACCTGTCGGATGGCCATGTCAATCATTCCAACACGACCTGGGAGATGAAAGTGACTTGTCAGAACTTACGGAATCCAAATCGGATGCCCGGTTTGAGCTCGGCGCTCAAACGTTCATTTTCAAAATACACTTAGTTTAAATGAACTGCCAGGTAGTGTCCGGGGGTCTAAACCCTGAAATACCAGTCAGATGGCCATGCCGATCATTCCAACATGACCTGGGAGATGAACGTGACCTGTCAGAACTGACGTAATCCAAATCGGATGCCCGGTTTGAGCTCGGCGCTCAAAATTTCATTTTCTAAATACACTTAGTTTAAATGAACTGCCAAGTCGGGTCCGTGGGTCTAAAACTTGAAATATCGGTCGGATGGCCATGCCGATCATCCCAACACGACCTGGGAGATGAAAGTGACTTGTCAGAACTGACGTAATCAAAATCGGATGCCCAGTTTGAGCTCGGCGCTCAAAATTTCATTTTCAAAATACTCTTAGTTTAAATGAACTTCCAAGTCGGGTCCGTGGGTCTAAAACTTGAAATATCGGTCGGATGGCCATGCTGATCATTCCAACACGACCTGGGAGATGAAAGTGACTTGTCAGAACTGACGGAATCTAAATCAGATGCCCGGTTTTAGCTCGACGCACAAAAGTTCATTTTCAAAATACACTTAGTTTAAATGAACTGCCAAGTCGGGTCCGGGGGTCTAAAACTTGAAATATCGATCGGATGGCAGTGCCGATCATTCCAACATGACCTGGGAGATGAAAGTGACTTGTCAAAATTGACGGAATCCAAATCGGATGCCCGGTTTGAGCCCGGCGCTCAAAAGTTCATTTTCTAAATACACTTTGTTTAAATGAACTGCCAAGTCGAGTTCGGGGGTCTAAAACTTGAAATACCGGTCGGATGGCCATGTAGATCATTCCAACACGACCTGGGAGATGAAAGTGACTTGTCAGAATTGACGGAATCAAAATCGGATGCCCGGTTTGAGCTCGGCGCTCAAACGTTCATTTTCAAAATACACTTTGTTTAAATGAACTGCCAGGCCGGGTCCGGGGGTCTAAAACCTGAAATACCAGTCGGATGGCCGTGCCGATCATTCCAACATGACCTAGGAGATGAAAGTGACTTGTCAGAACTGACGGAATCCAAATCGGATGCCCAGTTTGAGCTTGGCGCTCAAAAGTTCATTTTCAAAATACACTTAGTTTAAATGAACTGCCAAGTCGGGTCCAGGGATCTAAAACTTGAAATACCGGTCGGATGGCTGTGCCGATTATTCCAACACGACTTGGGAGATCAAAGTGACTTGTCAGAATTGACGGAATCCAAATCGGATGCCCGGTTTGAGCACGGCGCTCAAATGTTCATTTTCAAAATACACTTAGTATAAATGAATTGACAGGTCGGGTCCGGGGGTCTAAAAACCGAAATACAGGACGAATGGCCATGCCGATCATTCCAACACGACCTAGGAGATGAAAGTAACTTGTCAGAACTAACGGAATCCAAATCGGATGCCCGGTTTGAGCTCGGCGCTCAAAAGTTCATTTTCAAAATACACTTAGTTTAAATGAACTGCCAAGTCGGGTCCGGGGGTATAAAACTTGAAATACCGGTCGGATGGCTGTGCCGATTATTCCAACACAACCTGGGAGATGAAAGTGACATGTCAGAATTAACGGAATCCAAATCGGATGCCCGGTTTGAGCATGGCGCTCAAATGTTCATTTTCAAAATACACTTAGTTTAAATGAACTGCCAGGCCGGGTCCGGGGGTCTAAAACATGAAATACCGATCGGATGGGTATGCCGATTATTCCAACACGACCTGGGAGATGAAAGTGCTTTGTCAGAATTGACGGAATCCAAATCGGATGCCCGGTTTGAGCTCGGCGCTTAAATGTTCATTTTCAAAATACACTTAGTTTAAATGAACTTCCAGGTCGGGTCCGGGAGTCTAAAAACTGAAATACCGATCGGATGGCCATGCCGATCATTCCAACACGACCTGGGAGATGAAAGTGACTTGTCAGAACTGACGGAATCCAAATCGGATGCCCGGTTTGAGCTCGGCGCTCAAATGTTCATTTTTAAAATACACTTAGTTTAAATGAACTGCCAGGTCGGGTCCGGGGGTCTAAAACCTGAAATACCAGTCGGATGGCCATGCCGATCATTCCAACATGACCTGGGAGATGAACGTGACTTGTCAGAACTGACGTAATCCAAATCGGATGCCCGGTTTGAGCTCGACGCTCAAAATTTCATTTTCAAAATACACTTAGTTTAAATGAACTGCCAAGTCGGGTCCGTGGGTCTAAAACTTGAAATATCGGTCGGATGGCCGTGCCGATGATTCCAACACGACCTAGGAGATGAAAGTGACTTGTCAGAACTGACGTAATCCAAATCGGATGCCCCGTTTGAGCTCGACGCTCAAAATTTCATTTTCAAAATACACTTAGTTTAAATGAACTTCCAAGTCGGGTCTGTGGGTCTAAAACTTGAAATATCGGTCGGATGGCCATGCCGATCATTCCAACACGACCTGGGAGAAGAAAGTGACTTGTCAGAACTGACGGAATCAAAATCAGATGCCCGGTTTGAGCTCGGCGCACAAAAGTTCATTTTCAAAATACACTTAGTTTAAATGAACTGCCAAGTCGGGTCCGGGGGTCTTAAACTCGAAATACTGATCGGATGGTAGTGCCGATCGTTCCAACATGACCTGGGAGATAAAGTGACTTGTTAGAACTGACGGAATCCAAATCGGATGCCCGGTTTGAGCTCGACGCTCAAAAGTTCATTTTCAAAATACACTTAGTTTAAATGAACTGCCAAGTCGGGTCCGGGGGTCTAAAACTTGAAATATTGGTCAGATGGCTGTGCCGATTATTCCAACACGACCTGGGAGATGAAAGTGACTTGTCAGAATCGACGGAATCAAAATCGGATGCCCGGTTTGAGCACGGCGCTCAAATGTTCATTTTCAAAATACACTTAGTTTAAATGAACTGCCAGGTCGGGTCCGGGGGTCTAAAAACTGAAATACCGGTCGGATGGCCATTACAATCATTCCAACACAACTTGAGAGAACAAAGTGACTTCTCAGAACTGACGGAATCCAAATCGGATGCCCGGTTTGAGCTCGGCGCTCAAACGTTCATTTTCAAAATACACTTAGTTTAAATGAACTGCCAGGTCGGGTCCGGGGGTCTAAAACCTGAAATACCAGTCGGATGGCCATGCCAATCATTCCAACATGACCTGGGAGATGAACGTGACTTGTCAGAACTGACGTAATCCAAATCGGATGCCCGGTTTGAGCTCGGCGCTCAAAATTTCATTTTCAAAATACACTTAGTTTAAATGAACTGCCAAGTCGGGTCCGTGGGTCTAAAGCTTGAAATATCGGTCGGATGGCCGTGCCGATCATCCCAACATGACCTGGGAGATGAAAGTGACTTGTCAGAACTGACGTAATCCAAATCGGATGCCCGGTTTGAGCTCGGCGCTCAAAATTTTGTTTTCAAAATACACTTAGTTTAAATGAACTTCCAAGCCGGGTCCGTGGGTCTAAAACTTGAAATATCGGTCGGATGGCCATGCCGATCATTCCAACACGACCTGGGAGATGTAAGTGATTTGTCAGAACTTACGGAATCTAAATCAGATGCCCGGTTTGAGCTCGGCGCACAAAAGTTCATTGTCAAAATACACTTAGTTTAAATGAACTGCCAAGTCGGGTCCGGGGGTCTAAAACTTGAAATACCGATCGGATGGTAGTGCTGATCATTCCAACATGACCTGGGAGATGAAAGTGACTTGTTAGAACTGACGGAATCCAAATCGGATGCCCGGTTTGAGCTCGACGCTCAAAAGTTCATTTTCTAAATACACTTTGTTTAAATGAACTGCCAAGTCGGGTGCGGGGGTCTAAAACTTGAAATACCGGTCGGATGGCCGTGTCGATCATTCCAACACGACCTGGGAGATGAAAGTGACTTGTCAGAATTGACGGAATCCAAATCGGATGCCCGGTTTGAGCTCGGTGCTCAAACGTTCATTTTAAAAATACACTTAGTTTAAATGAACTGCCAAGTCGGGTCCGTGGGTCTAAAACTTGAAATATCGGTCGGATGGCCGTGCCGATCATTCCAACACGACTTGGGAGATGAAAGTGACTTGTCAGAACTGACGTAATCCAAATCGGCTGCCCGGTTTGAGCTCGGCGCTTAAAATTTCATTTTCAAAATACACTTAGTTTAAATGAACTTCCAAGTCGGGTCCGTGGGTCTAAAACTTGAAATATCGGTCGGATGACCATGCCGATCATTCCAACACGACCTGGGAGAAGAAAGAGACTTGTCAGAACTGACGGAATCTAAATCAGATGCCCGGTTTGAGCTCGGCGCTCAAAAGTTCATTTTCAAAATACACTTAGTTTAAATGAACTGCCAGGTCGGGTTCGGGAGTCTAAAACCTGAAATATCGGTTGGATGGCCCTGCCGATCATTCCAACATGACCTACGAGATGAAAGTGACTTTTCAGAACTGACGGAATCCAAATCGGATGCCCGGTTTGAACTAGGCGCTCAAAAGTTCATTTTCAAAATAGACTTAGTTTAAATGAACTGCCAAGTCGGGTCCGGGGGTCTAAAATATGAAATACCGGTCGGATGGCTGTGCCGATTATTCCAACACGACCTGGGAGATGAAAGTGCTTTGTCAGAATTGACGGAATCCAAATCGGATGCCCGGTTTGAGCTCGGCGCTCAAATGTTCATTTTCAAAATACACTTAGTTTAAATGAACTGCCAAGTCGGGTCCGGGGGTCTAAAAACTGAAATACCGGTCGGATGGCCATGCTTTTCATTCCAACACGAATGGGAGATGAAAGTGACTTGTCAGAACTGACGGAATCCAAATCGGATGCCCGGTTTGAGCTCGGCGCTCAAAATTTCATTTTCAAAATACACTTAGTTTAAATGAACTGCCAAGTCGGGTCCGTGGGTCTAAAACTTGAAATATCGGTCGGATGGCCGTGTCGATCATTCCAACACGACCTGGGAGATGAAAGTGACTTGTCAAAACTGACGTAATCCAAATCAGATGCCGGTTTGAGCTCGGCGCTCAAAATTTCATTTTCAAAATACACTTAGTTTAAATGAACTTCCAGGTCGGGTCCGTGGGTCTAAAACTTGAAATATCAGTCAGATGGCCATGCCGATCATTCCAACACGACCTGGGAGAAGAAAGTGACTTGTCAGAACTGACGGAATCTAAATCATATGCCCGGTTTGAGCTCGACGCACAAAAGTTCATTTTCAAAATACACTTAGTTTAAATGAACTGCCAAGTCAGGTCCGGGGGTCTAAAACTTGAAATACCGATCGGATGGCAGTGCCGATCATTCCAACATGACCTGGGAGATGAAAGTGACTTGTCAGAACTGACGGAATCTAAATCGGATGCCCGGTTTGAGCTCGGCGCTCAAAAGTTCATTTTCTAAATACACTTTGTTTAAATGAACTGCCAAGTCGGGTCCGGGGGTCTAAAACATGAAATACCGGTCGGATGGCTGTGTTGATTATTCCAACACGACCTGGGAGATGAAAGTGACTTGTCAGAATTGACGGAATCCAAATCGGATGCCCAGTTTGAGCACGACGCTCAAATGTTCATTTTCAAAATACACTCAGTTTAAATGAACTGCCAGGTCAGGTCCGGGGGTCTAAAAACTGAAATACCTGTCGGATGGCCATGCCAATCGTTCCAACACGACCTGGGAGATGAAAGTGACTTGTCAGAACTGACGGAATCCAAATCGGATGCCCGGTTTGAGCTCGGCGCTCAAAATTTCATTTTTAAAATACACTTAGTTTAAATGAACTGCCAAGTCGGGTCCGTGGGTCTAAAACTTGAAATATCGGTGGGATGGCCGTGCCGATCATTCCAACATGACCTGGGAGATGAAAGTGACTTGTCAGAACTGACGTAATCCAAATCGGATGCCCGATTTGAGCTCGGCGCTCAAAATTTCATTTTCAAAATACACTAAGTTTAAATGAACTTCCAAGTCGGGTCCGTGGGTCTAAAACTTGAAATATCGGTCGGATGACCATGCCGATCATTCCAAAATGACCTGGGAGAAGAAAGTGACTTGTCAGAACTGACGGAATCTAAATCAGATGCCCGGTTTGAGCTCGGCGCACAAAAGTTCATTTTCAAAATACACTTAGTTTAAATGAACTGCCAAGTCGGGTCCGGGGGTCTAAAACTCGAAATACCGATCGGATGGTAGTGCCGATGGTTCCAACACGACCTGGGAGATAAAAGTGACTTGTCAGAACTGACGGAATCCAAATCGGATGCCCGGTTTGTGTTCGGCACTCAAAAGTTCATTTTCTAAATACACTTTGTTTAAATGAACTGCCAAGTCGGGTCCGGGGGTCTAAAAGTTGAAATACCGGTCGGATGGCCATGCCGATCATTCCAACACGACCTGGGAGATGAAAGTGACTTGTCAGAATTGACGGAATCTAAATCGGATGCCCGGTTTGAGCTCGGCGCTCAAACGTTCATTTTCAAAATACACTTAGTTTAAATGAACTGCCAGGCCGGGTCCGGGGGTCTAAAACCTGAAATACCGATCGGATGGCCGTGCCAATCATTCCAACACGACCTAGGAGATGAAAGTGACTTGTTAGAACTGACGGAATCCAAATCAGATGCCCGGTTTGAGCTCGGCGCTCAAAAGTTCATTTTCAAAATACACTTAGTTTAAATGAATTGCCAAGTCGGGTCTGGGGTTCTAAAACTGGAAATACTGGTCGGATGGCTATGCCGATTATTCCAACATGACCTGGGAGATAAAAGTGACTTTTTAGAATTGACGAAATCCAAATCGGATGCCTGGTTTGAGCACGGCGCTCAAATGTTCATTTTCAAAATACACTTAGTTTAAATGAACTGCCAGGTCGGGTCCGGGGGTCTAAAAATTGAAATACCGGTTGGATGGCCATGCCAATCGTTCCAATACTACTTGGGAGATGAAAGTGACTTGTCAGAACTGACGGAATCCAAATCAGATGCCCGGTTTGAGCTCGGCGCTCAAACGTTCATTTTCAAAATACACTTAGTTTAAATGAACTGCCAGGTCGGGTCCGGGGGTCTAAAACCTGAAATACCAGTCGGATGGCCATGCCAATCATTCTAACACGACCTGGGAGATGAACGTGACTTGTCAGAACTGACGGAATCCAAATCGGATGCCCGGTTTGAGCTCGGCGCTCAAAATTTCATTTTCAAAATACACTTAGTTTACATGAACTGCCAAGTCGGGTCCGTGGGTCTAAAACTTGAAATATCAGTCGGATGGCTGTGCCAATCATTCCAACACGACCTGGGTGATGAAAGTGACTTATCAGAACTGACGTAATCCAAATCGGATGCCCGGTATGAGCTCGGCGCTCAAAATTTCATTTTCAAAATACACTTAGTTTAAATGAACTTCCAAGTCGGGTCCGTGGGTCTAAAACTTGAAATATTGGTCGGATGGCCATGCCGATCATTCCAACACGAACTGGGAGATGAAAGTCACTTGTCAGAACTGACGGAATCCAAATCGGATGCCCGATTTGAGCTCGGCGCTCAAAAGTTTATTTTCAAAATACACTTAGTTTAAATGAACTGCCAAGTCGGGTTCGGGGGTCTAAATATTGAAATACCGATCGCATGGCAATGCCGATCATTCCAACACGACCTGGGAGATGAAAGTGACTTGTCAGAACTGACGGAATCTAAATCGGATGGCCGTTTGAGCTCGGCGCTCAAAAGTTCATTTTCTAAAGACATTTTGTTTAAATGAACTGCCAAGTCGGGTCTGGGGGTCTAAAACTTGAAATACCAGTCGGATGGTCGTACCGATCATTCCAACACGACCTGGGAGATGAAAGTGACTTGTCAGAACTGACAGAATCCAAATAGGATGCCCAGTTTGAGCTCGGCGCTCAAAAGTTCATTTTCAAAATACACTTAGTTTAAATGAACTGCCAGGTCGGGTTCGAGAGTCTAAAACCTGAAATATCGGTCGGATGGCCCTGCCGATCATTCCAACATGACCTACGAGATGAAAGTGACTTTTCAGAACTGACGGAATCCAAATCGGATGTCCGGTTTGAACTAGGCGCTCAAAACTTCATTTTCAAAATAGACTTAGTTTAAATGAACTGCCAAGTCGGGTCCGGGGGTCTAAAACATGAAATACCGGTCAGATGGCCGTGCCGATTATTCCAACACGACCTGGGAGATGAAAGTGTTTTGTCAGAATTGACGGAATCCAAATCGGATGCCCGGTTTGAGCTCGGCGATCAAATGTTCATTTTCAAAATACACTTAGTTTAAATGAACTGCCAGGTCGGGTCCGGGGGTCTAAAAAGTGAAATACCGGTCGAATAGCCATGCTTTTTATTCCAACATGACCTGGGAGATGAAAGTGACTTGTCAGAACTGACGGAATCCAAATCGGATGCCCGGTTTGAGCTCGGCGCTCAAATTTTCATTTTCAAAATACACTTAGTTTAAATGAACTGCCAAGTCGGGTCCGTGGGTCTAAAACTTGAAATATCGGTCGGATGGCCGTGCCGATCATTCCAACACGACCTAGGAGATGAAAGTGACTTGTCAAAACTGACGTAATCCAAATCGGATGCCGGTTTGAGCTCGGCGCTCAAAATTTTATTTTCAAAATACACTTAGTTTAAATGAACTTCCAAGTCGGGTCCGTGGGTCTAAAACTTAAAATATCAGTCAGATGGCCATGCCGATCATTCCAACACGACCTGGGAGATGAAAGTGACTTGTCAGAACTGACGGAATCTAAATCATATGCCCGGTTTGAGCTCGGCGCACAAAAGTTCATTTTCAAAATACACTTAGTTTAAATGAACTGCCAAGTCAGGTCCGGGGGTCTAAAACTTGAAATACCAATCGGATGACAGTGCCGATCATTCTAACATGACCTGGGAGATGAAAGTGACTTGTCAAAACTAACGGAATCTAAATCGGATGCCCGGTTTGAGCTCGGCGCTCAAAAGTTCATTTTCTAAATACACTTTGTTTAAATGAACTGTCAAGTCGGGTCCGGGGGTCTAAAACTTTAAATATCGGTCGGATAGCCGTGTCGATCATTCCAACACTACCTGGGAGATGAAAGTGACTTGTCAGACCTGACGGAATCCAAATCGGATGCCCGGTTTGAGCTCGGCGCTCAAACGTTCATTTTTAAAATACACTTAGTTTAAATGAACTGCCAGGCCGGGTCCAGGGTTCTAAAACCTGAAATACCGGATGGATGGCCATGTCAATCATTCCAACACGACCTAGGAGATGAAAGTGACTTGTCAGAACTGACGAAATCCAAATCGGATGCCCGGTTTGAGCTCGGCGCTCAAAAGTTCATTTTCAAAATACACTTAGTTTAAATGAACTGCCAAGTCGGGTCCGGGGGTCTAAATCTTGAAATACAGGTCGGATGGCTGTGCCGATTATTCCAACACGACCTGGGAGATGAAAGTGACTTGTCAGAATTGACGGAATCCAAATCGGATACCCGGTTTGAGCACGGCGCTCAAATGTTCATTTTCAAAATACACTTAGTTTAAATGAACTGCCAGGTCGGGTCCGGAGGTCTAAAAACTGAAATACCGGTCGGATGGCCATGCCAATCATTCCAACACGACTTGGGAGATGAAAGTGACTTGTCAGAACTGACGGAATCCAAATCGGATGCCCGGTTTGAGCTCGGCGCTCAAACGTTCATTTTCAAAATACACTTAGTTTAAATGAACTGCCAGGTCGGGTCCGGGGGTCTAAAACCTGAAATACCAGTCGGATGGCCATGCCGATCATTCCAACACGACCTGGGAGATGAACGTGACTTGTCAGAACTGACGTAATCCAAATCGGATGCCCGGTTTAAGCTCGGCGCTCAAAATTTCATTTTCAAAATACACTTAGTTTAAATGAACTGCCAAGTCGGGTCCGTGGGTCTAAAACTTGAAATATCGATCGGATGGCCGTGCCGATCATCCCAACACGACCTGAGAGATGAAAGTGACTTGTCAGAATTGATGTAATCCAAATCGGATGCCCGGTTTGAGCTCGGCGCTCAAAATTTCATTTTCAAAATACACTTAGTCTAAATGAACTTCCAAGTCGGGTCCTGTTTGGGGTTCGGTGTTAGTATTCAGAGGGGGGGTGAATGAATATGGCCTATAAAAAGTTTCACCCAATTGACATATTAGGCTCACTAACTATTTAGAATGCTAACTAGACAGATTTATCAAATCTGGAAGACTAATTAGTAGATGCGGAATTAAACAAACGGATAGTGAGCACTCTAACAAGACAAGTTAGACAAACTATGGCTCAATTAGAATTTCGCTCACTCAACAGATTAGACACTTAGAACAAAATCTGATCAAGTCATCTAATGAACCTGTGATCAAACACTTGGAGCGCCCCTATGCAAACATCTAGCGGAAGCAAACCATAAACAATCAAACCACAATGCAAGAGGGGTTTTTAGGTGGTTCGGTCCAGCAGACCTACATCCACCCCACACTCAAACCGAGTGTGGATTCCGCTGACTCACAGCTTGAACAGCTGGGCATCACAGCTTGCGTTACAACCGCTGGGCCTCACAGCTTGCCGTCCAGTGGAATCCACCACTGCAACCGCTGGGGATTACAGCTTACCCGTCTAGTGGAAACCTCCACTGCCCGCTGAGCAACACAGCTTGCTGTCCAGAGGAGTCCTCCTCTGCAAACCGCTGACTAACAGCTTGAAAGACAATGTAAAATAGAAAATAGAAAAGATGGAAACACAGCAACTAAAAGCTGAACAATGAAGCACGAAATAGCTCTAACAATGAGCAACCTCAGATCTGGTTTTAAACCAAAGATCTGAGGAAGGAACTCCTTCTCTTTCTCTTTCTTTTTCTTCTGCTGGATCGTGGAAGCACTCTCTCCTTTTTCTCTTACTCTTCTCTCAGCTTCTGCTCCTCTCTTCTCTCTCTTTTCTTTCCTCTCTTGTGCTGGATCGACAGCTTCTTTTCACTCTGCTTCGATCACGATCTCTCTCTTTCTTCTTCTTCTCCTTTTCTTCTTCTTTTCTTTTTCTGGATCGAAGGGCTTTTCTGCTCTCCAGACTTCTTCTTCGATCAACCTTCTACAGAGGATGAAGGCTTCCTTTTATAAGCAGCAGCAGCAGGCACACTGGCACGTGTGGCTTCCACATTTCCTGTCCTAAAAATTTGGACCACGTGGCAGCATCCTGGTCACGAGCCAGGCACCTCGGATCACGTGCCCTTCATTAGTACCCATTCGAATTTGTCCCACTGCGTCGACCCTGCCGTGGATAGCGTTGACGCGTTGAAGACAGCTCGAGATAAGTCGCCCCTTTCTTGAACTGCTGTGTCGACGCTGCCAGTTGGTGGCGTTGACGCACGAACATGTACATTTGTACATTGGCGTCTCTTAAGCCGCTGCGTCGACGTTTCCAACTTGTGGCGTTGACGCATTGATGCGTTCCAGTGAGCAACCAGCCTAGCCTTTCTTAACTGTTGCGTCGACGCTGCTCCACTGCTGCGTTGACGCATCAGTAATCCAGTGATCAGGTTCTTCGGCAGACAGACGTGCTGCGTGGACGCTGCTAGCCCATAGCGTTGACGCATGGATATGTTCTAGTGAACAACCAGCCTGGCCTTCTTAACTGTTGCGTCGACGCTGCTTGATGAGTGCGTTGACGCACCAGAGTAATCCAGTAACCCATTGGCTCTTTCTTTGTAACTGCGGTTTCCACGTGTCAGCATATCAGCCCCTTGGATCACGTGCCAAGTCTTGATGGCCTAAATCATCTGCAGACAGTCAGAGGAAAATGAACTTAGTTCAGACGAATGTATATACTTAAGCAGAGCTGCCAGTGTATGGACTTGAACAGTGCAGCGAGTGTACAAACTAGGACTTGGTAGAACAAGGTCCAGTGTATAGACTTGCAGATACGAAGCCAATGTACAGACTTAGAAGGATTTGAACCAGTGTCCAGACTTCAGGTTTGAAGACCATTGTGCAGACTTTGGCTGTACAGACTTTCAAAGCTTGGCGGAGGATGTACAGACTTGAAGTGTGAAGACCATTGTATAGAGTTGGTGAAATGAAGTCCAGTGTACAGACTTGCAGATACGAAGTCAATGTACAGACTTACACAAGCGAGCTATAGTGCCAATGTGTAGACTTCACGCTGTACAGACTTTCCAAAGAGAACTTAACGCAGTACAGACTTGAGGCTTTGAACGTTGAAGGCACAAGATGATGTACAGACTCAGATACAAGACCAATGTATGAATTAAAGCAAGAGCTCTTTCAAAACGATTCCAATGCGTCAATGCATTGAGTCCACTGCGTCGACGCACCAGTTGACACATTTTATAGACCAGCTCTGGGACAGACCAGTGAGTTGACGCAATGATCCCATGCGTCAACGCATCATGCAATACTCATGCAAACTCATGCACTCAATGTTGTATATCAGACACAGTCCTATGCAATCATATCAGCAGCCATATTCAAAACATAATATCATAATGCACTGACTGTTTTACAATCATCAAAACACAATAACATTGCTATCATCAAAATCAAATGCACTCACTGTCTTGCTATCATCAAAACCAAATAGCATTGCTATCATAAAAGCAACATAGCACATGCTTGTGCCTAAGAGGCACAACATTCTCCCCCTTTTTGATGATGGCAACACAATGTGACAGTGAGTCACACACAAGATTTTCTCCCCATTTGACATGATCAAAAAGAGAAAAATAGTAAAAACAAGAGTGTAAAGTGCATTATGCATGCAAATTCTCTAGAACATTCTTCCCCTGAATGTAAGACTCTCCTGAATTATTTCTCCCCCTAAATAATAGCTCCCCCTTTGAGAAGGAATATGAATAGATAAACAAGGAAGAGAAGGTAGGAGGGTCACTTGACAACAGCTGAATCATAGGTTCAGAAGGGAAGCATGATTATAAACAACTGTTAAAGTAAAAATCAGGTTTAACAGTGATAAATCTAGAGTAAAACATTTGACCCCTGAACAAGAGTTTATAGATTCCATTTATAGCAATGAATCTAGGGCACATGGTATTAATAGATAAGTCAGAAATAATACCCTTTTGTGATTAAACAAGGAAATTCAAGAGAGGCAACTTGAACATGTATTGATAAAAATAATTTTCACTCATTGACTTTTGATTTTTCGAAAGGTTACAGCAGTTTGATTTTCACTTTTGAATTTTTCAGAACCTGAACTAAGTAAATAGATCAGTGGCATTTATGCTGTTGACATTAGGTGTACACCTTGATCAGAGGCAGATACCCCCAGTTACTAGACATAAACTACTAGACCTATTTCAGATCAGAACCCACAAAGGATAGTCTTCACTTTTGACATTAAGGGTACACCTTGATTAGAGGCCAGTACCCTCAGTTACTTGGTGAGGACTCCCCCTATAGATTTGACCCTATGAACAGAGATATTCTGAAGCACCTCATGACATGTGAATTCTCCTACTTCTTTGGGGGAGTTCACAGTTTCTCAGTGCAATCAGCCATTGCTCTGTCACTATGTTCAGCTCATAGCATTTATGATCTTATTTACTGCTGCCTTTATCTCTTTTAGAGTGATTGTTTGAAAAACAGTACACACTCTTATTCACCTTTTTTAGAAATTTCCAGATCAACACATTAGGCATTACAAAAACTTTTTCTATTTTAACCATGAGACAAAGATTAAGAGCTATAAAAGTTTTCTTTTATCTCAAATTCTGAAGGCAGACATTTGACTCTTCAATTTATAAAGGTTAAACCTTTAGTTCCTTTCAATTTGTAAGAGTGATTCTTATAAAAGAACAATTGAAATAATCACAACTCAATGTACTAAACCAGATACAGAACTGTTGTTCGGGGAAGGTTAGGGAAATGATAGCAATAGGCATTGAGTTCCAGGAGTATCTGATGACAAAAGATATGAAATAACTAAATGGGGACAATGAGAAGTAGCAAGGATTCAATGAATTGAACTAAACTCTCAGCTCCCCCTGACATCATGATGCAAGAGATATGCTATGCAGCACACTGTTCTATATGCAAACTATGCAACAATAAAATATGAGGTAATTATGCAATCAATTTAAGTTTATGCATCCTAGTCATGAACATTTTTATCCTTTTTCAGATTTTTCAAAAATATGATGCAGTGCACTTTTCTACATGAAGACATGACCCATGGTACTAGGCGGAGAACATGGTCTCAAAGACCATCTCACACATGGTAGAAACCACCGGGCAGATTTCCCTGCCTTTTAGTAACTTACCATTTATATACCAAAGTGGTCATGCAAAGAAATACAGTGCAAAGCTGTACTATATGCATTGAACAATTTCATTGACAGTCATGCAAATGATGTATGCATACATTAGACACATGCATTGACTGTATGTACTAACTGAACCATTCACAATCAGCAAGTTATGCATTTAATAACAAGCATGCAATGCATTGACACAAAACACATGCATCGACTATATACATTAAAGAACTGTTTAGCCTAGTCCAAAATGCAGTGCATCTAGCATCTCATTCATTTAGTGCAAACAACAGCATGAGAAGAGCATCAAATATATTCAGAATTGAATTCAGTGAAGAGATCATCAAAATTCAGACAAGCAGATCAACATGAAATTCACAATTTTTTTTTCATACTCACAAATTCAGATGATGAATTTTAAAACAAAGTTCAGAACTGACCTGAAATGTAGTATCCAGGGGTTTTCTGTCTGAGTGCCTTGGTTAACCCCTTTTTATTTTTTCCCACCAAGGCACACCTGCAACATGTCAATCAATGTGATCTTGCAGGAACCCAAGAAGTCTTGGGTCCTGGATTAACAGTGACATTCCTAGCAGGTATGGTAACCAACTTCTGTGCATGAAGGTCATCAATTCTCATCACATGACAATCATTCATTGAATGACCTATCTGACCACAGTAGTGGCATGATGCAGCAGTTCTGAAATTTATTTTGTGCACATTCCTATGAGCAAGAGTTCTAACTGCATATGTATGAAAATTTTTGTTAACAGAATTGAAATTCTGTTTACCAAAACTAGTCTGGCTTTGGTATCCTGCCAGCCAAAATTTTACAGATTTAAAATTAAGTCTACTTTCCTGAGCATGCCAACAGTCCTTGACTGTGTGGCCATGCCTCCCACATTCGAAGTACCTTGGATGCTTACCTCTGGAGCCAAGGTTATTTCTATCAAAAGCATTTTTGTTAACATGGAAATTAACAAATTCAGAATTGAATCTCTTTCTCTGATTCTGCCAACATTGAGCAGCAATGTGGCCAACCTTCCCACAACAAAAACTATTCAGATTCTTTCTCCTAGAATCATGATTTCTACCATGAAATTCTTTAACATTCAGATTACCCTTTTTCTGATCAGACAGAACTTTTCTAGCATGCCTTCTGTCATCTTGTTTCATCACAAAACACTCACTCATAAAGTGTCCATGCTTACCACAATAATGACAAGAACAAGAACCATTAGATTTATTTAAAACATGGCACTTATCAGATGAGTTTGAGTTTTTAGCATGCAGATTGTTCCTTTGAGTTTTTGGGGTTTTCTGATTTTTATTTCATTTTTGAATTTCCTTAGCAGCATGTAAATTTGAAGAAGAAGCTGAAGTGCTAGCTAAACTAGAGCTACGAATAAAAGTGGTATACAACTGGTTCTTCTTAGCTTGCTTAATTTCGGACATGTTATCAATCTCCTCACATTGATCACTTACTACATCTTCCGAGGATATTTTCATTTTGCCTTTATCCTTAGCAACCTTAGATGAAGTACCATTCATCTCAGTAATTTTACTTTCCAAGGAGATTATAAGATTTTCTGAATCAACTTTCTCCTTTTCACAACTAGCCAGTTTTTCTGTTAATAACACAATTTCATTTTCCAAATCAGCAGTGTGTATTAAAAAACTAGCAATTTCTTCATCACTGCAATTGATACACTCTTTCAATACTGATTTCTCTTTTTCAATCGTCATCCATCTTTCAGAGAAAACAGTGTTAAGAACCATTAACTTTTTATTTTGTTCCTTCAGATGAGCATTTTCTTCAAGCATTTTACTTTCAATTTCTTCAGCTTCAGTTTTCTTTTCTAACAATAATTTGTTTTCCTCTTTCAGTGATTTGATTGATTCTTTTGCAAATTATCATCATGATCAAACTCATTTATCATGTCTTCTAAAATAGCACATGCATTGCAGGAATCATCTTCTCTAATGTGCTTATTTCTGAGATTCTCGTTTTCAGATTTCAAGTTTTCATTTTCTGCCTTCAAACGAGTGACTTCAAGATTCATGTCTTTTCTCAATTTTTTATTTTCAGATTTTAATTTCTTGGACACTTTGAACAAATTTTCATACATCTCTATCAATTCATCAAAAGTGTATCCATCTGATTCGGAGCTTACCTGAGATGAGGTTTCCTCATCATCACTTCCCCGGTTGGCCATTAAACATATGGACTTTTCTCCTTCTTCAGCACTGTCCGAGGTGTTCCCTTTGAGTTTCGAGAATTCTGGACAGTCAGCCTTCGTGTGGCCAGCCTTCCAGCATTTGTAGCAAACGTTAGAGTCAACAACCTTAGCAGGATTAGAATTATACCGTGTATGCTTTCGGCCATCACTAGGCTTTCCTTCTCTGTTTCTCAGAAATTTCCTGAAATTACTGATCACCATTCCAATGTGGTCTTCATCAATTTCAGACCGCGACAGGCTGATTTTCTCGCTTGATGATCCACTATGGCTGGATCTAATTGCTTTGCTGGAGCCAGCCTTCAACACGATTGGTTCCATTGCAAATAATCTGAAGACACAGAAAAACTGAAGCACCTAAACCAAATAAGCAAGACACAACACTAAGTCGGAGAATCAAAACAACGAACACAGAAAGCACACTCTGAAATGCACCAAACACTAGCAGGATCCTCTGCAGATTGTTAGATCTGATAGATCAGAGACCCGCTCTGATACCAATTGTTTGGGGTTCGGTGCTAGTATTCAGAGGGGGGTGAATGAATATGGCCTATAAAAAGTTTCACCCAATTGACATATTAGGCTCACTAACTATTTAGAATGCTAACTAGACAGATTTATCAAATCTGGAAGACTAATTAGCAGATGCGGAATTAAACAAATGGATAGTGAGCACTCTAACAAGACAAGTTAGACAAACTATAGCTCAATTAGAATTTCGCTCACTCAACAGATTAGACACTTAGAACAAAATCTGATCAAGTCATCTAATGAACCTGTGATCAAACACTTGGAGCGCCCCTATGCAAACATCTAGCGGAAGCAAACCATAAGCAATCAAACCACAATGCAAGAGGGGTTTTTAGGTGGTTCGGTCCAGCAGACCTACATCCACCCCACACTCAAACCGAGTGTGGATTCCGCTGACTAACAGCTTGAACAGCTGGGCATCACAGCTTGCCTTACAACCGCTGGGCCTCACAGCTTGCCGTCCAGTGGAATCCACCACTGCAACCGCTGGGGATTACAGCTTACCCGTCCAGTGGAAACCTCCACTACCCGCTGAGCAACACAGCTTGCTATCCAGAGGAGTCCTCCTCTGCAAACCGCTGACTAACAGCTTAAAAGACAATGTAAAATAGAAAACAGAAAAGATGGAAACACATCAACTAAAAGCTGAACAATGAAGCACGAAATAAGCTCTAACAATGAGCAACCTCAGATCTGGTTTTGAACCAAAGATCTGAGGAAGGAACTCCTTCTCTTTCTCTCTCTATCTTTCTCTTTCTTTTTCTTCTACTGGATCGTGGAAGCACTCTCTCCTTTTTCTCTTACTCTTCTCTCAGCTTCTGCTCCTCTCTTCTCTCTCTTTTCTTTCCTCTCTTGTGCTAGATCGACAGCTTCTTTTCACTCTGCTTCGATCACGATCTCTCTCTTTCTTCTTCTTCTCCTTTTCTTCTTCTTTTCTTTTTCTGGATCGAAGGGCTTTTCTGCTCTCCAGGCTTCTTCTTCGATCAACCTTCTACAGAGGATGAAGGCTTCCTTTTATAAGCAGCAGCAGCAGCAGCAGGCACACTGGCGCGTGTGACTTCCATATTTCCTGCCCTAAAAATTCGGACCACGTGGCAGCATCCTGGTCACGAGCCAGGCACCTCGGATCACGTGCCCTTCATTAGTACCCATTCGAATTTGTCCCACTGCGTCGACCCTGCCGTGGATAGCGTTGACGCGTTGAAGACAGCTCGAGATAAGTCGCCCCTTTCTTGAACTGCTGCGTCGACGCTGCCAGCTGGTGGCGTTGACGCACGAACATGTACATTTGTACATTGGCGTCTCTTAAGCCGCTGCGTCGACGTTTCCAACTTGTGGCGTTGACGCATTGATGCGTTCCAGTGAGCAACCAGCCTAGCCTTTCTTAACTGTTGCGTCGACGCTGCTCCACTGCTGCGTTGACGCATCAGTAATCCAGTGATCAGGTTCTTCGGCAGACAGACGTGCTGCGTGGACGCTGCTAGCCCATAGCGTTGATGCATGGACATGTTCTAGTGAACAACCAGCCTGGCCTTCTTAACTGTTGCGTCGACGCTGCTTGATGAGTGCGTTGACGCACCAGAGTAATCCAGTAACCCATTGGCTCTTTCTTTGTAACTGCGGTTTCCACGTGTCAGCATATCAGCCCCTTGGATCACGTGCCAAGTCTTGATGGCCTGAATCATCTGCAGACAGTCAGAGGAAAATGAACTTAGTTCAGACGAATGTATATACTTAAGCAGAGCTGCCAGTGTATGGACTTGAACAATGCAGCGAGTGTACAAACTAGGACTTGGTAGAACAAGGTCCAGTGTATAGACTTGCAGATACGAAGCCAATGTACAGACTTAGAAGGATTTGAACCAGTGACCAGACTTCAAGTTTGAAGACCATTGTGCAGACTTTGGCTGTACAGACTTTCAAAGCTTGGCGGAGGATGTACAGACTTGAAGTGTGAAGACCATTGTATAGAGTTGGTGAAATGAAGTCCAGTGTACAGACTTGCAGATACGAAGTCAATGTATAGACTTACACAAGCGAGCTATAGTGCCAATGTGTAGACTTCACGCTGTACAGACTTTCCAAAGAGAACTTAACGCTGTACAGACTTGAGGCTTTGAACGTTGAAAGCACAAGACGATGTACAGACTCAGATACAAGACCAATGTATGAATTAAAGCAAGAGCTCTTTCAAAACGATTCCAATGCGTCAACGCATTGAGTCCACTGCGTCGACGCACCAGTTGACACATTTTATAGACCAGCTCTGGGACAAACCAGTGAGTTGACGCAATGATCCCATGCGTCAACGCATCATGCAATACTCATGCAAACTCATGCATTCAATGCTGTATATCAGACACAGTACTATGTAATCATATCAGCAGCCATATTCAAAACATAATATCATAATGCACTGACTATTTTGCAATCATCAAAACACAATAACATTGCTATCATCAAAATCAAATGCACTCACTGTCTTGCTATCATCAAAACCAAATAGCATTGCTATCATAAAAGCAACATAGCACATGCTTGTGCCTAAGAGGCACAACAGGTCCGTGGGTCTAAAACTTCAAATATCTGTCGGATGGCCATGCCGATCATTCCAACATGACCTGGGAGATGAAAGTGATTTTTCAGAACTTACGGAATCTAAATCAGATGCCCGGTTTGAGCTCGGCGCACAAAAGTTCATTGTCAAAATACACTCAGTTTAAATGAACTGCCAAGTCGGGTCCGGGGGTCTAAAACTTGAAATACCGATTGGATGGCAGTGCCGATGGTTCCAACATGACCTGGGACATGAAAGTGACTTGTCAGAATTGATGGAATCCAAATCGGATGCCCGGTTTGAGCTCGGCGCTCAAAAGTTCATTTTCTAAATACACTTTGTTTAAATGAACTGCCAAGTCGGGTCCGGGGGTCTAAAACTTAAAATACCAGTCGAATGGCCGTGCCGATTATTCCAACACGACCTGGGAGATGTAAGTGACTTGTCAGAATTGACGGAATCCAAATCGGATGCCCGGTTTGAGCTCGGCGCTGAAACGTTCATTTTCAAATTACACTTAGTTTAAATGAACTGCCAGGCCAGGTCCGGGGGTCTAAAACCTGAAATACCGGTCGGATGGCGGTGCCGACCATTCCAACACGACCTAGGAGATGAAAGTGACTTGTTAGAACTGACGGAATCCAAATCGGAAGCCCGGTTTGAGCTCGGCGCTCAAAAGTTCATTTTCAAAATACACTTAGTTTAAATGAACTACCAAGTCGGGTCCGGGGGTATAAAACTTGAAATACCGGTCGGATGGCTGTGTCGATTATTCCAACACGACCTGGGAGATGAAAGTGACTTGTCAGAGTTGACGGAATCCAAATCAGATGCCCGGTTTGAGCACGGCGCTCAAATGTTCATTTCCTAAATACACTTTGTTTAAATGAACTGCCAAGTCGGGTCCGGGCGTCTAAAACTTGAAATTCTGGTCGGATGGCCGTGCCGATCATTCCAACATGACCTGGGAGATGAAAGTGACTTGTCAGAACTGACAGAATCCAAATCGGATGCCCAGTTTGAGCTCGGCGCTCAAAAGTTCATTTTCAAAATACACTTAGTTTAAATGAACTGCCAGGTCGGGTCCGAGAGTCTAAAACCTGAAATATAGGTCGGATGGCCATGCCGATCAATCCAACATGACCGAGGAGATGAAAGTGACATGTCAGAACTGACGTAATCCAAATCGGATGACCGGTTTGAACTCAACGCTCAAAAGTTCATTTTCAAAATACACTTAGTTTAAATGAACTGCCAAGTCGGGTCCGGGGGTCTAAAACATGAAATACCAGTCGGATGGCTATGCCGATTATTCCAACACGACCTGGGAGAAGAAAGTGCTTTGTCAGAATTGACGAATCCAAATCGGATGCCCGATTTGAGCTCGGCGCTCAAATGTTCATTTTCAAAATACACTTAGTTTAAATGAACTGCCAGGTCGGGTTCGGGAGTCAACAAACTTAAATACCGGTCGGATGGTCATGTCGATCATTCCAACACGACCTGGGAGATGAAAGTGACTTGTCAGAACTAACGAAATCCAAATCGGATGCCCGGTTTGAGCTCGACGCTCAAACGTTCATTTTCAAAATACACTTAGTTTAAATGAACTGCCAGGTCGGGTCCGGGGGTCTAAAACCTGAAATACCAGTCGGATCGCCATGCCGATCATTCCAACATGACCTGGGAGATGAACGTGACTTGTCAGAACTGACGTAATCCAAATCGGATGCCCGGTTTGAGCTCGGCGCTCAAAATTTCATTTTCAAAATACACTTAGTTTAAATGAACTGCCAAGTCGGGTCCGTGGGTCTAAAACTTGAAATATTGGTCGGATGGCCGTGCCGATCATTCCAACACGACCTGGGAGATGAAAGTGACTTGTTAGAACTGACGTAATCCAAATCGGATGCCCGGTTTGAGCTCGACGCTCAAAATTTCATTTTCAAAATACACTTAGTTTAAATGATGTTCCAAGTCGGGTCTGTGGGTCTAAAGCTTGAAATATCGGTCGGATGGCCATGCCGATCATTCCAACACGACCTGGGAGAAGAAAGTGACTTGTCAGAACTGACGGAATCAAAATCAGATGCCCGGTTTGAGCTCGGCGCACAAAGGTTCATTTTTAAAATACACTTACTTTAAATGAACTGCCAAGTCGGGTCCGGGGGTCTTAAACTCGAAATACCGATCGGATGGCAGTGCCGATCGTTCCAACATGACCTAGGAGATGAAAGTGACTTTTCAATACTGACGGAATCCAAATCGGATGCCCGGTTTGAGCTCGGCGCTTAAAAGTTCATTTTCTAAATACACTTTGTTTAAATGAACTGCCATGTCGGGTCCAGGGGTCTAAAACTTGAAATACCGATCGTATGGCCGAGCCGATCATTCCAACACGACCTGGGAGATGAAAGTGACTTGTTAGAATTGACGGAATCCAAATCGAATGTCCGTTTGAGCTCGGCGCTCAAACGTTCATTTTTAAAATACACTTAGTTTAAATGAACTGCCAGGCCGGGTCCGGGGGTCTAAAACCTGAAATACCGGTCGGATGGCCGTGCCAATCATTCCAACATGACCTAGGAGATGGAAGTGACTTGTTAGAACTGACGGAATCTAAATCGGATGCCCGGTTTGAGCTCGGCGCTCAAAAGTTCATTTTTAAAATACACTTAGTTTAAATGAACTGCCAAGTCGGGTCCGGGGGTCTAAAACTTGAAATACCGGTCTGATGGCTGTGCCGATTATTCCAACACGACCTGGGAGATGAAAGTGACTTGTCAGAATTGACGGAATCCAAATCGGATGCCCAGTTTGAGCACGGCGCTCAAATGTTCAGTTTCAAAATACACTTAGTTTAAATGAACTGCCAGGTCGGGTCCGGGGTTCTAAAAATTGAAATACCGATCGGATGGCCAAGCCAATCTTTCCAACATGACTTGGGAGATGAAAGTGACTTGTCAGAATAGACGGAATCCAAATCGGATGCCCGGTTTGAGCTCGGTGCTCAAACGTTCATTTTCAAAATACACTAAGTTTAAGTGAACTGCCAGGTCGGGTCCGGGGGTCTAAAACCTGAAATACCAGTCGGATGGCCATGCTGATCATTCCAACACGACCTGGGAGATGAACGTGACTTGTCAGAACTGACGTAATCCAAATAGGATGCCCGGTTTGAGCTCGGCGCTCAAACGTTCATTTTCAAAATACACTTCGTTTAAATGAACTGCCAAGCCGGGTCCGTGGGTCTAAAACTTGAAATATCGGTCGGATGGCTGTGCCGATCATTCCAACACGACCTAGGAGTTGAAAGTGACTTGTCAGAACTGACGTAATCCAAATCGGATGCCCGGTATGAGCTCGGCGCTCAAAATTTCATTTTCAAAATACACTTAGTTTAAATGAACTTCCAAGTCGGGTCCGTGTGTCTAAAACTTGAAATATCGGTCGGATGGTCATGCCGATCATTCCAACACGATCTGGGAGATGAAAGTGACTTGTCAGAACTGACGGAATATAAATCAGATGCCCGGTTTGAGCTCGGCGCACAAAAGTTCATTTTCAAAATACACTTAGTTTAAATGAACTGCCAAGTCGGGTCCGGGGGTCTAAAACTTGAAATACAGATCGGATGGCAGTGCTGATCGTTCCAACATGACTTGGGAGATGAAAGTGACTTGTCAGAACTCACGGAATCCAAATCGGATGCCCGGTTTGAGCTCGGAGCTCAAAAGTTCATTTTCAAAATACACTTTATTTAAATGAACTGCCAAGTCGGGTCCGGGGGTCTAAAACATGAAATACTGGTCGGATGGCCGTGCCTATCATTCCAACACGACCTGGGAGATGAAAGTGACTTGTCAGAATTGACGGAATCCAAATCGGATGCCCGGTTTGAGCTCGGCGCTCAAACGTTCATTTTTAAAATACACTAAGTTTAAATGAACTGTCAGGCCGGGTCCGGGGGTCAAAAACCTGAAATACCGATCAGATGGCCGTGCATATCATTCCAACACGACCTGGGAGATGAAAGTGACTTGTCAGAACTGACGGAATCCAAATTGGATGCCCGGTTTGAGCTCGGCGCTCAAACGTTCATTTTCAAAATACACTTAGTTTAAATGAACTGCCAGGTCGGGTCCGGGGGTCTAGAACCTAAAATACCGGTCGAATGGCCATGTCGATCATTCCAACATGACCTGGGAGATGAAAGTGACTTGTCAGAACTGACGGAATCAAAATCGGATGCCCGGTTTGAGCTTGGCGCACAAAAGTTCATTTTCAAAATACACTTACTTTAAATGAACTGCCAAGTCGGGTCCGGGGGTCTTAAACTCGAAATACCGATCGGATGGCAGTGCCGATCATTCCAACATGACCTAGGAGATGAAAGTGACTTTTCGAACTGATGGAATCCAAATCGGATGCCCGGTTTGAGCTCGGCGCTCAAAAGTTCATTTTCAAAATACACTTAGTTTAAATGAACTGCCAAGTCGGGTCCGGGGGTCTAAAACTTGAAATACCGGTCGGATGGCTGTGCCGATTATTTCAACACGACCTGGGAGATGAAAGTGACTTGTCAGAATTGACGGAATCCAAATCGGATGCCCGGTTTGAGCACGGCGCTCAAATGTTCATTTTCAAAATACACTTAGTTTAAATGAACTGCCAAGTCGGGTCCGGGGGTCTAAAACTTAAATAGCGGTCGGATGGCCATGCCGATCATTCCAACACGACCTTGGAGATGAAAGTGACTTGTCAGAACTGACGAATCCAAATCGGATGCCCGGTTTGAGCTCAGCGCTCAAAAGTTCATTTTCAAAATACACTTAGTTTAAATGAACTACCAAGTCGGGTCCGGGGGTCTAAAACTTGAAATACCAGTCGGATGGCTATGCCGATTATTCCAACACGACCTGGGAGATGAAAGTGACTTTTCAGAACTGACGGAATCCAAATCGGATGCCCGGTTTGAGCTCGGCGCTCAAATGTTCATTTTCAAAATACACTTAGTTTAAATGAACTGCCAGGTCGGGTCCGGGAGTCTAAAACTTAAATACCAGCCGGATGGCCAGTGCGATCATTCCAACATGACCTGGGAGATGAAAGTGACTTGTCAGAACTAACGGAATCCAAATCAGATGCCCGGTTTGAGCTCGGCGCTCAAACGTTCATTTTCAAAATACACTTAGTTTAAATGAACTGCCAGGTCGGGTCCGGGGGTCTAAAACCTGAAATACCAGTCGGATGGCCATGCCGATCATTCCAACACGACCTGGGAGATGAACGTGACTTGTCAGAACTGACGTAATCAAAATCGGATGCCCGGTTTGAGCTCGGCGCTCAAAATTTCATTTTCAAAATACAATTAGTTTAAATGAACTGCCAAGTCGGGTCCGTGGGTCTAAAACTTGAAATATTGGTCGGATGGCCGTGCCGATCATTCCAACACGACTTGGGAGATGAAAGTGACTTGTTAGAACTGACGTAATCCAAATCAGATGCCCGGTTTGAGCTCGACGCTCAAAATTTTATTTTCAAAATACACTTAGTTTAAATGATGTTCCAAGTCGGGTCTGTGGGTCTAAAACGTGAAATATCGGTCGGATGGCCACGCCGATCATTCCAACACGACCTGGGAGAAGAAAGTGACTTGTCAGAACTGACGGAATCAAAATCGGATGCCCGGTTTGAGCTAGGCGGACAAAAGTTCATTTTCAAAATACACTTACTTTAAATGAACTGCCAAGTCGGGTCCGGGGGTCTTAAACTCGAAATACCGATTGGATGGCAGTGCCGATCGTTCCAACATGACCTAGGAGATGAAAGTGACTTTTCAGAACTGATGGAATCCAAATCGGATGCCCGGTTTGAGCTCGGCGCTCAAAAGTTCATTTTCTAAATACACTTTGTTTAAATGAACTGCCAAGTCGGGTCCAGGGGTCTAAAACTTAAAATACCGATCAGATGGCCATGCCGATCATTCCAACATGACCTGGGAGATGAAAGTGACTTGTCAGAATTGACGGAATCCAAATCGGATGCCCGGTTTGAGCTCGGCGCTCAAACGTTCATTTTCAAAATACACTTAGTTTAAATGAACTGCCAGGCCGGGTCCGGGGGTCTAAAACCTGAAATACCGGTCGGATGGCCGTGCCAATCATTCCAACACGACCTAGGAGATGAAAGTGACTTGTTAGAACTGACGGAATCCAAATCGGATGCCCGATTTGAGCTCGGCGCTCAAAAGTTCATTTTTAAAATACACTTAGTTTAAATGAACTGCCAAGTCGGGTCTGGGGATCTAAAACTTGAAATACCGGTCTGATGGCTGTGCCGATTATTCCAACACGACCTGGGAGATGAAAGTGACTTGTCAGAATTGACGGAATCCAAATCGGATGCCCGGTTTGAGCACGGCGCTCAAATGTTCATTTTCAAAATACACTTAGTTTAAATGAACTGCCAGGTCGGGTCCGGGGTTCTAAAAATTGAAATACCGATTGGATGGCCAAGCCAATCTTTCCAACACGACTTGGGAGATGAAAGTGACTTGTCAGAACAGACGGAATCCAAATCGGATGCCCAGTTTGAGCTCGGCGCTCAAACGTTCATTTTTAAAATACACTAAGTTTAAGTGAACTGCCAGGTCGGGTCCAGGGGTCTAAAACCTGAAATACCAGTCGGATGGCCATGCTGATCATTCCAACACGACCTGGGAGATGAACGTGACTTGTCAGAACTGACGTAATCCAAATCGCATGCCCGGTTTGAGCTCGGCGCTCAAAATTTTATTTTCAAAATACACTTAGTTTAAATGAACTGCCAAGTCGGGTCCGTGGGTCTAAAACTTGAGATATCGGTCGGATGGCCGTGCCGATCATTCCAACACGACCTGGGAGATGAAAGTGACTTGTCAGAACAGACGTAATCCAAATCGGATGCCCGGTATGAGCTCGACGCTCAAAATTTCATTTTCAAAATACACTTAGTTTAAATGAACTTCCAAGTCGGGTCCGTGGGTCTAAAACTTGAAATATCGGTCAGATGGTCATGCCGATCATTCCAGCACGACCTGGGAGATGAAAGTGACTTGTCAGAACTGACGGAATATAAATCAGATGCCCGGTTTGAGCTCGGCGCACAAAAGTTCATTTTCAAAATACACTTAGTTTTAAATGAACTGCCAAGTCGGGTCCGGGGGTCTAAAACTTGAAATACCGATCGGATGGTAGTGCTGATCATTCCAACATGACCTGGGAGATGAAAGTGACTTGTCAGAACTCACGGAATCCAAATCGGATGCCCGGTTTGAGCTCGGCGCTCAAAAGTTCATTTTCAAAATACACTTTGTTTAAATGAACTGCCAAGTCGGGTCCGGGGGTCTAAAACATGAAATACCAGTCGGATGGCCGTGCCGATCATTCCAACACGACCTGGGAGATGAAAGTGACTTGTCAGAACAGACGGAATCCAAATCGGATGCCCGGTTTGAGCTCGGCGCTCAAACGTTCATTTTCAAAATACACTAAGTTTAAATGAACTGCCAGGCCGGGTCCGGGGGTCTAAAACCTGAAATACCTGTCGGATGGCCGTGCCGATCATTCCAACACGACCTGGGAGATGAAAGTGACTTGTCAGAACTGACGGAATCCAAATTGGATGCCCGGTTTGAGCTCGGCGCTCAAACGTTCATTTTCAAAATACACTTAGTTTAAATGAACTGCCAAGTCGGGTCCGGGAGTCTACAAACTTAAATACCAGCCGGATGGCCATGTCGATCATTCCAACTTGACCTGGGAGATGAAACTGACTTGTCAGAACTAACGAAATCCAAATCAGATGCCCGGTTTGAGCTCGGCGCTCAAACGTTCATTTTTAAAATACACTTAGTTTAAATGAACTGCCAGGTCGGGTCCGGGGGTCTAAAACCTGAAATACCAGTCGGATGGCCATGCCGATCATTCCAACACGACCTGGGAGATGAACGTGACTTGTCAGAACTGACGTAATCCAAATCGGATGCCCGGTTTGAGCTCGGCGCTCAAAATTTCATTTTCAAAATACACTTAGTTTAAATGAACTGCCAAGTCGGGTCCGTGGGTCTAAAACTTGAAATATTGGTCGGATGGCCGTGCCGATCATTCCAACACGACTTGGGAGATGAAAGTGACTTGTTAGAACTGACGTAATCCAAATCAGATGCCCGGTTTGAGCTCGACGCTCAAAATTTTATTTTCAAAATACACTTAGTTTAAATGATGTTCCAAGTCGGGTCTGTGGGTCTAAAACTTGAAATATCGGTCGGATGGCCACGCCGATCATTCCAACACGACCTGGGAGAAGAAAGTGACTTGTCAGAACTGACGGAATCAAAATCGGATGCCCGGTTTGAGCTTGGCGCACAAAAGTTCATTTTCAAAATACACTTACTTTAAATGAACTGCCAAGTCGGGTCCGGGGGTCTTAAACTCGAAATACCGATCGGATGGCAGTGCCGATCATTCCAACATGACCTAGGAGATGAAAGTGACTTTTCAGAACTGATGGAATCCAAATCGGATGCCCGGTTTGAGCTCGGCGCTCAAAAGTTCATTTTCTAAATACACTTTGTTTAAATGAACTGCCAAGTCGGGTCCAGGGGTCTAAAACTTAAAATACCAATCAGATGGCCGTGCCGATCATTCCAACACGACCTGGGAGATGAAAGTGACTTGTCAGAATTGACGGAATCCAAATCGGATGCCCGGTTTGAGCTCGGCGCTCAAACGTTCATTTTCAAAATACACTTAGTTTAAATGAACTGCCAGGCCGGGTCCGGGGGTCTAAAACCTGAAATACCGGTCGGATGGCCGTGCCAATCATTCCAACACGACCTAGGAGATGAAAGTGACTTGTTAGAACTGACGGAATCCAGATCGGATGCCCGGTTTGAGCTCGGCGCTCAAAAGTTCATTTTAAAATACACTTAGTTTAAATGAACTGCCAAGTCGGGTCTGGGGGTCTAAAACTTGAAATACCGGTCTGATGGCTGTGCCGATTATTCCAACACGACCTGGGAGATGAAAGTGACTTGTCAGAATTGACGGAATCCAAATCGGATGCCCGGTTTGAGCACGGCGCTCAAATGTTCATTTTCAAAATACACTTAGTTTAAATGAACTGCCAGGTCGGGTCCGGGGTTCTAAAAATTGAAATACCGATTGGATGGCCAAGCCAATCTTTCCAACACGACTTGGGAGATGAAAGTGACTTGTCAGAACATATGGAATCCAAATCGGATGCCCGGTTTGAGCTCGGCGCTCAAACGTTCATTTTCAAAATACACTAAGTTTAAGTGAACTGCCAGGTCGGGTCCAGGGGTCTAAAACCTGAAATACCAGTCGGATGGCCATGCTGATCACTCCAACACGACCTGGGAGATGAACGTGACTTGTCAGAACTGACGTAATCCAAATCGCATGCCCGGTTTGAGCTCGGCGCTCAAAATTTTATTTTCAAAATACACTTAGTTTAAATGAACTGCCAAGTCGGGTCCGTGGGTCTAAAACTTGAAATATCGGTCGGATGGCCGTGCCGATCATTCCAACACGACCTGGGAGATGAAAGTGACTTGTCAGAACTGACGTAATCCAAATCGGATGCCCGGTATGAGCTCGGCGCTCGAAATTTCATTTTCAAAATACACTTAGTTTAAATGAACTGCCAAGTCGGGTCCGGGGGTCTAAAACTTGAAATATCGATCGGATGGTAGTTCTGATCATTCCAACATGACCTGGGAGATGAAAGTGACTTGTCAGAACTCACGGAATCCAAATCGGATGCCCGGTTTGAGCTCGGCGCTCAAAAGTTCATTTTCAAAATACACTTTGTTTAAATGAACTGCCAAGTCGGGTCCGGGGGTCTAAAACATGAAATACCAGTCAGATGGCCGTGCCGATCATTCCAACACGACCTGAGAGATGAAAGTGACTTGTCAGAACTGGCGGAATCCAAATCGGATGCCCGGTTTGAGCTCGGCACTCAAACGTTCATTTTTAAAATACACTAAGTTTAAATGAACTGCCAGGCCGGGTCCGGGGGTCTAAAACCTAAAATACCGGTCGGATGGCCGTGCCGATCATTCCAACACGACCTGGGAGATGAAAGTGACTTGTCAGAACTGACGGAATCCAAATTGGATGCCCGGTTTGAGCTCGGCGCTCAAACGTTCATTTTCAAAATACACTTAGTTTAAATGAACTGCCAGGTCGGGTCCGGGGGTCTAGAACCTAAAATACCGATCGAATGGCCATGTTGATCATTCCAACATGACCTGGGAGATGAAAGTGACTTGTCAGAACTGACGGAATCCAAATCGGATGCCCGGTTTGAGCTCGGCGCTCAAACGTTCATTTTCAAAATACACTTAGTTTAAATGAACTGCCAAGCCGGGTCCGGGGGTCTAAAACTTGAAATACCAGTCGGATCGCCGTGCCGATCATTCCAACACGACCTAGGAGATGAAAGTGACTTGTCAGAACTAACGGAATCCAAATCGGATGCCCGGTTTGAGCTCGGCGCTCAAAAGTTCATTTTCAAAATACACTTAGTTTAAATGAACTGCCAAGTCGGGTCCGGGGGTCTAAAACTTGAAATACCGGTCAGATGGCTGTGCCGATTATTCCAACACGACCTGGGAGATGAAAGTGACATGTCAGAATTGACGGAATCCAAATCGGATGCCCGGTTTGAGCACGGCGCTCAAATGTTCATTTTCAAAATACACTTAGTTTAAATGAACTGCCAGGTCGGGTCCGGGGGTCTAAAAACTGAAATACCGGTCAGATGGCCATTACAATCATTCCAACATGACTTGAGAGATGAAAGTGACTTCTCAGAACTGACGGAATCCAAATCGGATGCCCGGTTTGAGCTCGGCGCTCAAACGTTCATTTTCAAAATACACTTAGTTTAAATGAACTGCCAGGTCGGGTCCGGGGGTCTAAAACCTGAAATACCAGTCGGATGGCCATGCCGATCATTCCAACACGACCTGGGAGATGAACGTGACTTGTCAGAACTGACGTAATCCAAATCGGATGCCCGGTTTGAGCTCGGCTGTCAAAATTTCATTTTCAAAATACACTTAGTTTAAATGAACTGCCAAGTCGGGTCCGTGGGTCTAAAACTTGAAATATCGGTCGGATGGCCATGCCGATCATCCCAACATGATCTGGGAGATGAAAGTGACTTGTCAGAACTGACATAATCCAAATCGGATGCCCAGTTTGAGCTCGGCGCTCAAAATTTCATTTTCAAAATACACTTAGTTTAAATGAACTTCCAAGTCGGGTCCGTGGGTCTAAAACTTGAAATATCGGTCGGATGGCCATGCCGATCATTCCAACACGCCCTGGGAGATGAAAGTGATTTGTCAGAACTTACGGAATCTAAATCAGATGCCCGGTTTGAGCTCGGCGCACAAAAGTTCATTGTCAAAATACACTTAGTTTAAATGAACTGCCAAGTCGGGTCCGGGGGTCTAAAACTTGAAATACCGATCGGATGGCAGTGCCGATCATTCCAACATGACCTGGGAGATGAAAGTGACTCGTCAGAACTGACGGAATCCAAATCGGGTGTCCGGTTTGAGCTCGACGCTCAAAAGTTCATTTTCTAAATACACTTTGTTTAAATGAACTGCCAAGTCGGGTGCGGGGGTCTAAAACTTGAAATACCGGTCGGATGGCCTTGTCGATCATTCCAACACGACCTGGGAGATGAAAGTGACTTGTCAGAATTGACGGAATCCAAATCGGATGCCCGGTTTGAGCTCGGTGCTCAAACGTTCATTTTCAAAATACACTTAGTTTAAATGAACTGCCAGGCCGGGTCCGGGGGTCTAAAACCTGAAATACCAATTGGATGACCGTGCCGATCATTCCAACACGACCTAGGAGATGAAAGTGACTTGTTAGAACTGACGGAATCCAAATCAGAAGTCCGGTTTGAGCTCGGCGCTCAAAAGTTCATTTTCAAAATACACTTAGTTTAAATGAACTGCCAAGTCGGGTCCGGGGGTCTAAAACTTGAAATACCGGTCGGATGGCTATGCCGATTTTTCCAACACGACCTGGGAGATGAAAGTGACTTGTCAGAATTGACGGAATCCAAATCGGATGCCCGGTTTGAGCACGGTGCTCAAATGTTCATTTTCTAAATACACTTTGTTTAAATGAACTGCCAAGTCAGGTCCGGGGGTCTAAAACTTGAAATACCAGTCGGATGGCCATGCCGATCATTCCAACACGACCTGGGAGATGAAAGTGACTTGTCAGAACTGACAGAATACAAATCGGATGCCCAGTTTGAGCTCGGCGCTCAAAAGTTCATTTTCAAAATACACTTAGTTTAAATGAACTGCCAAGTCGGGTCCGGGGGTCTAAAACATGAAATACCGATCGGATGGCTATGCCGATTATTCCAACACGACCTGGGAGATGAAAGTGCTTTGTCAGAATTGACGAAATCCAAATCGGATGCCCGGTTTGAGCTCGGCGCTCAAATGTTCATTTTCAAAATACACTTAGTTTAAATGAACTTCCAGGTCGGGTCCGGGAGTCTAAAAACTGAAATACCGATCGGATGGCCATGCCGATCATTCCAACACGACCTGGGAGATGAAAGTGACTTTTCAGAACTGACGGAATCTAAATCGGATGCCCGGTTTGAGCTCGGCGCTCAAACGTTCATTTTTAAAATACACTTAGTTTAAATGAACTGCCGGGTCGGGTCCGGGGGTCTAAAACCTGAAATACCAGTCGGATGGCCATGCCGATCATTCCAACACGACTTGGGAGATGAATGTGACATGTCAGAACTGACGTAATCCAAATCGGATGCCCGGTTTGGGCTCGGCGCTCAAAATTTCATTTTCAAAATACACTTAGTTTAAATGAACTGCCAAGTCGGGTCCGTGGGTCTAAAACTTGAAAAATCGGTCGGATGGCCGTGCCGATGATTCCAACACGACCTAGGAGATGAAAGTGACTTGTCAGAACAGACGTAATCCAAATCGGATGCCCCGTTTGAGCTCGACGCTCAAAATTTCATTTTCAAAATACACTTAGTTTAAATGAACTTCCAAGTCGGGTCTGTGGGTCTAAAACTTGAAATATCGGTCGGATGGCCATGCCGATCATTCCAACATGACCTGGGAGAAGAAAGTGACTTGTCAGAACTGACGGAATCAAAATCAGATGCCCGGTTTGAGCTCGGCGCACAAAAGTTCATTTTCAAAATACACTTAGTTTAAATGAACTGCCAAGTCGGGTCCGGGGGTCTTAAACTCGAAATACTGATCGGATGGTATTGCCGATCGTTCCAACATGACCTGGGAGATGAAAGTGACTTGTCAGAACTGACGGAATCTAAATCGGTTGCCCGGTTTGAGCTCGGTGCTCAAAAGTTCATTTTCAAAATACACTTAGTTTAAATGAACTGCCAAGTTGGGTCCGGGGGTCTAAAACTTGAAATATCGGTCAGATGGCTGTGCCGATTATTCCAACATGACCCGGGAGATGAAAGTGACTTGTCAGAATTGACGGAATCCAAATCGGATCCCCAGTTTGAGCACGGCGCTCAAATGTTCATTTTCAAAATACACTTAGTTTAAATGAACTGCCAGGTCGGGTCCGGGGGTCTAAAAACTGAAATACCGGTCGGATGGTCATTACAATCATTCCAACACGACTTGAGAGAACAAAGTGACATCTCAGAACTGACGGAATCCAAATCGGATGCCCGGTTTGAGCTCGGCGCTCAAACGTTCATTTTCAAAATACACTTAGTTTAAATGAACTGCCAGGTCGGGTCCGGGGGTCTAAATCCTGAAATACCAGTCGGATGGCCATGCCGATCATTCCAACATGACCTGGGAGATGAACGTGACTTGTCAGAACTGACGTAATCCAAATCGGATGCCCGGTTTGAGCTCGGCGCTCAAAATTTCATTTTCAAAATACACTTAGTTTAAATGAACTGCCAAGTCGGGTCCGTGGGTCTAAAACTTGAAATATCGGTCGGATGGCCATGCCGATCATCCCAACATGACCTGGGAGATGAAAGTGACTTGTCAGAACTGACGTAATCCAAATCGGATGCCCGGTTTGAGCTCGGCGCTCAAAATTTCATTTTCAAAATACACTTAGTTTAAATGAACTTCCAAGTCGGGTCCGTGGGTCTAAAACTTCAAATATCGGTCGGATGGCCATGCCGATCATTCCAACACGACCTGGGAGATGTAAGTGATTTGTCAGAACTTACGGAATCTAAATCAGATGCCCGGTTTGAGCTCGGCGCACAAAAGTTCATTGTCAAAATACACTTAGTTTAAATGAACTGCCAAGTCGGGTCCGGGGGTCTAAAACTTGAAATACCGATCGGATGGCAGTGCCGATCATTCCAACATGACCTGGGAGATGAAAGTGACTTGTCAGAACTGACGGAATCCAAATCGGATGCCCGGTTTGAGCTCGACGCTCAAAAGTTCATTTTCTAAATACACTTTGTTTAAATGAACTGCCAAGTCGGGTGCGGGGGTCTAAAACTTGAAATACCGGTCGGATGGCCGTGTCGATCATTCCAACACGACCTGGGAGATGAAAGTGACTTGTCAGAATTGACGGAATCCAAATCGGATGCCCGGTTTGAGCTCGGTGCTCAAACGTTCATTTTCAAAATACACTTAGTTTAAATGAACTGCCAGGCTGGGTCCGGGGGTCTAAAACCTGAAATACCAGTCGGATGGCCGTGCCGATCATTCCAATACGACCTAGGAGATGAAAGTGACTTGTTAGAACTGACGGAATCCAAATCGGAAGTCCGGTTTGAGCTCGGCGCTCAAAAGTTCATTTTCAAAATACACTTAGTTTAAATGAACTGCCAAGTCGGGTCCGGGGGTCTAAAACTTGAAATACCAGTCGGATGGCTGTGCCGATTTTTCCAACACGACCTGGGAGATGAAAGTGACTTGTCAGAATTGACGGAATCCAAATCGGATGCCCGGTTTGAGCACGGCGCTCAAATGTTCATTTTCTAAATACACTTTGTTTAAATGAACTGCCAAGTCGGGTCCGTGGGTCTAAAACTTGAAATATCGGTCGGATGGCCATGCCGATCATTCCAACATGACCTGGGAGATGAAAGTGACTTGTCAGAACTGACGGAATCCAAATCGGATGCCCGGTTTGAGCTCGGCGCTCAAACGTTCATTTTTAAAATACACTTAGTTTAAATGAACTGCCAGGTCGGGTCCGGGGGTCTAAAACATGAAATACCAGTCGGATGGCCATGCCGATCATTCCAACACGACCTGGGAGATGAACGTGACTTGTCATAACTGACGTAATCCAAATCGGATGCCCGGTTTGAGCTCGGCGCTCAAAATTTCATTTTCAAAATACACTTAGTTTAAATGAACTGCCAAGTCTGGTCCGTGGGTCTAAAACTTGAAATATCGGTCGGATGGCCGTGCCGATGATTCCAACACGACCTGGGAGATGAAAGTGACTTGTCAGAATTGATGTAATCCAAATCGGATGCCCCGTTTGAGCTCGACGCTCAAAATTTCATTTTCAAAATACACTTAGTTTAAATGAACTTCCAAGTCGGGTCTGTGGGTCTAAAACTTCAAATATCGGTCGGATGGCCATGCCGATCATTCCAACATGACCTGGGAGAAGAAAGTGACTTGTCAGAACTGACAGAATCAAAATCAGATGCCCGGTTTGAGCTCGGCCCACAAAAGTTCATTTTCAAAATACACTTAGTTTAAATGAACTGCCAAGTCGGGTCCGGGGGTCTTAAACTCGAAATACCGATCGGATGGTAGTGCTGATCATTCCAACATGACCTGGGAGAAGAAAGTGACTTGTCAGAACTGACGGAATCCAAATCGGATGCCCGATTTGAGCTCGGCGCTCAAAAGTTCATTTTCTAAATACACTTTGTTTAAATGAACTGCCAAGTCGCGTCCAGGGGTCTAAAACTTGAAATACCGATCGGATGGCTGTGCCGATCATTCCAACACGACCTGGGAGATGAAAGTGACTTGTTAGAATTAACGGAATCCAAATCGGATGCCCGGTTTGAGCTCGGCGCTCAAACGTTCATTTTCAAAATACACTTAGTTTAAATGATCTGTCAGGCCGGGTCCGGAGGTCTAAAACCTGAAATACTGGTCGGATGGCCGTGCCAATCATTCCAACATGACCTAGGAGATAAAAGTGACTTGTTAGAGCTGACGGAATCCAAATCGGATGCCCGGTTTGAGCTCGGCGTTCAAAAGTTCATTTTTAAAATACACTTAGTTTAAATGAACTGCCAAGTCGGGTCCGGGGGTCTAAAACTTGAAATACCGGTCGGATGGGTGTGCCGATTATTCCAACATGACCTGGGAGATGAAAGTGACTTGTTAGAAATGACGGAATCCAAATCGGATGCCCGGTTTGAGCACAGCGGTCAAATGTTCAGTTTCAAAATACACTTAGTTTAAATGAACTACCAGGTCGGGTCCGGGGTTCTAAAAATTGAAATACCGATCGGATGGCCATGCCAATCATTCCAACACAACTTGGGAGATGAAAGTGACTTGTCAGAACTGACGGAATCCAAATCGGATGCCCGGTTTGAGCTCGGCGCTCAAACGTTCATTTTCAAAATACACTTAGTTTAAATGAACTGCCAGGTCAGGTCCGGGGGTCTAAAACCTGAAATACCAGTTGTATGGCCATGCCGATCATTCCAACACGACCAAGGAGATGAACGTGACTTGTCAGAACTGACGTAATCCAAATCGGATGCCCAGTTTGAGCTCGGCGCTCAAAATTTCATTTTCAAAATACACTTAGTTTAAATGAACTGCCAAGTCGGGTCCGTGGGTCTAAAACTTGAAATATCGGTCGGATGGCCGTGCCGATCATTCCAACATGACCTAGGAGATGAAAGTGACTTGTCAGAACTGATGTAATCCAAATCGGATGCCCGGTATGAGCTCGGCGCTCAAAATTTCATTTTCAAAATACACTTAGTTTAAATGAACTTCCAAGTCGGGTCCGTGGGTCTAAAACTTGAAATATCGGTCGGATGGCCATGCCGATCATTCCAAAACGACCTGGGAGATGAAAGTGACTTGTCAGAATTGACGGAATCTAAATCAGATGCCCGGTTTGAGCTCGGCGCACAAAAGTTCATTTTCAAAATACACTTAGTTTAAATGAACTGCTAAGTCTGGTCCGGAGGTCTAAAACTACAAATACCGATCGGATGGCAGTGCTGATCATTCCAACATGACCTGGGAGATGAAAGTGACTTGTCAGAACTCACGGAATGCAAATTGGATGCCCGATTTGAGCTCGGCGCTCATAAGTTCATTTTCTAAATACACTTTGTTTAAATGAACTACCAAGTCGGGTCCGGGGGTCTAAAACCTGAAATACCGGTCGGATGGCCATGCCGATCATTCCAACACGACCTGGGAGATGAAAGCGACTTGTCAGAACTGACGGAATCCAAATCGGATGCCCGGTTTGAGCTCGGCGCTCAAACGTTCATTTTCAAAATACACTAAGTTTAAATGAACTGCCAGGCCGGGTCCGGGGGTCTAAAAGCTGAAATACCGATCGGATGGCCGTGCCGATCATTCCAACACGACCTGGGAGATGAAAGTGACTTGTCATAACTGATGGAATCCAAATTGTATGCCCGGTTTGAACTCGGCGCTCAAACGTTCATTTTTAAAATACACTTAGTTTAAATGAACTGTCAGGTCGGGTCCGGGGGTCTAGAACCTAAAATACAGGTCGAATGACCGTGTCGATCATTCCAACATGACCTGGGAGATGAAAGTGACTTGTCAGAACTGACGGAATGCAAATCGGATGCCCTGTTTGAGCTCGGCGCTCAAACGTTCATTTTCAAAATACACTTAGTTTAAATGAACTGCCAAGTCGGGTCTGTGGGTCTAAAACTTGAAATATCGGTCGGATGGCCGTGCCGATTATTCCAACACGACCTGGGAGATGAAAGTGACTTGTCAGAACTGACGTAATCCAAATCGGATGCCCGATTTGAGCTCGGTGCTCAAAATTTCATTTTCAAAATACACTTAGTTTAAATGAACTTCCAAGTCGGGTCCGTTGGTCTAAAACTTGAAATATCGGTCGGGTGGCCATGCCTATGATTTCAACACGACCTGGGAGATGAAAGTGACTTGTCAGAACTGACGGAATCTAAATCGGATGCCCGGTTTGAGCTCGACGCTCAAAAGTTCATTTTCAAAATACACTTAGTTTAAATGAACTGTCAAGTCGGGTCCGGGGGTCTAAAACTTGAAATATCGATCGGATGACAGTGCCGATCGTTCCAACATGACCTGGGAGATGAAAGTGACTTGTCAGAACTGACGGAATCCTAATCGCATGCCCGGTTTGAGCTCGGCGCTTAAAAGTTCATTTTCTAAATACACTTTGTTTAAATGAACTGCCAAGTCGGGTCCGGGTGTCTCAAACTTGAAATACCTGTCGGATGGCCATGCCGATCATTCCAACACGACTTGGGAGATGAAAGTGACTTGTCAGAACTGACGGAATCCAAATCGGATGCCCGGTTTGAGCTCGGCGCTCAAACGTTCATTTTCAAAATACACTTCGTTTAAATGAAATGCCAGGCCGGGTCCGGGGGTCTAAAACCTGAAATACCGGTCGGATGGCCATGTCGATCATTCCAACACGACCTAGGAGATGAAAGTGACTTGTCAAAACTGACGGAATCCAAATCGGATGCCCGGTTTAAGCTCGGCGCTCAAAAGTTCATTTTTAAAATTCACTTAGTTTAAATGAACTGCCAAGTCGGGTCTGTTGGTCTAAAACTTGAAATACCGGTCGGATGGCTGTGCTGATTATTCCAACATGACCTGGGAGATGAAAGTGACTTGTCAAAATTGACGGAATCTAAATCGGATACCCAGTTTGAGCACGGCGCTCAAATGTTCATTTTCTAAATACACTTTGTTTAAATGAACTGCCAAGTCGGGTCCGGGGGTCTAAAACTTGAAATACCGGTCGGATGGCCATGTCGATCATTCCAACACGACCTGGGAGATGAAAGTGACTTGTCAGAACTGACAGAATCCAAATCGGATGCCCAGTTTGAGCTCGGCGCTCAAAAGTTCATTTTCAAAATACACTAGTTTAAATGAACTGCCAAGTCGGGTCCGGGGGTCTAAAACTTGAAATACCGATCGGATGGCAGTGTTGATCATTCCAACACGACCTGGGAGATGTAAGTGACTTGTCAGAACTGACGGAATCCTAATCGCATGCCCGGTTTGAGCTCGACGCTCAAAAGTTCATTTTCTAAATACACGTTCTTTAAATGAACTGCCAAGTCGTGTCCGGGGGTCTAAAACTTGAAATTCCGATCGGATGGCCGTGCCGATCATTCCAAAATGACTTGGGAGATGAAAGTGACTTGTCAGAACTGACGGAATCCAAATCGGATGCCCGGTTTGAGCTCGGCGCTCAATCGTTCATTTTCAAAATACACTTAGTTTAAATGAACTGCCAGGCGGGTCCGGGGGTCTAAAACCTGAAATACCATTCGGATGGCGATGCCAATCATTCCAACACAACCTAGGAGATGAAAGTGACTTGTTAGAACTGACGGAATCCAAATCGGATGCCCGGTTTGAGCTCGGCGCTCAAAAGTTCATTTTAAAAATACATTTAGTTTAAATGAACTGCCAAGTCGGGTCCGGGGGTCTAAAACTTGAAATACCGGTCGGATGGCTGTGCCGATTATTCCAACACGACCTGAGAGATGAAAGTGACTTGTCAGAATTGACGGAATCCAAATCGGATGCCCGGTTTGAGCACGGCGCTCAAATGTTCATTTTCTAAATACACTTTGTTTAAATGAACTGCCAAGTCGGGTCCGGGGGTCTAAAACTTGAAAAACCGGTCGGATGGCCATGCCGATCATTCCAACACGACCTGGGAGATGAAAGTGACTTGTCATAACTGACAGAATCCAAATCGGATGCCCAGTTTGAGCTCGGCGCTCAAAAGTTCATTTTCAAAATACACTTAGTTTAAATGAACTGCCAGGTCGGGTCCGGGAGTCTAAAACCTGAAATACCGATCGGATGGCCATGCCGATCATTCCAACATGACCTAGGAGATGAAAGCGACTTGTCAGAACTGACGAAATCCAAATCAGATGCCCGGTTTGAACTCGGCGCTCAAAAGTTCATTTTCACAATACACTTAGTTTAAATGAACTGCCAAGTCGGGTCCGGGGGTCTAAAACATGAAATACCGGTCGGATGGCTATGCCGATTATTCCAACACGAACTGGGAGATGAACGTGACTTGTCAGAACTGACGTAAACCAAATCGGATGCCCGGTTTGAGCTCGGCGCTCAAAATTTCATTTTCAAAATACACTTAGTTTAAATGAACTGCCAAGTCGGGTCCGTGGGTCTAAAACTTGTAATATCGGTCGGATGGCCGTGCCGATGATTCCAACACGACCTGGGAGATGAAAGTGACTTGTCAGAACTGACGTAATCCAAATCGGATGCCCCGTTTGAGCTCGACGCTCAAAATTTCATTTTCAAAATACACTTAGTTTAAATGAACTTCCAAGTCGGGTCTGTGGGTCTAAAACTTGAAATATCGATCGGATGGCCATGCCGATCATTCCAACATGACCTGGGAGAGGAAAGTGACTTGTCAGAACTGACAGAATCAAAATCAGATGCCCGGTTTGAGCTCGGCGCACAAAAGTTCATTTTCAAAATACACTTAGTTTAAATGAACTGCCAAGTCGGGTCTGGGGGTCTTAAACTTGAAATACCGATCAGATGGTAGTGCCGATTGTTCCAACATAACCTGGGAGATGAAAGTGACTTGTCAGAACTGACGGAATCCAAATCGGATGCCCGGTTTGAGCTCGGCGCTCAAAAGTTTATTTTCTAAATACACTTTGATTAAATGAACTGCCAAGTCAGGTCCGGGGGTCTAAAACTTGAAATACCGATCGGATGGCCATGCCGATCATTCCAACACGACCTGGGAGATGAAAGTGACTTGTCAGAATTGACGGAATCCAAATCGGATGCCTGGTTTGAGCTCGGCGCTCAAACGTTCATTTTCAAAATACACTTAGTTTAAATGATCTGCCAGGCCGGGTCCGGGGGTCTAAAACCTGAAATACCGGTCGGATGGCCGTGCCAATCATTCCAACATGACCTAGGAGATGAAAGTGACTTGTTAGAACTGACGGAATCCAAATCGGATGCCCGGCTTGAGCTCGGCGTTCAAAAGTTCATTTTTAAAATACACTTAGTTTAAATGAACTGCCAAGTCGGGTCCGGGGGTCTAAAACTTGAAATACCGGTCGGATGGCTGTGCCGATTATTCCAACACGACCTGGGAGATGAAAGTGACTTGTCAGAAATGACGGAATCCAAATCGGATGCCCGGTTTGAGCACGGCGCTCAAATGTTCAGTTTCAAAATATACTTAGTTTAAATGAACTGCCAGGTCGGGTCCGGGGTTCTAAAAATTGAAATACCGATCGGATGGCCATGCTAATCATTCCAACACAACTTGGGAGATGAAAGTGACTTGTCAGAACTGACGGAATCCAAATCGGATGCCCGGTTTGAGCTCGGCGCTCAAACGTTCATTTTCGAAATACACTTAGTTTAAATGAACTGCCAGGTCGGGTCCGGGGGTCTAAAACCTGAAATACCAGTTGGATGGCCATGCCGATCATTCCAACACGACGTAGGAGATGAACGTGACTTGTCAGAACTGACGTAATCCAAATAGGATGCCCGGTTTGAGCTCGGCGCTCAAAATTTCATTTTCAAAATACACTTAGTTTAAATGAACTGCCAAGTCGGGTCCGTGGGTCTAAAACTTGAAATATCGGTCGGATGGCCGTGCCGATCATTCCAACATGACCTGGGAGATGAAAGTGACTTGTCAGAACTGACGTAATCCAAATTGGATGCCCGGTATGAGCTCGGCGCTCAAAATTTCATTTTCAAAATACACTTAGTTTAAATGAACTTCCAAGTCGGGTCCGTGGGTCTAAAACTTGAAATATCAGTCGGATGGCCATGCCGATCATTCCAAAATGACCTGGGAGATGAAAGTGACTTGTCAGAACTGACGGAATCTAAATCAGATGCCCGGTTTGATCTCGGCGCACAAAAGTTCATTTTCAAAATACACTTAGTTTAAATGAACTGCCAAGTCGGGTCCGGGGGTCTAAAACTTGAAATACCGATCGGATGGCAGTGCTGATCATTCCAACATGACCTGGGAGATGAAAGTGACTTGTCATAACTCACGGAATCCAAATTGGATGCCCGATTTCAGCTCGGCGCACATAAGTTCATTTTCTTAATACACTTTGTTTAAATGAACTGCCAAGTTGGGTTCGGGGGTCTAAAACATGAAATACCGGTCGGATGGCCGTGCTGATCATTCCAACACGACCTGGGAGATGAAAGTGACTTGTCAGAACAGACGGAATCCAAATCGGATGCCCGGTTTGAGCTCGGCGCTCAAACGTTCATTTTCAAAATACACTAAGTTTAAATGAACTGCCAGGCCGGGTCCGAGGGTCTAAAACCTGAAATACCGGTCGGATGGCCATGCCGATCATTCCAACACGACCTGGGAGATGAAAGTGACTTGTCAGAACTGACGGAATCCAAATTAGATGCCCGGTTTGAGCTCGGCGCTCAAACGTTCATTTTAAAAATACACTTAGTTTAAATGAACTGTCAGGTCGGGTCCGGGGGTCTAGAACCTAAAATACCGGTCGAATGGCCGTGTCGATCATTCCAACATGACCTGGGAGTTGAAAGTGACTTGTCAGAACTGACGGAATCCAAATCGGATGCCCGGTTTGAGCTCGGCGCTCAAACGTTCATTTTCAAAATACACTTAGTTTAAATGAACTGCCAAGTCGGGTCTGTGGGTCTAAAACTTGAAATATCGGTCGGATAGCCGTGCCGATCATTCCAACACGACCTGGGAGATGAAAGTGACTTGTCAGAACTGACGTAATCCAAATCGGATGCCCGGTTTGAGCTCGGTGCTCAAAATTTCATTTTCAAAATACACTTAGTTTAAATGAACTTCCAAGTCGGGTCCGTTGGTCTAAAACTTGAAATATCGGTCGGATGGCCATGCCGATCATTCCAACATGACCTGAGAGATGAAAGTGACTTGTCAGAACTGACGGAATCTAAATCGGATGCCTGGTTTGAGCTCGGCGCTCAAAAGTTCATTTTCAAAATACACTTAGTTTAAATGAACTGCCAAGTCGGGTCCGGGGGTCTAAAACTTGAAATACCGATCGGATGGTAGTGCCGATCATTCCAACATGACCTGGGAGATGAAAGTGACTTGTCAGAACTGACGGAATCCTAATCGCATGCCCGGTTTGAGCTCGGCGCTCAAAAGATCATTTTCTAAATACACTTTGTTTAAATGAACTGCCAAGTCGGGTCCGGGGGTCTCAAACTTGAAATACCTGTCGGATGGCCGTGCCGATCATTCCAACACGACTTGGGAGATGAAAGTGACTTGTCAGAAGTGACGGAATCCAAATCGGATGCCCGGTTTGAGCTCAGCGCTCAAACGTTCATTTTCAAAATACACTTCGTTTAAATGAAATGCCAGGCCTGGTCCGGGGGTCTAAAACCTGAAATACCGGTCGGATGGCCATGTCGATCATTCCAACATGACCTAGGAGATGAAAGTGACTTGTCAGAACTGACGGAATCCAAATCGGATGCCCGGTTTAAGCTCGGCGCTTAAAAGTTCATTTTCAAAATACACTTAGTTTAAATGAACTGCCAAGTCGGGTCTGGGGGTCTAAAACTTGAAATACCGGTCGGATGGCTGTGCCGATTATTCCAACACGACTTGGGAGATGAAAGTGACTTGTCAGAATTGACGGAATCTAAATCGGATGCCCGGTTTGAGCACGACGCTCAAATGTTCATTTTCTAAATACACTTTGTTTAAATGAACTGCCAAGTCGGGTCCGGGGGTCTAAAACTTGAAATACCAGTCGGATGGCTATGTCGATCATTCCAACATGACCTGGGAGATGAAAGTGACTTGTCAGAACTGACAGAATCCAAATCGGATGCCCAGTTTGAGCTCGGCGCTCAAAAGTTCATTTTCAAAATACACTTAGTTTAAATGAACTGTCAAGTCGGGTCCGGGCGTCTAAAACTTGAAATACTGATCGGATGGCAGTGTCGATCATTCCAACACGACCTGGGAGATGAAAGTGACTTGTCAGAACTGACGGAATCCTAATCGCATGCCCGGTTTGAGCTCGGCGCTCAAAAGTTCATTTTCTAAATACACTTTGTTTAAATGAACTGCCAAGTCGTGTCCGGGGGTCTAAAACTTAAAATACGGTCGGATGGCCGTGCCGATCATTCCAACACGACTTGGGAGATGAAAGTGACTTGTCAGAACTGACGGAATCCAAATCGGATGCCCGGTTTGAGCCCGGCGCTCAATCGTTCATTTTCAAAATACACTTAGTTTAAATGAACTGTCAGGCCGGGTCCGGGGGTCTAAAACCTGAAATACCGGTCGGATGGCCATGCCAATCATTCCAACATGACCTAGGAGATGAAAGTGACTTGTCAGAACTGACGGAATCCAAATCGGATGCCCGGTTTGAGCTCGGCGCTCAAAAGTTCATTTTTAAAATATATTTAGTTTAAATGAACTGCCAAGTCGGGTCCGGGGGTCTAAAACTTGAAATACCTGTCGGATGGCTATGCCGATTATTCCAACACGACCTGGGAGATGAAAGCGACTTGTCAGAATTGACGGAATCCAAATCGGATGCCCGGTTTGAGCACGGCGCTCAAATGTTCATTTTCTAAATACACTTTGTTTAAATGAACTGCCAAGTCGGGTCCGGGGGTCTAAAACTTGAAATACCGGTCGGATGGCCGTGCCGATCATTCCAACACGACCTGGGAGATGAAAGTGACTTGTCATAACAGACAGAATCCAAATCGGATGCCCAGTTTGAGCTCGGCGCTCAAAAGTTCATTTTCAAAATACACTTAGTTTAAATGAACTGCCAGGTCGGGTCCGGGAGTCTAAAACCTGAAATACCGGTCGGATGGCCATGCCGATCATTCCAACATGACCTAGGAGATGAAAGTGACTTTTCAGAACTGACGGAATCCAAATCGGATGCCCGGTTTGAACTCGGCGCTCAAAAGTTCATTTTCAAAATACACTTAGTTTAAATGAACTGCCAAGTCGGGTCCAGGGGTCTAAAACATGAAATACCGGTCGGATGGCTATGCCGATTATTCCAACACGACCTAGGAAATGAAAGTGCTTTGTCAGAATTGACGGAATCCAAATCGGATGCCCGGTTTGAGCTCGGCGCTCAAATGTTCATTTTCAAAATACACTTAGTTTAAATGAACTGCCAGGTCGGGTCCGGGAGTCTAAAAACTGAAATACCAGTCGGATGGCCATGCCGATCATTCCAACACGACCTGGGAGATGAAAGTGACTTGTCAGAACTGACGGAATCCAAATCGGATGCCCGGTTTGAGCTCGGCGCTCAAACGTTCATTTTCAAAATACACTTAGTTTAAATGAACTGCCAAGTCGGGTCCGGGGGTCTAAAGCCTGAAATAGCAGTCGGATGGTCATGCCGATCATTCCAACACGACCTAGGAGATGAACGTGAGTTTTCAGAACTGACGTAATCCAAATCGGATGCCCGGTTTGAGCTCGGCGCTCAAAATTTCATTTTCAAAATACACTTAGTTTAAATGAACTGCCAAGTCGGGTCCGTGGGTCTAAAACTTAAAATATCGGTCGGATGGCCATGCCGATCATATCAACACGACCTGGGAGATGAAAGTGACTTGTCAGAACTGACGTAATCCAAATCGGATGCCCGGTTTGAGCTCGGCGCTCAAATTTTCATTTTCAAAATACACTTAGTTTACATGTACTTCCTATTGTGCCCCTTGTGCTTTGTTGATGATGTGGTGTTTTAATGATAGCAACATAATTGAGTCAGATGATGTGGTGTTTTAATGATAGCAACATAATTGAGTCACCACTTTGTCTTGAATATGTCTGATCTATTCTGTGGGAGATTGCATGAGTGTGCCATGTCTGAATTGTGAAGAATGCCTGTGATAAATTGGTTTGTGCTTGATTTCTATTCTGTGCATTACTTCTCTGCTGATAATGTTCATGTTGTAGTTCATCAAGTCTATACATCCGTCTCACTGTTCACATGCATCAAGTATGTACAGCGTCCATCTCATGGCATATTTGTTTACTTCATTCAGAACTTGGTACACAAAACAGTTTAACTGTGAGCATGGCATAGATTATACACTCACCATGTCTGCATGTCTGCATGTCTGTCTTTCATTAATATGGGTTCTGTGCAATGAGTGCGTTGACGAAGTTGGAGATTGGGTTGACGCATTGGCTGTCTGTTCACTAGCTGCGTTGACGCAGTGGATCAGCTGGGTTGACGCCATGCTACTTTGTCTACTTTTTGTTGCTCATTAAGTCTTAAAGTCTGTACAGGGTAGTTCATGCATCACTCTCTTTACCAAGTGTATACATCAGTCAGCATTGCATCTTGTTCGTGAAGTCCATACATTGGGCCATTCATCAAAGTCCATACATTGCATAATGTCTGTCAAACCAATACATTGCACTGTAGATGCATCGAAGGAAAGTATGCACATTGGTCTGTTCATATGAAGTCTGTACATTGGAAGTGTGTACAGTGTTCAGTTGCCTTCTCATAAAGTCTGTACATCACCTTCAGACTTTCAATTGTTGAGTCTTTACATGTTTTGAGGTTGACAACACTATGAGCTTTAGTGTCATTATTTGTTCCATCGCGTGCTGAACACTGCAGCACCTCGTGCTGCTTTCTGTGCCACCTCGTGTCGCTCCATCTGTGTCACCCCTATGTCTTCGAGTCTTCTGTATTCGTGTTGTTTCTTCCAAGACCCCGTGTCTTTCTTACTTTGTGATTACACTTCGTGCTGTGTTTATGTCTTCGTGTTATTTTTGTGTTTGAGTCTTCATGTTATTTCTGTATTCGTGTCTTCGTGTTGTTTTTATGTCTTTGTGTTATTTTTGTGTTTGAGTCTTCATGTTAATTCTGTGTTTATGTCTTAGTGTTGTTTTTATGTCTTCGTGTTGCTTCTTTCTATCTTCGTCCAGGTTTCCTCTGATCGCATGTTTTACTACCGTTTTACCTCGTGTCGTTCTCTCTTACCTCGTACTATTCTCATCTGACTTCATGTCGTTATCTTTGTAGTGTTAGCTTTGATACTGTATGTACCTCGTGTCGTTTTCAGTATAGTGCACCTTTTGCTGTTCTAATGTCTATACACTCATTTCTAAGTTCAAGTCTACACACTTGTTATTACATCTTAAGTCTATACACTCGTGGCTAGCTGTTCAAGTCAATACACTCGTTGGCTAAGTCTTCAAAGTCTATACATTCTATCCTTCTGATTAATCTCCTATGACTGTGTGACAGGTACTGTTCGTGGAGCCTATGCAGAGTGGGGCACGTGATACGAGGCTGGCATCTGGCACGTGATTCGAGATGCAGAGGAGCCTCCACGTGGACTGAAGCATTTGGGCGGGAATCGTGAAGAGCACACGCCGCCCTAATCTGCTGCTGCTATAAATATGTGTCTTCTTTTTCTGAAGAAGGAAGAGGGCAGAGAGTGACTGAAGTAGAAGCAGCGAGAGCTAAGAGAAGAAGTGCAGAAGAGAAAGAAGAGATAGAGAAAGCTGAGAGCTAGATCGAGAGAGCAGAAGAAGAAAAAGAAAGAGAGACAGTGAGATAGAGAGAGTGAGAAGAAGGAGAAGGCAGAAGCAGTAAGAAGAAGAAGAAGTAAGAAAGAAGAAGAAGAATAAGAAAAGAGAGTTCGTGCTGGGAGAAAGAAAGAAGCAGTAGAAGAAGTTCCTACTGGACCGTGGATCAAATCCAGGCCAGCCAGCTCCTGCGAGAGCCACATTTATTTTTATCTTTTCAGCTTTCTGTTGCTGAGTTTTGTTTTTCTTTTGAACTATTCACTTGCTGTATCTCTGATTCTCTATAGAGAGGTCGGGGTCTCTCCTGTTGGTTCAGGAGAAGGGAGATTGCTATCTCCGGTTGCAAGTAGCTGGGTGCTACTTGTGGGTTCCCTCTGGTTAGAGGAAGGGAGGCTCGTCCTCCGGTTCTGGGCTTGTAGGTTTCAAGTCCAGGGGTCCCTCCGGTTGGGAGGAAGAGAGGTCTGAGACCTCTGGTTTGCAGGTGACTTAATGTCACTTGGTATCTCAGGTGGAACCCAAATCTGTGGAAGAAGCCTTATAACATGATTCTTGGGTATCCGCCATGTGTGAGGAATTAAATCAATTTGAGAAAAATATTGTATGGGAACTAGTTCCCAGACCTGATAACACTCATGTCATTGGCACTAAATAGATTTTCAAGAATAAAGTTGATGAGAATGGAGCTATCTCTAGAAACAAAGCAAGACTTGTAGCTCAAGGCTACAGTCAGGAATTTGGTGTGGATTTTGATGAATCCTATGCCCCAGTGGCTAGGATGGAAGCTATACGAATTCTGCTTGCATTTGCATGCTCTAGGAACATTCGGCTGCAGCAGATGGATGTCAAGAGCGCATTCTTAAATGAGGTATTGAAGGAAGAGATATATGTTGAACAACCTCCAGGTTTTAATTTCTCTGTTCAGCCTAACATGGTTTTTAGGTTGAATAAAGCCCTCTATGGATTAAAGCAGGCTCCCCGAGCCTGGTATGAGAGACTTTCTGAATTTCTCTTGAGCAAGGGCTACACTCGAGGTAAGGTTGACCAAACCCTCTTCACCAAAAATCTCGAAAAGGATTTAATAGTGGTCCAGGTATATGTTGATGATATCATCTTCGGATCTAACAATTCAACATTGTGTAAAGAATTTTCTGAATCTATGTCTCATGAATTTGAAATGAGTTTAGTTGGCGAACTAAAGTATTTTCTTGGGCTGCAGGTCAAACAGATGGAGGATGGTTGTTTCATAAATCAAACCAAGTATACTCTGGAGATGCTGAAAAGGTTTGGAATGACCAACCTCAAGACTATCTCAACACCCATGGGCACCAACTCCTCACTGGATTCAGACGAAAAAGGTAAAGAGGTGGATGCTAAATTATATAGAGGTATGATCGGTTCACTCCTCTACTTAACAGCATCCAGGCCTGACATTCAATTTAGTATAGGGATGTGTGCCAGATACCAGTCTAGGCCTACTGAATTGTATTTGGCAGCTGTAAAAAGAATCTTTAGATACTTATCTGCTACCCATGATCTAGGTCTTTGGTATCCTGCATCATGTAGTTTAGATCTCATTGCATATACAGATGCAGATTATGCAGGATGTAAATTGGACAGGAAAAGTACTAGTGGTCACTGCGAATTTTTAGGAGGGTGCCTAGTCTCTTGGGGATCCAAGAAGCAACACTCTGTGGCTCTTTCTACTGCTGAAGCTGAGTTTGTGGCAGCAGGGAGCTGTGGCACACATGTTATATGGATAAAACACCAGCTTCTGGATTACTCAGTTGAGCTAGGTTGCACTTCCATCTTTTGTGACAATACTAGTGCAATAAACATTGCAAAGAATCCTGTACTTCATTCTCGAACTAAACACATCGAAATCAGGCATCATTTTATTCGTGATGAAGTAGCTAGGAAGACCTTTGAATTGATCCATGTTGGCACTAACTCACAAATTGCAGATATTTTCACTAAGCCACTGGATACTGAAAAATTTAGCGCATTGCGCAGAGAATTAGGTATTTACAGAATTTCATGATTGAATAATTGATCTCTAAATAATCTGTCATGTGCTCTTATGTTTATCTTTTCTCATTATCTGTTGCTGAAAATAACCTCATTATGGGTGTTTGCTGATTCACTCGTACTGATTGATACCACTTTGTTTTCTTTGACGTGTTTTGAGGTTTGTCTTGGTTAAGTCTGAGTTGGAGTCAAGGTCTCAGGGGGAGCTAGATTAATAATTGGTGTCATGCTCTTTTGGCTAAATCTGAACATACTTTGAACGGACTTTTGCTGACTCTATAAGAGAATCAGTTTGAGTAGGTGGATAAAAGAAATTTTTTGAATGTTTTATCCGTTAAAACTGTTCATCTAATTTCTTGTTAGAATTTCGGCAGTTAGTCCCACTGAGATCAAAATCTGAATTCAAGACTATCTTCCTACACTGTAACTGACTTCTGATCTAGCTAGTACAGCATACCTACTTAGTCTAAGTTGAGTCCGAAATGAGGTATATAGTGTTTTTGTCTGAAAAACTTTGGAACTGGTGTATTGTTCTCAAACTGAATCAAGACTAATTTACAAGGCTTAAAGTGCAGTTTAATGAAAAAAATTTATGAAAGAAGTTTTACAAATCTTGTTATCTGTTCATTGAGAAACTGGGACTTTCATCAATGAAGTGAAAGAATTCCATGTCATGAGATGGCAGTAAATCAGGCTTAAATAGCTGTCTTGATCATACAGAGCAATGGTTCATATTTGGTTAGTAACTGGGGTGTCTGGCCTCTGGTAAAGGTGTCACCTTAATGTCAACACCAGTTAGAATACTATCTCTGTTCTCTTGTCAGAAGGGGTAATGTGGTCTTGCCACCAAGTAACTGGGGATTCCTGCCTCTAAACAAGGTGTCTCCCTAATGTCAAAGGTGTACTTGATAGATTTATCTTTGATCTTGACCATCTTTGAAAAAATTTTCTTCCTCTTGGTATCCAGATTCTGTTCACTTGGCATTTAGGTCTTGGTTTGTTTGTTTTCAACACCACAGGTCTTTGTTTTTCCTGACTTCCTTGCTTTATACTCTCTGAGTACAGACTTACTCTGACCATACTGGTATCTTGTACCTTACTTGCTTAGAATCTGGTTCTGTGTATGGAGCGGATCTTCATTCACCATTTTGCACACAGTCTGACTAACTGATCCTCAAAATCCTCACATAAAATTAATAGCTTTCTTAATTGCTTAAACATCTCAATAACTCTCCTTTATTAGCCATACTCTCTATTGTTTTCTCTTCACTGTCAGCAATTGTCTTTTCGTGATATCTTCAGACCTGCCCCTTGCTTTTGATGATGTCAAAGGGGGAGAGACAGTGTCTTGCTTGTGCTTTGCTGAGGGGGAGCGAAAGATAAGTGTCCTGAGTTATCTAGTCAGAGGTAAGTAGATGTTGTGTTCAGGGGGAGCTCTTGGGAGTCGTCAGAGGAGGCGAGTGTGTTGTGTGTCTGCATTGCTTATTTTCACAGCTTATCTTCATGCACTTCATCTCTGTTATTTAATATAGTGTTGCCATCATCAAAAAGGGGGAGATTGTTGGACTTTTGTGACCTCCCTAGTGTTTTGATGATGAGCATCACTATGTTAAATATTGTTATTTTTAATCAGATATCATGAGTAATGTTATGCATTCAAAATTTCCATGATTAACAAGAAAAAAACTGCTGTGAGATAATACCCTGCATGTCCGTACTGTTCCTTTCATACTTCATGTTGATTGTGTTCACTTCACTTCGTGTTATCTTTTTCAACATCGTGTTGTTCCAACTATGTTTGTTGGTTGTCTTCGTGTCGTGTTTTGTTCCAGCGCGTGCTGAACACTGCAGCACCTCGTGCTACTTTCTGTGCCACTTCGTGTCGTTCCATCTGTGTCACCCCTTCATCTTCGAGTCTTTTGTTCTGGCCAAGTCTATACAGCCGCATTCTTAACCTTCGTCCCAAGCCAAAGTCTACACATTGGCTTAGCGTCATGCATCAGTCTTCAAAGTCCATACAATGCACTGTAGCATGTTCGAAGCTAAGTCCATACATTGGTTTAAGCTTCCAAGTCTGTACATTGGCCTTCAAGCTTTCCAAGTCTATTCATTGGCAGCTGAACTTTGAAGTCTGTACATTGGTCTTCACTTCAAGTGTGTACAGCCATTGTCTTGCCAAAGTATATACGTTGTGAACCCTCAAGTCTGTACAGACTTTGCCTTGTTCAAGTCTATACATCGTCCAGTTCTTTGGCAAGTCTATACCTTGTGAAAGTCCATACATTCGATTGCGTTGCCTTGAAGCCGTTCCAAGACTATACATCCTTTTGAACGCAAAGTCTTCACATCGCCTCATCATATGAAGGCTGTTCGTTGCAAGTGTCCTTCTTGTTTTTGTAACCACACCTCGTGTCAGTTTCTGCCTTCGTCTTCGAGTTGGTTTCAGTCCATGTTGTTTTCGTGTCATTTTCATCTTCAAGTCATTCGTACGTTCGAACAACTTAGTACTCGAGTTGTTTTCTTGTGTATTCAAGTCTTTTTAGTAAAGTGTCCTTCCCACCTCGTGCTATTCTCTTTTGACTTCGTGTCGTTTTCTTTGTGGTGTTAGCTTTATTATTATGTATCTCGTGTCGTTCTCTTCGTAGTGTTTGTTTTGTTACAGTGATACTTCGTGTCGTTCTCTTTTTACCTTGTGCTATTTGCATCTGACCTCGTGTCATTCTCTCCTTGTCTCGTACTGTAATAATCTTGTGTATCTCGTGTCGTTCTCAGTAAAGTGCATCTCGTATTACTATCACATACCTCATGCAGTTTTAGTTCTTGTGGCCCTCAGTGTTAATGGTTTTTATCTCCTTACAGGTCCGAGGAAGAACATTCACCAGTGACTGGGCTGCACGTGATCCAATGCTAAAGGAACCAATGCTATAAAGGCACGTGGCAAGAAGGTTCTTGACAAAGTGTGGGAGTCACACGCATTCTGCACCTCATCCACCTGCTGCTGCTGCTATATAAGGAAGCCTTCGTCCACAGATGAAGGTCGATCGAAAGAAAAAAGCAAACAAGGAGAAGTGCAGAGAGTTCGATCCAGAAGAAAAGAAAGAGAAGAAGAACAGAAGGAAAAGAAGAGAAAGAGAGAGTTAGAGAGCTCGTGAGGGTTAAGAGAAAAAGAAAGTGAGAGAGAAGAGAAGAGGAAGAGAAGCTCATCTGAAGATCTGTCTACTGGACCGTGGATCAGATCCAGGCCAGTCAGCTCCGTTGAGAGCCACATTGTGCATTTCATTTTTCAGCGTTCTGTTTGCTGAAGTTATTTTCATTTCGTGTTTCTATTTTTCCCTTTCTTATTTGGTTATCCTTGTTCTTCCGATTCTCAGTAGTGAGGTCGGGTTCCTCCTATGGATCAGGAGAAGGGAGATCTGATCTCCGGTTGTAAGTAGCTGAGAGCTACTTGTGGGTTCCCTCTGGTCAGAGGAAGGGAGACTTGTCTCCGGTTCTGGGCTTGCGGGTTGCAAGTCCAGGGGTCCCTCCGGTTGGGAGGAAGAGGGGAGGATGTTCCCCTGGTCAAGCTGTGTGGCAGCAACTGTTTGCAGACTGAGTCTGCTTGTCTAGCATTGGCTAGTGAAGCCTCACTCCGGTTGGGAGTGAGGGGTGGACGTAGGTCTGAAGGACCGAACCACCTAAAAAGTCTATTGAGCAATGGTTTGCTTTGTGAGCTTACTTCCGCTAGATGCTTGGATAGGCGCGCTCCTTGTGTTTGCTCATAAGTTTAATTGAATTCATTTCATTCTGTGTTTGCGTCTAGCATCTGAGTTTTTAATTGGCCATTATTCATAAAAGGATACATTCACCCCCCTCTGTATCCGGCCCTAGCACCCTAACAGTTCTGGTTTCAGTCAGTGGTACACTGCTTACATGCTTATGTAAATTCTGCTAATCCTGATTTGTGGAAATTAATTTCACAAGGTCCTCACGCCTTACCAACGAAAGTGTCCAAATGGACCGACAGACACAGATCAAAGGATGGAGAAAATCAGAAAGCCTTTAACCTGTTGAAAGCAGCTAGTGACAGAGCCTTATGGTCTTGTCTTCATAATTGCAGCTCAGCAAAGGACATCCTGGATAGGCTGAAGCAATTTCACAGGGTAAACGAGGACAACTGCATGATGGCTAACAGAAGTAATCCAATTGGCAGCAATCAAGGCAGCAGTCAGACTGAAGATGATGATGATGAGGTAAATCTCTTCGAGAATTTTTCTCTAGAAGATTGGGAGAATGCATATGCTGAATTAATTGAATCTCATGAACTGTTAAGAAAATAGTATAAAAAATTGAAGAAGAGTACTGGTTTAGATAGTTCAAGTTCTCCTTGTAGAAATTGTGTTGAATTGAAAAATATTCATGATGCCTGTATGTCTGATCTTCTAATGTTGAAGAAATAAATTTCTTTATTGAAAACTGAGAATCAAGATCATGTGAAAGAAATCTCTGAACTTGAAAAGAAGATTAGTCTAGCTAATCATGATTCTGTTCAGAGCAAAGATTTACTGAAAGAAATTGAATGTGTTAAGTCTGAACTAAACAAGCTGAAATCTGAAAATGATTCTCTTAAAGAGCTCTCTAATAAAAATGATGAAAAATCAGAGAAACTTAGACATGAGAACAAATTGCTGATTGAAAAGCTTAATGCCATAAAATCTGTAAACATAGAATTACAGAAAGATTCTGAAAAACAACAGGAAATGTTTCATGAATGTCAGTCTCTCTCAGATGAATGGGTGCTTGATGCTGATCTCCTAGAGCAGAACAGTAAACTGGAAGAGGAAATCAATGAGTTGAAACATCTAAACACCCAGCTGACAGATAGGCTAATGACAATGGAAAAAGGCAAGTGTGTGAGTGTGGATAATTCTGATAGGTTGATGAATACTGAACAAGAAATTGAGAGTCTGAAAACCATCAACTTAATGTTAAATGAAAATGTCAGTTGTAGTGAACGAAAAATAGCTGGATATGAGCTTACTATCACATCCCTTCAACAAGAAGTTGATGATCTTTATAAGCCCCTATCTGAAGCTGACAATGAAATAAAACTAAAACAGGAAGTTGAAAAACTCAAGAGTCTGAATGATGCCTTGCATCAACAAGTCATTTCCTGTGAAACAGATCTGTCCAAATATGAAGCTAAAATTGCTGATTTGAATTTTGAGATTAAAGATTTTAAAAATTCTCTATCAAAATTTGTCAAAGGTAAGGACAATCTGAATAAACTTCTTGGAAAGAGTGATAACTTTGAGAGAAAGGGACTGGGCTATAGTCCGACAAATAAAAGGAGTAATGGGAATGAAACATCTACTATTTTTGTCAAAGCCACCAATCAGAACATAACCCCTGCTCCTTCTGTCTTCAAATTCACTGCACAAAAATCCACTGTGAAACCCAAAACTGTGGAACAAAATCAAAAATTGAAAAAGGGTGAAACTTCACAGAAGAAGGATAAAGACACTCCTGCTACTATAAAGAAGGCTACACACAATTCACATGATCTCTCACACACTCACATTAAAAAGGGTTCATGTTATTATTATGGGAAGCATGGTCATCTCATGAGTGAATGTTTTATCATGAAAGAAGACAATAAACAGCATGCCAAGTTCCCCATTCATGTTCATGGTCCATATGGATCTAACCACAATCCTAGTCAGCACATTGTGTGCTTCAACTGCAATAAGCCTGAGCACAAGGCTGCTGAGTGCTGGTTTAGATCTACTTGGGGTAAAAATGTTTTTCATAGAAGAAATTCTTTTGCTTGCTCCCACTGTGGGAAAAAGGGGCACACAGTCAAGGACTGTTGGTATGTTCAAAAGAACTATGTTAAACCCCATTTTGTCAAATTCTCTGCAAAACCTTTTGTGAAAATTTCATGCTATAACTGTGGGAAGCCTGGTCATAAATCTGCCGAATGTTGGATGGTTAAGAACAAGCATCAAACTGCTCATGCATAAACAGAAAATCTTATGAACATGTTTATAAACATCACCCTGCTGTTAATATGCATCATAAGAATCAAACACCAGCCATTTCATGTAGATACTGTGGAAAATTTGGACATTCTACGGATGACTGCTCACTGATGAAATTTGATGATAATGTTGCTATGAAAATGTTTAGAAAACCTGTCAGGGCTAACGTAGGACCCAAAGCTGCTTGGGTCCCTGCAGGATCAAGATGATCAATTACTTTGCAGGTGTGCCTTGGAGGGAGAAATAAAAGGGGTTAACCAAGGCACTCAAAAAGGAAAACCCCAGGACTCAATTCAGGTCAGTTCTGAAATCTATTTCAATTTCATTATCTGAAATTGTTGTTTTGCTTGGTTGATTTTTGATGTTCTTCTCATGCTGTTGTTTGCACTAAATAAATGAGATTGCTTTGCACTGCATATGTCATTTGCATGACCATCTTGGTATATGAAATGGAACATTACTGGAGGGCAGTTGGAGTATGTCTGGATGCTACTGCCATGTGTGAGGTGGTCCTTGGACCAAGTCCTCTGCTCAGTACCATGGGTCAAGTCATATAGAGCAGTGTATTGCATATCATGCTGATCTGTTGGTGCTAAACTGAAGTTTTCTGAAATATGAATTGAACAATCATGCTTATAGTAATTCTCTTCTGTCTAACTTGCATAAACTGCATCAATTCAGGGGGAGCTTGTTGAGTTTTATGTGAGTCACTGCATATAGACAAGGGGGAGCTTTATTATATTGTTGTCACTATTTGAAATTCACATTCTACACTCTTTCAAATCATCAATTGACTATTTTGAGTTCATACCTTCTTGAATCTGAAAATTTGGCTGCTAATGCTCTATATGTTGAAGAAGGAGTGTCTCATTTTGTCTGACTGAAATGACTTTAAACCTGTATTGAGTGATTGACTCTGCTAGTGGTTTTAAACCTTATTCTCTCTTGCTGATTGACTCTTCCACCAGCCTGTACTCTTCCTTCCTATACCTCTTAGCTGGTGTGACTTTGTTGGCTGCATTATTGAGTTGTTGGTCAGCTAAATTTATTGTTCTGATCTGAGGAACTTAAGCTGCATCTCATGTAATTCAGTCTGAGATTTTGGTAGAAACTCCTGTCATATGGGTTTAAGAATTATTACTGAATCAGACGGATATAAGATTAATATATTCTCTGCCTTGTAATTAAACGAATTGAATATATCTGTTGATAAGGTTTAATAAACTTTAACCTCTTGTGTCATGTAATCCTTAAAGTCTCTCATCTGATATTTAAAAATTTGAAATCTAGGCTACTTTGGTAGAGATACATAGAGTGAGTGTTGTGGTTAAACATTAACTTGAAAAAGTTGACTAAATGAAAAAATTATGAATTCAGAGCAATGACTCGGTCATTGAGAAACTGAGTTCCTTATCAATGAAATAAAGTAACTCATGTCATGAGGTGCCACAGTTATCTCTGATAAAAATTTAGTGAAACAAAACCTGACTGAGCAATAGCTTATTTGTGTTGAGTAGCTGGGGAGTCTGACCTCTGATAAAGGTATCTTCTCATGTAAAAAGACACTCATATTGCTAAATCTGCTCTCAAAGTGAGAGGCAATGCCAGTTATCATACTGAGTAACTGGGTCACTTTAACTAAGACTTGTTGTGCCTCATGTAAAAAGGTGTTGATCAACTTAAATTTCTCAGGAAAAATATAATTTGGTTCAAATAAAATTATCTTGAAAAAATCTGTCAACTCATGTTCTTGAAAAAGTGTTTAACTTCAGTACTAACCTGTGTATCTTTCAAAGGTGCAATTGAGATCACATGTGTAAGATAAAAGATGATTATTTTTGAGTGTTTTTCTGACTATTTGGTTCACTTTTATTAAAACTTGGATTCAGATATGAGCATTGAGTTTAATTTGGCAAAGTTGGTATACATCAAAATTAAATCAGATTGGTTAAGTTGCCACTTCATAACTCCTTATGATAGAAGAGTCTACATCTTTTAAGACTTATTGAAGTGATGTATGCATTCAAATCCCTCATGATCAGATTCTTGCATGATCAACAAAGTGAACTTCTCTCTTATTAGTTGACTGATTCCATCTGTATTTTTCTGACCATACAAATGTGAGGTGCCACTCCCATTATTACCTGTTCACTTGCAGCCCTCTGAACTTCAGAATCCTTATGGTGGTGGATTTCAGATTGATTCCTGATATGCATTTCTCTCCACACTGTTGGAATCTTCCATCTTGTTCTGCAATAAGTTCTGATTCTGTGGTATTTTCACCAGAATTCAGATTCTTTGTAATGGCTGATTTCAGATTGATTTATTGGATAACCAGAGTTCATTCCTGTGCTTCAGGGGGAGTTATGGTTTATTTACATCTAAGGGGAGAGTAGTCAATCATGCATGTTGATAAGGGGAGAGTTGTTTCATTGTCATAAGGGAGATCTTCATTTTTAAGAACCATGACTCATTCTCTACATTTATGTGCTGTCTTTGTGTGCTGCATTTATGTGCTACATTTGACTATCAAACCATTTCCCTTCTTTTTGATTATGTCAAAGGGGGAGAATAGTTTGATGAGTTAGTGTGACTCATTATGTTGCCATCATCAAAAAGGGGGAGATTGTTGTGCCCCTTGTGCTTTATTGATGATGTGGTGTTTTAATGATAGCAACATAATTGAGTCAGATGACGTGGTGTTTTAATGATAGCAACATAATTGAGTCACCACTTTGTCTTGAATATGTCTGATCTATTCTGTGGGAGATTGCATGAGTGTGCCATGTCTGAATTGTGAAGAATGCCTGTGATAAATTGGTTTGTGCTTGATTTCTATTCTGTGCATTGCTTCTCTGCTGATAATGTTCATGTTGTAGTTCACCAAGTCTATACATCCGTCTCACTGTTCACATGCATCAAGTATGTACAGCGTCCATCTCATGTCATATGTGTTTACTTCATTCAGAACTTGGTACACAAAACAGTTTAACTGTGAGCATGGCATAGATTATACACTCACCATGTCTGCATGTCTGCATGTCTGTCTTTCATTAATATGGGTTCTGTGCAATGAGTGCGTTGACGAAGTTGGAGATTGGGTTGACGCATTGGCTGTCTGTTCACTAGCTGCGTTGACGCAGTGGATCAGGTGGGTTGACGCCATGCTGCTTTGTCTACTTTTTGTTGCTCATTAAGTCTTAAAGTCTGTACAGGGTAGTTCATGCATCACTCTCTTTGCCAAGTGTATACATCGGTCAGCATTGCATCTTGTTCGCGAAGTCCATACATTGGGCCATTCATCAAAGTCCATACATTGCATAATGTCTGTCAAACCAATACATTGCACTGTAGATGCATCGAAGGAAAGTATGCACATTGGTCTGTTCATATGAAGTATGTACATTGGAAGTGTGTACAGCGTTTAGTTGCCTTCTCATAAAGTCTGTACATCGCCTTCAGACTTTCAATTGTTGAGTCTTTACATGTTTTGAGGTTGACAACACTATGAGCTTTAGTGTCGTTATTTGTTCCATCGCGTGTTGAACACTGCAGCACCTCGTGCTGCTTTCTGTGCCACCTCGTGTCGCTCCATCTGTGTCACCCCTATGTCTTCGAGTCTTCTGTATTCGTGTTGTTTCTTCCAAGACCCCGTGTCTTTCTTGCTTTGTGATTACACTTCGTGCTGTGTTTATGTCTTCGTGTTATTTTTGTGTTTGAGTCTTCATGTTATTTCTGTATTCGTGTCTTCGTGTTGTTTTTATGTCTTCGTGTTATTTTTGTGTTTGAGTCTTCATGTTAATTCTGTGTTTATGTCTTAGTGTTGTTTTTATGTCTTCGTGTTGCTTCTTTCTATCTTCGTCCAGGTTTCCTCTGATCGCGTGTTTTACTACCGTTTTACCTCGTGTCATTCTCCCTTACCTCGTGCTGTTCTCATCTGACTTCGTGTCGTTATCTTTGTAGTGTTAGCTTTGATACTGTATGTACCTCGTGTCGTTTTCAGTATAGTGCACCTTTTGCTGTTCTAATGTCTATACACTCATTTCTAAGTTCAAGTCTACACACTTGTTATCACATCTTAAGTCTATACACTCGTGGCTAGCTGTTCAAGTCAATACACTCGTTGGCTAAGTCTTCAAAGTCTATACATTCTATCCTTCTGATTAATCTCCTATGACTGTGTGACAGGTACTATTCGTGGAGCCTATGCAGAGTGGGGCACGTGATACGAGGCTGGAATCTGGCACGTGATCCGAGATGCAGAGGAGCCTCCACGTGGACTGAAGCATTTGGGCGGGAATCGTGAAGAGCACACGCCGCCCTAATCTGCTGCTGTTATAAATATGTGTCTTCTTCCTCTGAAGAAGGAAGAGGGCAGAGAGTGACTGAAGTAGAAGCAGCCAGAGCTAAGAGAAGAAGTGCAGAAGAGAAAGAAGAGATAGAGAAAGCTGAGAGCTAGATCGAGAGAGCAGAAGAAGAAAAAGAAAGAGAGACAGTGAGATAGAGAGAGTGAGAAGAAGGAGAACGCAGAAGCAGTAAGAAGAAGAAGAAGTAAGAAAGAAGAAGAAAAGAGAGTTCGTGCTGGGAGAAAGAAAGAAGCAGTAGAAGAAGTTCCTACTGGACCGTGGATCAAATCCAGGCCAGCCAGCTCCTGTGAGAGCCACATTTGTTTTTAGCTTTTCAGCTTTCTGTTGCTGAGTTTTGTTTTTCTTTTGAACTATTCACTTGCTGTATCTCCGATTCACTATAGAGAGGTCGGGGTCTCTCCTGTTGGTTCAGGAGAAGGGAGATTGCTATCTCCGGTTGCAAGTAGCTGGGTGCTACTTGTGGGTTCCCTCTGGTTAGAGGAAGGGAGGCTCGTCCTCTGGTTCTGGGCTTGTAGGTTTCAAGTCCAGGGGTCCCTCCGGTTGGGAGGAAGAGAGGTCCGAGACCTCTAGTTTACAGGTGACTTAATGTCACTTGTGCTTCCCTCTGGGGTTCAGAGGAAGAGAGACTTGGGTCTCTAGGTTCCCCTCCGGTTTGGAGGAAGGGAGGTTTGGTCCTCCGGTTCTGGGCTTGTGGGTAGCAAGTCCAGGGGTTCCCTCCGGGTTTAAAGGAAGAGAGACCATGTGTCTCTGGTTTCCAAGTGGCTGGGAGTCACTTGGGGTGTCCCTCCGGTTTGGAGGAAGAGGGGAGGTTGTTTCGCTGGTCAAGCTGTGTGGCAGCATTTGTTGCAGACTGAGTCTGCTGTGCTAGCGTTACTAGTGGAAGCCTCACTCCGGTTGGGAGTGAGGGGTGGATGTAGGTCTGTTGACAGAACCACCTAAAATCATTGTGCAGTGGTTTGTTTGATCGCCTGCTTCCGATAGATGCATGCTAGGACCGTGATTTAATTGATTATCTATATCCTAGAATTTAATTGAGTTTGCATATCTTGTTTGATCAATTGTCCACTGATCTAGTTGTTATCATCTCATGCGAATTTTAAATTGGGTAGAATTCTTTGAACGATCCATTCACCCCCCCTCTGGATCAGTGTTTATCAATCGTTCCTAGCTAACACTTCCAAGTCGGGTCCGTGGGTCTAAAACTTGAAATATCGGTTAGATGGCCATGCCGATCATTCTAACACGACATGGGAGAAGAAAGTGACTTGTCAGAACTGACGGAATCTAAATCAGATGCCTGGTTTGAGCTCGGCGCACTAAAGTTCATTTTCAAGATACACTTAGTTTAAATGAACTGCCAAGTCGGGTCCGGGGGTCTAAAACTCGAAATACCAATCAGATGGCAGTGTCGATCGTTCCAACAAGATCTGGGAGATGAAAGTGACTTGTCAGAACTGAAGGAATCCAAATCGGATGCCCGGTTTGAGCTCGGCGCTCAAAAGTTCATTTTCTAAATACACTTTGTTTAAATGAACTGTCAAGTCGGGTCCGGGGGTCTAAAACTTGAAATATCGGTCGGATGGCCATTCCGATCATTCCAACACGACCTGGGAGATGAAAGTGACTTGTCAGAATTGACGGAATCCAAATCGGAGGCCCGGTTTGAGCTCGGCGCTCAAACGTTCATTTTCAAAATACACTTAGTTTAAATGAACTGCCAGGCCGGGTCCGGGGGTCTAAAACCTGAAATACCGGTCGGATGGCCGTGCCGATCATTCAACAAGACCTAGGAGATGAAAGTGACTTGTTAGAACTGACGGAATCCAAATCGGATGCCCGGTTTGAGCTCGGCGCTCAAAAGTTCATTTTCAAAATACACTTAGTTTAAATGAACTGCCAAGTCGGGTCCGGGGGTCTAAAACTTGAAATACCGGTCGGATGGCTGTGCCAATTATTCTAACACGACCTGGGAGATGAAAGTGACTTTTCAGAATTGACGGAATCCAAATCGGATGCCCGGTTTGAGCACGGCGCTCAAATGTTCATTTTCAAAATACACTTAGTTTAAATGAACTGCCAGGTCGGGTCCGGGGGTCTAAAAACTGAAATACCAGTCGGATGGCCATGCCAATCGTTCCAACACGACTTGGGAGATGAAAGTGACTTTTCAGAACTGACGGAATCCAAATCGGATGCCCGGTTTGAGCTCGGCGCTCAAACGTTCATTTTCAAAATACATTTAGTTTAAATGAACTGCCAGGTCAGGGTCAGGGGGTCTAAAACCTGAAATACCAGGTCGGATGGCCATGCCGATCATTCCAACACGACCTGGGAGATGAAAGTGACTTGTCAGAACTGACGTAATCCAAATCGGATGCCCGGTTTGAGCTCGGCGCTCAAAAGTTCATTTTCAAAATACACTTAGTTTAAATGAACTGCCAAGTCGGGTCCGTGGGTCTAAAACTTGAAATATCGGTCGGATGGCCATGCCGATCATTCCAACACGACCTGGGAGATGAAAGTGACTTGTCAGAACTGACGTAATCCAAATCGTATGCCCGGTTTGAGCTCGGCGCTCAAATTTCATTTTCAAAATACACTTAGTTTAAATGAACTTCCAAGTCGGGTCCGTGTGTCTAAAACTTGAAATATCAGTTGGATGGCCTTGCCGATCATTCTAACACGACCTGGGAGATGAAAGTGACTTGTCAGAACTGACGGAATCTAAATCAGATGCCCGGTTTGAGCTCGACGCACAAAAGTTCATTTTCAAAATACACTTAGTTTAAATGAACTGCCAAGTCGGGTCCAGGGGTCTAAAACCTGAAATATCGATCGGATGGCCATGCCGATCATTCCAACACGACCTAGGGGATGAAAGTGACTTGTCAGAACTGACGGAATCCAAATCGGATGCCCGGTTTGAGCTCGGCGCTCAAAAGTTCATTTTCAAAATACACTTAGTTTAAATGAACTGCCAAGTCAGGTCCGGGGGTCTAAAACTTGAAATACCGGTCGGATGGCCGTGCCGATCATTCCAACATGACCTGGGAGATGAAAGTGACTTGTCAGAATTGACGGAATCCAAATCGGATGCCCGGTTTGAGCTCGGCGCTCAAACGTTCATTTTCAAAATACACTTAGTTTAAATGAACTGCCAGGCCGGGTCCGGGGGTCTAAAACCTGAAATACCGGTCGGATGGCCGTGTCGATCATTCCAACATAACCTAGGAGATGAAAGTGACTTGTTAGAACTGACGGAATCCAAATCGGATGCCCGGTTTGAGCTCGGCGCTCAAAAGTTCATTTTCAAAATACACTTAGTTTAAATGAAATGCCAAGTCGGGTCCGGGGATCTAAAACTTGAAATACCAGTCGGATGGTTGTGTCGATTATTCCAACAATACCTGGGAGATGAAAGTGACTTGTCAGAATTGACGGAATCCAAATCGGATGCCCGATTTGAGCACGGCGCTCAAATGTTCATTTTCAAAATACACTTAGTTTAAATGAACTGCCAGGTCGGGTCCGGGGGTCTAAAACCTAAAATACCGATCGGATGGCCGTGCCGATCATTCCAACACGACCTGGGAGATGAAAGTGACTTGTCAGAATTGACGGAATCCAAATCGGATGCCCGGTTTGAGCTCGGCGCTCAAACGTTCATTTTCAAAATACACTTAGTTTAAATGAACTGCCAGGTCGGGTCCGGGGGTCTAAAACCTGAAATACTGGTCGGATGGCCGTACCGATCATTCCAACACGACCTAGGAGATGAAAGTGACTTGTTAGAACTGACGTAATCCAAATCGGATGCCCGGTTTGAGCTCGGCGCTCAAAAGTTCATTTTCAAAATACACTTAGTTTAAATGAACTGCCAAGTCGGGTCCGGGGATCTAAAACTTGAAATACCGGTTGGATGGTTGTGCCGATTATTCCAACACGACCTGGGAGATGAAAGTGACTTGTCAGAATTGATGGAATCCAAATCGGATGCCCGGTTTGAGCACGGCGCTCAAATGTTCATTTTCAAAATATACTTAGTTTAAATGAACTGCCAGGTCGGGTCCGGGGGTCTAAAAACTGAAATACCGGTCGGATGGCCATGCCGATCATTCCAACATGACTTGGGAGATGAAAGTGACTTGTCAGAACTGAAGGAATCTAAATCGGATGCCCGGTTTGAGCTCGGCGCTCAAACGTTCATTTTCAAAATACACTTAATTTAAATGAACTGCCAGGTCTGGTCCGGGGGTCTAAAACTTGAAATACAAGTCGGATGGCCATGCCGATCATTCCAACATGACCTGGGAGATGAATGTGACTTGTCAGAACTGACGTAATCCAAATCGGAGGCCCGGTTTGAGCTCGGCGCTCAAAAATTCATTTTCAAAATACACTTAGTTTAAATGAACTGCCAAGTCGGGTCCGTGGGTCTAAAACTTGAAATATCGGTCGGATGGCCATGCCGATCATTCCAATACGACCTGGGAGATGAAAGTGACTTGTCAGAACAGTCGTAATCCAAATCGGATGCCCGATTTGAGCTCGGCGCTCAAAATTTCAATTTTAAAATACACTTAGTTTAAATGAA